>CM021105.1:216194634-216794634 GCA_007115665.2 Sequoiadendron giganteum | reverse complement strand
TAATTTTGATTACTCAAACCTAGGAATTCTCACATGGGATCCAATTCTTAATACCTCTATTACAAAAATCAGTGGAGATTTGAGATCTAAATCCTATAATCCTAGTTGAATAAAACTATCATAAATCAAGAAGTGGTTCACTAAATCCATACTCTAATACCATGTTAGAATTTTGAATAAACATGAGATGTAGGATCAAAAAATGAACAAAAAAGTCTTCCTTGCAAGAGATCTACAAGATAATAATTTTCTATTCCTTAACAAGAAAAACCTATAAAATGAACATCAATAATCTTCAAGGAGATCTTCGATCTAAGAGATATAATGAAGGGTGGGTTCTTTATAAGAGAAAACCTAAATGATAAAGGTATTAGATCATGACAAGTGTCAACATCACATGAAATGAGACAAAATGATCTAATAATAACTCAACTAATAAAAGAATTAAAAAAATCCCAAGTTTAGCATAAGTGCATGAGAATAAATTAGACTAATAATTAATTAAAGATTAATTAATTATTAGCTAATTCTTTATTACTCTAATAGATTCTTATGATGCTTGTGTTGATACATTCATGGCTACTTGTGATTTAGTGTAATAGATATACAATATTTTTTAGATATGGCTACTTGGGATGAATACTTGATAAATATTGTAGGTTTACTTGTAGAGTCCCATATTTTATATTCTGGATACATTATTGATTGTGTCCATGTTATCTTTGATGGAGTTGATTCTTATTCAGCTGTTATAAGAGAACATTCAGACCCTACTATCCTTTCTTTTCCTACACATTCTTCTACAATGATAGTTTCTACAAATATTTGTGTCATATCTGACTCGGTCATCATTCATGTTGACATATTCTATAGGAGTAATATATTATCATTGGTCTAGTTGTCTCTCCTATGGTAAATACCATTCATCCATAGTTATTTTACCTAAGTAATTGTATGGTACTTGATTCAACTTATTAGTATTTGTCACTATTTCACATTGGATTGGAGACTTTTGAGCATAATTTAGAGAAGGAATATTTGTCTTTAGAGGAGATATTTATATCTTTAGATACTATTATCCATTCATCTCTACTAGATTCTAGATTCCCATATTCATTAATGTGTCCTAGATCACATGACTTCATAGTGGTAGCTTTCAACATTGACATGGAGACACATGAGCATTTTTAGAGACTTCATACATCTTGAGTTTTCTTCCTTCTTATTCCTTTCAGGAATGGGAAGACATCATGCATACACCTTTGGTTTTATTTCTTCCTAAGGGGAGGAACATTTCTCAGTGACCATGTACTATCTTCTATATCTAGTTTTGAGCATATATCATTTGTACATATTCTATAATATGGGTTAGCTTCTTACTCCTTCTACTCTTTATTTTCTCTCTCTCTCTCTCTCTAGTATCTAAATACAAATTTCATATATAGTGCTCTATGACAAAATATGTGCATGGAACTACTTGATGACTGCATTGTAAAATGAAAGGATTAGTTTGCTTCTAGATTGATGAAATATTTATATGATCTCAAATATTCCTCAAGTTTTGATACTAAAATTTTGATTCATGTATTTTGGAATAGGTATCATATGGTAGAAATCATATCACTATGTATATTCTAAGTAGGGTGGCCATCATTTCCTTGTTATGAATTTGTATGTGGATGATATACTAATATTTAGTAATAATAAGGGTATGATTGGGGATTTGTTGAAATTTCATGCCACCCTTAGATGACCCATCATTGATAACCGATATGAGAGGTCCTATATAGGTCATATTGCATGATTTTTTTCTTGAGGAGGTTCCTAAAATTGGTGAAGTCCTAAGTTTTTGAGATTTTAGGTTTTTGCATACCTCTCCTCTGGAATACCTTCTTCATCATCCCTAATCCTCCATGTCTTTAGCTTCTTCTTTCCTTTTCTTGCATAAATGTTTGGAGTTTCGACCTTCGGCCTTACCCCTTAACTCTTACTGCTACTTCTTCACAATCCTTAAGCTCACCCTCTGACCCCCAGAGTCCTGATGAATCCTTCATGTTTTTTCTTAAGTATTCATTCTTTAGAATTTAGGTGTTAGGCTTTGCTCTTACCTTTTATCACTTTCTTTTGATAGCATGTAACCCTTCCTCTTGAACCTCGAACACTGATTTCACTTCTGGTTTCTGTCGATTCGTCCTTTCTTCTTTTTCCTTCCCCCCAAAGTCTCAATCAAGTTTTCCTTCAAATTTGACTAAGTATCAAATTTTTGGACTTCAAGGATCAACCTTCCCTCGTACCTAAATTACCTTATTTTGGTAAGAAGTATCTCTTCTCATTGACCCCTAATTCCCGAAATCCCTCTTCGAATTTCAAGTTTCAAGAATCAATCTTTTCCTTTACCTCTTACCTTTCTTTGCTAAGAGGTAACCATTCTTCCCAACATCCGACCTCTGATGGCTCTCTTCAGACATCAGGCTTCAGTCTTACTTTTTACCATTTTTTTCTTTGCAATAAGATGTAAGACTCCTCCCTAACTTCTGACATCTGACAAGGGAATCCTTTTCGGACTTCACAGTTCACCCTTTTTTCTTTCTTACTTCTGCATTCTTCCAACAAGTGGTAAGTTGAAGGCTTGAAGCCCGATGTCCAACAAAGGTTTCTCTTTTTGGGGTTTTAGACCATTTAATGATGCAAAGATTTCCTTTCAGGTCTGATGCCTTGACTATCTTGCGGATTTGACATGTTTTTCCTAGTTGATGCCATTAATGCTTGAATCACCCCCTCAACTACCTGTTTTGGCTTTTTGGCTTCAAATACAACATTCAATGCATTTTCTGAATTCTACAAGTGGATTTTGTGGAACCCATACTCATTTATTACCGTTGTTTGTCCCTTCTAATGGATTTATTCTCATATCCCTAATTTCATGGGGGGATCTGGATGCACTTTCAAGAAAAAATTTATGGTAGGAGAATGTCATGCAAGTCTTGGTTTCTCTGAGCTCTGCTTTTGGCATGGATTTCATGAGTAGATCTTTTATCGATCAATTTTTTTCTAACTGCTAACCCTAGATGGGTTAGCATTTGGTTTCAATCATCCAATTTATTCTTGATCTATAAAAGAAACACTTGTATTCTTTTTATGGGCTCTTATTTTGGGCTCCTCCCACAGTTTTCTTTAGCAAACACTATATTTCTACATTCTACCATTGTAAAGTCTAGTTTTATGCCTTATGTTAATAAAATCTAGTTATCATCATAGTTATTTCTAATATATTTGAGTAAGCTTATTTAAATTCATGTCTAGATATGTTTCTTAGTAGGTTTGTTAGTGCATTGAGCAATCTGAAGCAAAGAAGAAAAAAGTTTATATCTTGGTGTATCACCTTCATTTCCATTTCATGTTCTTCTTCTATCTCTTTTCCTTTGTGAGCCATTACAGTAAAGTAGTGATAGGTTTTCATGTGTTGGGCTAGACAAACACATTTTCACTTAGATTAGAAGAGGAAACTAACCTTCCTCAAAGAATCAACTTCATTCGCACAAGGTCCCACACCTTGGACTCATTTCCATTGTGTCATTGGAATGATGAACCCCATGTTCAGTCGGGTACAATTTCATGTGAATATTTTTTGTCATTCTTGATGGGACAAGCGATAATTTCACTTGATCTTGTTGAGAGAATGGTGCTACTCTTAACATTTCATCCTTGAAGAGGCATCCAAACAAAGTACCTAGAAAATTTGAATTTCAAACCTCTATAGATCAAAAGTTGGTGACTTAGTAGCTACCTAGAATCACATATCAAAATAGACCTACACATTCATTCCAAGAATTCAAACAAGACCATCTTCTAGAGGTATCTATCAATATACTGAATATGATTTGCTGCTTCTAGAAGAAGAAATAGACACTCGTTGTCACCCATTAGGAGAAATAGAGGCACAAATCCATATCCTAGAGCTCAATCTACACCACCTTAGTGTAGATTATTTTGAACTAGAATACCTATTGTCCATACAAATAGGAATTTATTCCATATGGCTTTACCCAAAAAACAACCCTTCATTTCTTTTAGTGGTGGATGTGGACACTGAAAATTGGTCTAGGCTTGCGAGCACCACTTTCGACATACTTTTCTAATGTCCATGGTCACGATTAAATAATTTTAATTATTTAATTATTTCCTATACACATCTTTCTTCTATTAATTAAATAACCTTTTAATTATTTAATTAATTCATTATGACCCTTATTCAACTTGGATTAATTAAATAAATCTTATTTATTTAATTACGTCGCTAATTATTTAATTCTCTTTCTGAATTAAATAATTTATTATTTAATTTACCTTTTATCATATTTCGACTATAATTAAATATTCTTTTTGAATTATTTAATTATTCAATTAGCCTTTTAGATAATCAATTAAATAAATCATTATTTATTTAATTAAATCTCTTCAATTTCGAATGTTGAATTAAATAAACATTTAATTCATAAAAGAGTTATTTCTGTCACATTCTTTAATCACCCACTTAACTATTATTCACTCACCATCTGACTCAAGATCTATTTAAATCCGCCAGTTATCTCTTGATTCGGTATCTGATCGTCTCTACGAAGAGACTCTCTGTCATAACCAGTCAGTTATCTAGTTAGAAATCATTTTGCATGCACATATTTATTAATTAAATATCTTTAATTAATTAATTAATTCACGTGTGCATTCGAATAGATCGTTGTTGAGTTCTAACTTTATCCTTTTCATTCACATTCTTATTCTTCTATTTTCGAAGACTTTCAACTAGAGATTAAATCATTTATTTAATCTTGAACTCCATATTCAATCTATTTTCGAACAGTCTTAACAGTAGATTAAATTATTGTTTAATTTAATATTTATCCTACATAATTTTCTAACTCAAGTTCTAACTGACACAAATCTCACATTGTATGTCATTCATTAATCTTGATCGTTGATCTCTCTTTTGAATCTGAGCCGATCGTTTGAAAACCAACTTTCTATAAATTGACCTGGCATTCGTCATTATTCCCCCTCCTGAAATCGATACTTTTGGAAGAACTTGTTAATCTTCGATATTTTTCTTTAACACATACGTCAAGGCTATACTTGCATACATACTGAAAATCTAATGGAAAGAATAACATCACAACAAAATGGAGAAGGACAATCAAGATAATTTGAAGGAGTTTTTTGATATTCGGTGAGACTGTTTCATGTTTTACTTTAGTTATTTGATTATGGTTTTAGTTTATTCTTTCATTCTTAGTTGTTTGATTTAGATTAATGCATGTTTAGATTAGATTTAACTGATCTTTGCTTGCAGAGTCATTTTATCTACGTTATATTTGGTGATCCCGATGTGAAGACACTTCAATCTTCATGAATCCATTCCACTTTTTCAATTTTTCTTTGTAGGTATCATACGGAAAAATGCATTTGATGAACGAAATGACGCATCTGATTTCGTGAACCACAATTGATAATATTTCGTGATGCATCTGACAACATGAGATGCATTTGAGGATTTCTATGATGCATTTGACTGATAAAACTGCAATGCATCTGTAGCTTTAAACGACGCATCTGGTTGGTAATTTTATCCGAGTTTTCAAATTTCCGTTTTACAATTTTCTAATTTTCATTTTTTATTTTTGCTAATGTTTGTTTGTAGTGTGTGATTTAGGAGGATAACATAGTTTTTGTAAGACGAAGCATGAAGACATTGTAAACAAAACCCCTTTTCTGTAGAACAATTAACGAAGACAAACATGAAAACTACTAACAAATTGCATGCAGAACCTATTGTTGAAGGCTTTAATTTGTAAAAAGAAAATTTTGCTTGTTAGCTTAGATAATTGTCATTTGGATTAAAATTAACCATTGTCTACTGTGTTTGGTGGGAAAGCACATTTTGTTATTACCCTCATGATTCGGTATATCGAACTATCCTCTCCCCTTGCGCATTCATGTGATCCTAGGTGCAAGAGAAATAGTTACAGACTCTAGAACTTGGGCCTGTCTTGGTGGGAAAAAGTACTCACCCCAAGATGACCCGGACTCGTAGCACGCTAGATGCCAAGTGACTTCCAACTGGTATATAAAAGTGGATTCTTGGGGAAAGTCCAAGAATCATGCTCACTATTCTGATGAGAAGGGAAATAATGGTCTCTACCCACATGGATGGTGCCCCATGAACGAAATGCCCTTACTAAAAACCTTGTTGTAGTTTTTTCCAAAATCCCATCTATTTATTGAAGTAGCAGGTCAGACCTATGAAGCTATATCAAATCCTTACGGTTCGTGTGTAGATATGAAATGTATTCCATGGGAGTTTCATGGGTATAGTAGCTTGGCTGCCCCATATAAGTGAGTTTTGTGGAGGGGAGCCAGTGGGGTCAAGCTACTAGTCATCTGCCTTGAATATGCGTAGCTGGGGAAACCCAATTGAGAACTCAGTAAATATTGTCCAACACAGCCTAGGATTGTACATGTCTTTTGAATTTAACAGATTCATACACGTCAAAACTCAAAACACTTTTTATTTTGTGATTGTATTTGCTTTATTTGTCAAAACTTGATCATAAAACTGAGTCAGTCATAAGTTTGTCATCAGAAAACTGCAACTGTAAACTGAGTCGCAACTGTCAAATTTAGAACCGCATGTGTCCTTACGAGTCGCAACTGTCAAACTAAAAGCTGTGTAAGTCTTTCAACAAATATAGTTTTCATAGAGTTTAGGTTACGAGTCGCATCTTTCATACAGTAAATCACATCTGTCTATGAAAGTCGCATTTTTCTGTCAACATTCAAGACTAGGTTTTATTTGTTAGCCGCACCTGAAATCTGCAACACATCTGCAAAATTTATCAATGCATCTGAAACCTGAGCCGCAATTGACTATCAACAAAAACCTCAAAATTTGCAAACTCAGTTCGAAAAACAAACTGTCTTTTTCACCTCTGTTTCTTACCGTCAACCTTGGACAAAAACTGGAAAATTGCTCAAAAACTTTGCATTATTTAGGAGTCATTTATGTCTTAGAGATAGTCATCTTAGTTACAAAAACTTAGTTTTCATATCATAGATTAGAACAACTTTCCACATCATTGGATAGGTTCATGCTTTGATTTGTCATTATCATTGAACCTAGTCACTATTGTCTTACTAGTGAATCTTTCCAGCTCATCAGTCTAGTTTGGGAAATTCACCTTATCAGTTGTCTTTGTCCTACATCAGGTTCCTTGGTAAAGTTAAGTCATAACTTTGGATTATTCCATAGGTGGTAATTTATACCGACTTAGAATCATTTACTGTCATAGTCTACTCAAATTTTTTGCATATAATCCATCCTAGCATATGTCATCCTAGTATATGTCATTTTAAAAATCCTTGATTTTAGTGACATCCTTTATATTTAGAAAACCCCCAAAAAAAAACATAGAAATAGAACATATCAGTTTCTAGACATAGTTTTGGATTTCCCCTTTTGAGCAACATTTTCATGGTTGAAACAAGGGCTAAGAAGAAACAAAGAGAAATGCCAGACCCCAATGAATTCATCAATCCTTTTGTAAACCAACCATCAGGGAAAGAGAGATCACATAAAACTTTTCTTGAAAAATATGTCACTAGAGACGCACATGGAAACATTTTTTTCTGAAGACATAGATGTTGTTGTACAGGATCTTGAGTTTGCATCCTTTATGGATGAGTGATTGGAAAATGATCCCCAATGATATCTAGCATAGTTACTAGTAGAAGGTGCCACACTACCACCAGGATTTGACATTCACAATTTAAAAACATCTACTCAACCAACACAAACTATGACATCAAGCGTATTCGTTCCTCAAATTACCGCACCAATGCCAACTGGTATACCTACTCAAACATCCTCAATTGTAAACATGACCCCTTTCAACATAACACAAGGTTTACATTTTGTTGTGGGAGCATCCTCATCAAACCCCTTTGCTAAACGAGCCAAAGTTGGCACAAACACAACTATACCTCATATCAGTACCAGTATTGCCATTCCACACATAGGGGCTACACAAACAAGACATATTCTATACCAGATCAAAACACTTAAATAGGGAATATTCCTATACTAAACCAAAACATTTAGACAGGATATATCCCGATACCGAATCAAAACATTCAAACATGATATATACCCTCGCCAAATCACAATCCGTCAGAAAATATTGCATTTCATAACACTTATATTGATCCAAACAATGCAAACATGTAAATGACACAAGTAGATGTTCTCCAAAACCAAATTCAAGCTCTCCAACAAAAAATGGACACTATGTCTATGTCAGGCAAATGAACTGTCTCGGCGCAAGATTTATGTCCATATCCTTTTGACAAAGTGCTATACATGACACCCTTCCCACATGGATACATTATACCAATTTTTCCTAAGTATAATGGGAGGAGGAATCCTTTAGAACACATCAGAGAAATTGCTACAACATGCATGGACATCTTGTATGACCCCACGTATTTAATGAGACTATTTCCACGAACCCTTGTCAAAATAACATTGGAATGGTTCTCTAAATTACCATATGGCATAAGATCATGGGGAAAATTAGCTGAGAAGTTTGTCAAACACTTTTCCATTAACATAGACAATGAAATAACAATAGATACCTTGTGCCACACCACACAAGAAGAAGGAAAATCTTTCACCACTTTCTTTCAGAGATGGATAAGTTTAGCTAGTCGATGTCTAGTTGAAATAACAGAAAAACAAAAAGTCACGATATTCCTTGAAAATCTTCATCCGAAACCGAGAAGTGACTTAAGAGTACATTGTTGTACCTCATTCCTCGACTTGGTGCAAAAGGGCATTATACTTGAAAAAGGCCTTATTGAAAAAGGAGACATTAAGGTACCAGGTAGGAGCCTAGTTGTTTAACATCAAAATGCTCTCACTGATAGAAACAAATTCTGGTTTGAAAAAAGAATGCAAAAAATGACATTATTGTTGATGCTAAGACCCTACATGTGGGACCTATCATCACACTTAGAGGTTACAACTCCAATCAAGACATGACAAGTAATCCAGATTAAACAACCAACTTTGTCCAAAATTCGCAACAACAATGACCACAGAGGAGATTTCCTAAATGTGAATTTACCCCATTGGGGGAACCAATCGAGACAGTTTTCAAAGAAATGATCAAATATAATCTCCTGAAACCTCTAGAACCCAAATAGTATGATCTTGGATAGTTTAAACCTTCATGGTGGGATGATAACGCCTATTGTGAATACCATCAAACAAAGGGACATAACCTTCAACAATGCTAATAACTGAAAAATATCATACAAGATTTTGTTGAAGATGAAACCATAGAAGTCAATGGGCATAAACATACCAAGGAAAGTGATCACAAGGTCTTCACAGACCCATTACATGACCATGGGAAAGGAAAGGCCTCTAGTTCAAGAACCAAGAATAATATATCGCCAATTATAACAGTTTTAAGTATGATTATAAACCAAGTACCATCATCAATCTTATTCGAGTTGTTGATGAAAATATCTATACAATTACCATAAAGAAGTGTCTTGAATGTGCTATCAATACACGTAGAACTAAAATAACCCTTGCAGGTCCTTCTTCAGAGCCACCAACACAGTATTCCAAGTCTAAGTATAATTTGCTTGACCATCTGGGTAAGACCCCAACACAGATATCCATCTTGGAACTATTGACTATATCACCAGATCATCGAGCCTTTCTCAAAAAAGCCTTGCAGAGCACTACTATCCCTACCAACATAGATGTCAATCATTTTGAAGAAATGGTAGGATACTTATCCAATTGCCATCACGCCACATTCTCTCAACATGATTATTCAACCAAAAAGACCCATCATAATGATCTGTTACACCTTGAAGTTCTTGTCCATCAAACCAAAGTCAGATGAGTCTTGGTAGATGGAGGAGCAGGGTTGAACCTTTGTACCTTGAAATTGGCTAAGGCATTAGGATTCTCAGAAGCATGCATAGACACCACTAAGAGTAGAGTAATAAAGGCATATGAGGATGAGTAAAGGTCATCTAAAGGAGTTGTCACACTCCCCATCAAGATTGGCCCTACAGTTATGGACACTAGCTTCCAGGTCTTGGATCTCACCCTTCCCTATAACCTTTTTTTGGGTAGACCTTGGATACATGCAATGAAAGTTGTACCTTCCACATATCACTAGTGTCTTAAATTCTCATATAATGGCATCGAGGTCACCATTGATGGTGATCCAGATCCTTTTCAATATTGCACAAGCTTACGCAAAATACCACAATGACAGGTGCTAGTCAATCAAGAGGCCTCATCATCCACCTTATCCCTGTACGTTGATCCATCAACTCTTACCATGTCCATTACATCACAACCACCATCATTTGCACCTAAGGTCGAGATCCAAGACAAGGGCTATGGGGAATATCACATGAAGGCATCTTACTATGTCATTCAATTGATTCCACCTAAGTCAGATGGTTTTCGCACAACAGATAGGAAGCAATTAATTGTTACATTACATGTCCCTCCTACAATGACATTGACAAAATGGGGAGAGTTAAGTCAAGAAGCCATAGACCAAAAAGATGTCACCTCTTGGTTGTATAAAGAAGACAATGAAAACCCTTCACTGTCTATTCAAATAGCTAAGGATCAATATGGAAAAGGCTTCATGATAATGCAAAGCAAAGGCTATGAAAAAAATAGTGGGTTAGGACTACATCAGAATGGAAGGATTGAACCAATCATTGTCTCACCATGACCAAAACGACTAGGCCTAGGGTTTCAATCAATTAGAATTGGTATTCTTGGTCCTCCATTATCATTACAAGAGGATGTAAGTGCTTCTGAAGACATCAAGATATCTCATGAACCACTTGACCTAATTTATGATGACTCCCCTGACTCAAGTGACTACAAATGGGATTCCCTTTCCTCTACCAACATGATGGACCTAGACAAGCTATTTGGCAAACTTGATAAAATGCTACAACCCAAACCAACTCCATCTAGCCCCCGTCCTAAAAAGTCCTTGTCAAAAGAAGAATGGCTTAAGCTATATTATTAGGAAACCCTTAATCTTGAATCTTGGGTACCTGACGAACCATCTTCTGATGACCTATCTCTTGCAGTTGTACCACAACCAAGTTTACCTACCCCTAGGAAAAAGAACAAAAAGGAGTTAGTGCAAAAATTCAATGACCATGTTAACCACTCTATATTCACCTTGACAGCCTCCATATTTGATAACTCCGATGATGACATGCCCCTCGTATATCCCCAACTTATTGATTGTGATTAACAAGGTACACCCATCGTAGACATATTCAAGAATGACAAAGCGATAGTTGAGTTCATGGGACTTCGAGAAGGCATACCTAGAGGGGATCATAAAGCTAGCTTTACCATAGACTTGGATGATAAAGCATATTTTGGGGAGTCTGTTCACACCTCTAGTCACAAAAATGAAACTCTAAAGAAAAAACAATGAAAATGACAAGTCCCTAGGTGAAAACCAAAAGGTGCCTTTGGACGAAGAAATAGTAAAAATAAAGGACGTATCCGAGGGCGAAAACCTCTTTGAGGCACCAAAGGATGGAGGTTTGAACATTCTCCCAGTTGCTCAAGAAATATCACCAATATTAGTAGAAGAGTCTGTCGAGATAAACATAAACATAGATGAAAACCCTCGGGTAATATATTTTGCAACATCTTTGACAGAAACAAAGCAACAAGAGTTTCGAGATTTCTTCATAAAGAGACAGATAAAATTTGCATGGTCATATGCTGACATGCCTAGGCTGAATCCAAACCTTATATTGCACCATCTACCATTACAACCAAGTATTAAGCCCATCAAGCAGAAGCTAAGAAAGATGCATCCACAAATCGCTTTACTAGTCAAAGTTGAACTTAAGAAGCTATTAGCTGTTAGATTTATCAGAACCATATACTATGCAGAATGGATATCAAATCTTGTACCAGTAACCAAACCATCTGGGGGCATTCACATTTGTACAGACTTCAGAGATATCAACAAGGCATATCCTAAGGATGATTTCCCTTTGCCCAACATTGACATGATAGTGGACCTTACAGCAGGATATGAGATCCTATCCCTTATGGATGGTTTCTCTAGGTATAATCAGATCAAAATTGCTTATGAGGACCAACACAAGACAACTTTCACATCTCAATGGGGAACATACTACTGGAATGTTATGCCTTTTGGGCTCAAACATGCTAGAGCTACATATCAACGTGTAATGATGACTATTTTCCATGACCTTGTACATACTCTCATGGAAGACTATGTTGACGAAATAATATCCAAATCATTGACAAGAGTAGATCATTTGAAATTCTTAGACAAGATATTCCAAAGACTGGAAAACTACAAAGTCAGATTAAATCCAAAAAAGTGTGTCTTTCGTGTTAAATCAGGTAAACTTCTTGGATACATCATTTCTAGAAGAGGCATTGAAGTGGACCCTACGAAATTAAAATCTATAGTAGATATGCCTCCACTGGCCACAACCAACATCAGTCAGCTAAGAACACTACAAGGGAGATTACAGTCTATCAGACGCTTCATAGTACAATTAGCAAACAAAATACATCAATTTCAACATTTTCTCAAGAAGGGAGTATCATTTGTCTAGACACCCAAATGCCAAGAATCTTTCCATAAGATCAAGGATTATCTGCTTGCTCCACCTATATTGATGCCACCTACAGATGACAGACCTTTGATACTTTACATTTCAGCAACTCAGTTAACACTAGGAGCCCTGCTCACACAAAATGATGATCAAGCTTATGAAAGGCCAATATACTACATTAGTCATACTTTGGTGGGATATAAACTGAACTACAGTAATATAGAATGTGCTTGTCTTGTGGTAGTCTTTGCTACTCAAAAACTTAGGCACTATATGCTAAACCACCAAACCATGCTAGTCGCAAAGATAGATCCTCTGAAATATCTCCTAAGTAAAGTAGCATTAATAGGTCGATTGGCTAAATGGGTGATGATACTTAGTGAATATGACATATAGTATGTGGAAAGGAAAGCTATAAAAGGGCAAGTAATTGCAGATCAATTAGTAGATGCATCGATTAAGGTAGATCATCCTCTAGTGCCATATTTTCTTGGAGAGTTTATCTTCAAAGTTGACACTAGAACCACATGGAAATTATAATTTGATGGGTCATATACTAATTGTGGTTCAAGAGTAGGCATACTATTTGTTACACCTCAAGGCGATACTATTCATAAATCATTTAGGATTGCTTTTCCTTGCACCAACAACATAGAAAAATATGAAGCCTTAGTGACAGGACTAAGAATGGTAGCCCAATGGAAGATCAAGAGTTTACATGTTTATGGACATTCTCAACTAGTAGATTTCCAAGTCAATGATGAATATGAAACTAGAGATGAGAAACTTACCCCCTACAAGCGCATGGCCAATAGTTTCAAGCAGTACTTTGATGACATCACCTTTCAACAAATACCACACATTCAAAATAGGGTAGCAAATTCTATGGCAATCATGGATTCCTTATTGGATATTCCTAGCAACGTGCCTAAATTTGATTTTTTGGTCAAACAACTTTTGGTCCTTGCCTATGATGTCGATTCCGCGATGGTGTGTACGATTGTTGGTCCTACTTCCCCTTGGTAAAAGGACATATATGACTATCTAAGCACCCAAATCCTACCTTTAGACCTGTCAAACAACCAACGTAGAACCTTTATCCATAGGTCTGCCAAATACACCATCATCAGAGGTACCTTGTATAGACGTACCTTAGATAACACCTTGATGAGATGTCTCGAGTTTGAAGAAGCACAAGAAACCTTACGTGCGATACATGAAGGTATATGTGGATCCCATTCTAGAAGTCCTACCTTAGCCCACAAGATTATGAGATTAGGTTATTATTGGCCTACTATGGAAAATGACTCATATATCTTTGTTAGGAAATGTCGACAGTGTCAAATACACAAAGATTTGATACACGTGCCAGCACAGGAGCTCCGTTTGATTACTTCACCATGGCCCTTTTCCCAATGGGGACTTGACCTCATAGGTAAGATACACCCTCCATCTTCTAATGGCCATAAGTTCATCATAACTGCCACCGAATACTTCACCAAATGGATCAAGGTTGTTCCCATGACTTACATCACTGACACACAGATATCCAAGTTTATCCTAAACTACATAATCTGTTGGTATGGTGTACCTCAATCCATTATCACAGAAAATGGTCATCCATTCAAAAACCAAGAATTTTTCCATCTCTATGAAGAATTCCACATCCAACACCATTTTTCCACCCCATATTACCCTTAAGGTAGCGGGCAAGCCGAGGCATCTAATAAGACCATCATCATAATCCTCAAAAAGACTTTCAATGACACTGGTCGTGACTGGCATCTACAACTTAATCTTGCCTTATGGGCCTATCACACAAGCATCCATACTCCCACTGGCGCCACTCCATATTCCCTAGTATTCGATTATGAAGTTATCTTACCTATTGAGGTTGAAATTCCTTCCCTGCGGGTATCCTTGAAAGGTCATATTGATGATGAAGAATATCTTGTGTCCCGATTTCATGAGTTAGAATTCCTAGATGAATGAAGACAGAAGGCTCTAGATCATTTGAAAGCCTATTGAAACTGTCTTTGTCGCAACTATAATAGGAAATTTCTAAATCGACACTTCAACATTGGTGACTTGGTTTTAATGGAGAACTCGAAGAATCAAGCTGAATGAGAAAAACCAGACAAGTTTGAACCTAATTGGTTAGGGCCTTATATTGTTACAAAAGCCTTTGGGTCAAGAGCATATCAAATCTCTACCCCTGAAGGAGAACCACTTTTGTCACCGATCAACAGCCTTCATCTGAAGAGATTCTATGTGTAGCTTCTAAGAACCATGTCTTAATCATAAAAATACAAAAAATGGAAAAACCAAAAATATTGTTACCTTGATGAAAACTTGGCAAACAGGCGTCTTTGGTAACACCAATTTTACTTTTTTTGAAAAATCAATAAAATAGTAAAGAGAAATAATCCATCCAATAGTGAAAACCACTTCGGTGGCACTATGGATAAGTACCATGGTGAAAACCTTGCAAACAGGCACCATGTGTAGTTGACTTCACTCTTTCATCTACCATCATTCCAATCAGAAATTTTCACCATCACTCTTAATAAATGGTTGTCTTATCCATTACTTGGAACGATTGACATCAAGTCCACTCCATCTCCCCACTCCATACTATAGGTCTTATTCCCGACTGGAGGAAAATCCTTGATCTGTGTCATTTGGACCTTGTACATAACATCCCAATCTCAAAAAAAGTCCTGAGAAAAAGACAAAAAAATCAAAAACATGTCAAAAATCCCAAAAACAGAGTCAGAGTCAATTGTGTCAAGTCAGTCGTAGACATAGTCAAACTACGTTGCCTCTGCGAATAAACATAGGCAAGGCCATCTGTCGATGTGCCCTCGAGGCATTAGGTCCATCTGTCTAGGTTTGTCATGCATCACACATAAAATCATGACTCATTCTTTGTATATGTCAAGGTCAATGGTCGTGTCAAACTACGAGGTCTTTGTGTGTACAACGTAGGCAAGGCAATCAATCGATGAGCCCCCAAGGCTACACTAGGTCAGTCCTTTAGGGTACATTGTCTCAAGTCCACATAATTTAACACACATACACTCATAACAGTCAAGGCATCAAGAAAATTCATGCATCATCAAGCAAAACAAGCTAAATTGTCATCAAGTCAAAATCAAACATATTGTTAGAACAATCAACTTATGTCTTAAGCAAGATATGTCTTTCTTGACAACGGACATTGTCAATCATCATAGCCTCATGTAGCTTGTCACATCAACAACATCAGGATCAACGTCTTATACGAAATGTGTCATTCTGAAACCAGGCTTCGTCATGCCTTACACAGATAGTCACAAAAGTTGAAATTAGACTCAACGTCTTATACGGTATGTGTCATCCCTCATATTGGGCTATGTCAAACATCAAACAATCATACAAGATCAAGTTTTGGCAAGTACTTTCTATCTCTTATTATATCTTATTTTGTCTTATCTTTTTATGGATTTGTGTATGAGTCCAGTTACTAGCTCTCTCAAGGATGTCCCTTGAAGGATTTAGAGAAGCAAGGATGTCTCGGGACTCTTTTTCTTTGACTGTTTTCTGTCAACTATCTTTTAAGCAATGGATTTTGAGTCATGTTACTAGTTTCCTCAAGGATGTCCCATGAAGGATTTAGAGGAGCAATGACATCTCATGACCGATCTTTTATTTGTTTGTTGTATGTGGTTTGTCTAGACAAAAAGACTAGGGAAATTTTTCCCTTATTATGAGTTAAGACACTCCTTGTCTACGACTATCTATTTTTTGCAAGTGGATGACTTTGTACACTTTGGTCTATCTCATATCATGGTGTGTACTATCCATTTGTGTCAGTCCCGCCCAATGATGATTAAATGCAAAGCTTAGTATATATATGGAAAAATATCAAAGATTATATGTGCTTCAAACAACCATTCTTGTTTTATACTAACATTTTGAATTATTCACACTAACATTTCTTCTATCCTACATAATGATAGAGTCCTGTGACACACAAAAAAATTAGATAAACTACAAATGCATAAATTCCACAAACATTATGAAAACAATGTCGTATGTCTATATATAGTACATTATATAGTTAGGCTTCATTTCAAACAAGTATGAACATTAGGCATATCCATTTCATATCTAGGAAAATCATGGCATAATAGGCATTCAATTATCATAAGGTACATAATGAAAAACATTAGATGTACAAACTAGTGTCAACATATAACATCAAATGTAGAATAGCATCTCATTTATAAACCTTGCATTACATCCCATTATCATAAAGAACATACATCCATAATCATATAGAATCAATATAAAATCATAGGCTGCATAAAAACGTCATAATGTAGAAATAATCATCCATAACATGTTCATATGAGGTAGACAATAATATCTCATAGAAAACATAATCATATAGGAAAATAATGCATCATCATAAATAGGACTACGTATCATATGAAACATCGCCAAAAAAATCATATATATATATATATATATATATATTGCTCAAAATAACATGTGTCACAGTACAATGTCAGAATGTATCAATAAATAAAAAGGATCTCATAGGCTCTATGATCAAATTACAATGTCTACAAATATAAAAAAATGTCAATGTGTCCCACTGCCACTACTCCCATCTAGTGAATGTGGAGGCAACTGTCACTGAGGTACTCTCTATGTGGTGGGGGGACTGTCATATGGACCTATCCTCAATGGTCTTACCACACCCTTTGTTCTCTTTGTCCTCATCTGACTCCTTCTCTGTGATCTCTGGCTACATGCCTAGAAAAAATACGATCTCATCTCTCAACAGGCATGACTGAATCATACAAATCCCTATAATAGGAGGCCCTCTCCATTGCCCTGACTAACTCACAAGAACAACTAGCAGATGATGAGCCCCTACAGAGACATCTGATCTCAGTAAACTGTTGCTATGTCTCCTACCTCTGGGCTACTACCTGATCTCTCTCTTGAGAGAATTGTCTATGTCCATCCTCATAGCATCCCGCTCTGTAGTAACTACTGTCAACCTCTCCTCCATAGACTCCATAGAAATTTCCCTAGGAGCCTCCTCATCTCATCTCCCCTGTACTATCCTATCATGGAGCTATCTCTCCTGCTCCTCCATAGGTATCTCCTCCTCCACATCATCCTCTCAATATCCTGCTAGTATGCCAAGGAAATCAATATCCATGTCCTCTTTACCAACCTCAGCCTTTGCATGCTCCTCAGCAGCATGCTCTCCTCTAATATGTGCCTCCACTCTACCCTTGAGATCCAACATAGGTATGTCATATACCTCAGCCTCAACCTCACGGATAGGTGATAATCCACCTACCCGACCACCTCTTCATCCTCGTCGACCTCTTCTCCCACCTCTACCACCACCACCTCTTCCATCATCCCTGACTCCTTCGCCACCTACATGACCACCTCCGCCTCTACATCAACCTCTCGGACCTATCCCTCATCTCTCTATAGGTGTCAGATGATCCGGATCTGTATATGGCACAAGATGATGCACTGCACACCAGGTATCATCAGCAATAGTGGTCCTAGGATTTGCTTCTCCACCTCTCCATCCCCACTATAAAGGTTGTAATTCCTGAATGTCTACCTCTATAGTAGCCACTAGTATCATAGGCCCCCACCAAGGAACCTCTCTAGATGATCAAGCAAACTCTGCTCGTCCTCTAGGCTCATCCTTTACCTTACAAATCTATCTCAGTACACAATCTGGTAAGTGTCTCTCTATAATGTGCACACTGGAAATAATCCTCCCAATCAGGTACTTTGTCTGTCAAAAAAAAGGTAAATATCCATCCTCATTTGACCATCGCTCACAATCCATGTAAGGTCGCCCTGTGAACTGAACTAATGTGTTCAATGCATGTCTCTAATATCCAGTATCTCCAACATGGCTTTGTGTAATGTTTCCTGCATAGCGAAAAAAATAAGGAGATCTAGCCTCTCAATCAGCAATCACTGGGGGACGAAACACAGGATTGTGCTCCCACGTCTAGATCATGAGAAGAGTAGTCCCGCAGCTCATAGACTGCGCATCTCTATAAGCTATATCATCAAGATGGAAATAAATCATGGTCAATAAATAGGGACCCCAAGCATACAGAACCTCTCTCTCAAGCATCCCAACTAACATCTCCCCCCACCCAACAGGAAATCCATGACCTCAATGATCAAGAAGAACTATCCTGACTATCAATGTACATAGTATACAATCAATCCTCTCATATATATTAGCTAAAACCTGCCATCTAATCTCGTAGTGCTCTATGACTAACCACCTAATATCATCATATACATAATATCTACTAATCTCACTAAACCCCCTCTGAGTATCATACATCACTTGCTCACCTCTAATAGGCAATCTAAGAATCCTATATACATCCTCCAAAGTAACAGTTATCTCTCCAGTAGGCAAGTGAAATGAGGAAGTCTCAGAATGCTGTCTCTCACATAAGGCAGTGAGCATACCTCTATTTTCTAGAATCATGGGCATGGTGCAAACGTGGTGTAGACCCAATCTCCATAACAATTGAGTCTCCGTGCTCTGTAAATGGTCTCTAAGCTTAAATTTATCCTGCCACGACTACCGATTGTAGATCGGATCTAGTATAACCTACAAAGAGCATTCAAACAATGTGTCAAACGTCAAATCATTTCATCTTTCTATCAGAATTTTTTTTCCAAAATTTGACAGTCAAATGTGTTGTTTCAAAGACAAATGCGCTGCACATATCATATGCGTCATTCTAAAATTCAAATGCACTACATGAACATACATGTGTTGAACAAACAAGCATATGTGGTTAATTTTTAGCAAATGTGTTTCACCTAACTACATGCGATTACCCTATTCTCATATGCAATGCAAGAAATCACATGTGGTACAAAAACTAGCAAATGTGATCTTTCCCTAAGTGACCTAAAAATTCTAGGCATGATTTTTTATTTGTGTCGTTTCACGAGAAAATGCATCGCATACAAATGCAAATGTGGTGAACTAAAAATGATGCATTTTAAAGTTTGACTTTGACTACCTAAAACTACGTAAAATAAATAAATTGAAGAGATCGTTCATTGGTACTTACCGAGGGTCCCGCATCGGTAGGTCATCAGAAGGTTCGGATCCTATATCCACGATGATGGGTGTATGGAAATGGAGACATCTTTTCTAGGTTCTCAAAGAAAAATCTTCAATTCTTCAACCCTATAGGGTGCAAATTATTTGAATTTCACCCTAATTTCTATTTATATGTAGGGTTAAAAGTAGCATTTCTTCTAACCTTGCCTATTAGTCGCATAAAATTCTATCTTTGATTAACCTGTACACGTCCCTAGCACTTCCAAATTCAATTTCGTCAAATCCATAGCATTTTTGGCTATCAAATTAACTTATCGGGACTATTTCCTGATTTTTTAAATTTTTTCAAAAATTCATCAATTTTCCCAAGGGGGCATACCCTTACCTATTTCATACCGGGGCACAATTAGGCAGGGATAACTTTAAGAAACCCCCCCCTTGGCAAAGGTGTAAAATCTTGGCGAATCTTTCCTTTTATTTGAAAAAAATATTAATTTTCCTGTCGAATCTTATACACAATATTAAATTTTTTGTAAAATCCTGGTGAATCTTAATGAATAATTGGTAAAAATAATAATCACAATGGCGAATCCTAGTGAATAATCACTAGAAAGATTAATTACAAATGAAACTTGAAAATGTTACCATCAATTAGCTTTTAAATCGGATGACTGCAAGTCATTCCGTGAGCGAATATCGACGTGAGTGAACATCATCGGTGGGACACTTAGGGATGTCTCATCGATACAACGATGATGACGTATGTCATGAACTATTGGCAACAGTGAACGGTGGAGATCCAACAGAGCTTTGATCGGATGTCTCTCTATGAGCTTGGCACAAATATTGTAGATTCCCTTCATGATTCTCTAGAATTACACAAGTGGTGTACTTGTGCCTTGGTGGACCCTAGGTGGAGTATGAAAGCCTTATTGGCGTGAGTAAAAATCATCGGTGGGACACTTAGGGATGTCCCATCGATACAATGATGATGGCATATGTCATGAACTATTGGCAATAGTGAATAGTGGAGATCAAACAAAGCTTTGATTGGACGTCTTTCTGGGAGCTTGGCGTGAATATAGTAGATTCCCTTCTTGATTCTCCAGAATTATACAATATTACTGGTGAATATTATTAATATTTTTAATTACTGTATAAACTACTGGCGAATTAGGGCCAATGACGCATTGTTTACATGGAAAATTAATCGAGACGAAATTATTTTTTTGTAAAAACCCGGTGATTCAGTCTTCATTTTAGCTTGTACTATTCGCCATTTTTGGAGCTCCCAATTTCTATTATTCTCCAATTAGCGAAGATTTTCCACTAGATTTTCCCCTGCAATTGGGGCATGTTGTTAATGATTTTCTTTGACACAAAGCCGAAACGACATTGTATCAAAGAGGGGAAAACCGTAGACACTGAAAATTGGTCTAGGCCTGCGAGCACCACTTTCGACATAATTTTCTAATGTCCATGATCACGATTAAATAATGTTAATTATTTAATTATTTCCTATACGCATCTTTCTTCTATTAATTAAATAAACTTTTAATTATTTAATTAATTCATTATGACCCTTATTCAACTTGGATTAATTAAATAAATCTTATTTATTTAATTACGTCACTAATTAATTAATTCTCTTTCTGAATTAAATAATTTATTATTTAATTTACCTTTTATCATATTTCAACTATAATTAAATATTCTTTTCGAATTATTTAATTATTCAATTAGCCTTTTCGATAATCAATTAAATAAATCATTATTTATTTAATGAAATCTCTTCAATTTTGAATGTTAAATTAAATAAAATTTAATTCATAAAAAGAGTTATTTTTGTCACATTCTTCTATCGTCCACTTAACTAATTATTCACTCACCCTTTGACTTGAGATCTATTTAAATTCGTTAGTTATCTCCTAATTCAGACTCTGATCATCTCTACGAAGAGACTCTCTATCATAACCAGTCAGTTATCTAGTTAAGACTCATATGCATGCACATATTTATTAATTAAATATCTTTATTTAATTAATTAATTCATGTGTGCACTCGAAGAGATCGTTGTTTAGTTCTAACTTTGTCCTTTTCATTCAAAGTCTTATTCTTCTATTTTCAAAGACTTTAAACTAGAGATTAAATCATTTATTTAATCTTGAACTCCATATTCAATCTATTTTCGAACAGTCCTAACACTAGATTAAATTATTATTTAATTTAATCTTTATCCTGTAGAATTTTCTAACTCACGTTCTGACTGACACAAATCTCACATTGCATGGAATTCATTAATCATGATCGTTGATCTCTCTTTTGAATTTGAATTGATCGTTTGAAAACCAACTTTCTATAAATTGACCTGGCATTCATCATTATTCCCCCTCCCGAAATCTTTACTTTTGGAAGAACTTATTAATCTTCAATAATTTTCTTTAACACATACGTCAAGGCTATACTTGCATACATACTAAATATCTAAGGGCAATAATACCATCACAGAAAAATGGAGAAGGACAATCAAGATAATTTGAAGGAGTTTTTTGATATTCGGTGAGATTGTTTCATTTTTACTTTAGTTATTTGATTACTGTTTTAGTTTATTCTTCTGTTCTAAGTTGTTTGATTTAGATTAATGCATGTTTAGATTAGATTTAACCGATCTTTGCTTGTAGAGTCATTTTATCTACATTACAGTAGGAACCCTTTAATTTTAGCCCAAAAGGATGAAATAGTAGTCAATTCCCTCAAAAGTATCCCTCATTTCACTAGTGAGACACCCACAAATCTAGCAAAGCACATCATAGATGTGGAAAATATATTATTTGTGTATAATGTAACAGAAGATAATGTGGCTATTATGTTGCTTTCCACTTCCCTTAAGGGTAAAGAGTTGCAATTGTATAGAGGCTTGCCACGTAACTCCATTCACAACTGAGATTAGTTAGGTAAAAAATTATGCAAGCACTTTAAAGATAAAAGTGACCATTTGTCCTTGGTAGAACAATAGACAACAATAAAAAGAGCACCTCATGAATTCATGAGTGACTTCAACTATAGATTTCAAAAGACTTGTGATAGAATCTTGACCTTGGTGAAACCTTCTCTTGAGCATGCCTTCCTTTATTTCTTAAAATCACTTAACAGTGATATAGCTATTATGATTCAATCTATGGGGGGGTTTAGTGTGCCAAGTGCATATGATATTTCTATAAGGGTAGAAAATTTCTTAATACAAGTTGGGAAGATAGCTCCTAGGACACCAATTCCATTATTTCAAGAAATTCCTCCACAACCAACAGTGGCTCCTATTCCAGTGGTTCTCACAATCTAACCTTCTACTTTTGCTACATTTTTAGAAGATTGGGGCACCTTGCTCCAAAATATGAAAAATTAGTTAGTATTAATGAAGAGGCAACAAGTTCAAAATAGTAGGCCCTATCAGCCTCAAGGTCAAGGTTATCAAAAAAATAACCAACCTTATCAAGGAAAAAATTAGTGGAATCATACTAATCCCATGAATAACATACATCCACCTACTACAATCACTTCTAAGACTTTGGTCCCAATTTAAAATAATCTATCCCAAGAGGAGTGGTGTTACCCATGTGAGCAGACTCATAATCAAAATGCTTGCCAAAATGGAGACTTTGTACAAACTCCAATGGTTCAAAATGAAACCTCCACATTAGAACAACAATTTAATACAAACCAACCAGCTACTAGTAGTCAAAATCAGTCACATGAAGACTCTTCATTGGTCAATTAGCATCAAGAAGAATTTTGTGGTGTAAATCAAGTAGTTGTTGATACAATAGCCCAAAATATAAAATCAAAGAAAAGAGCAATGGAGGGTGGTACATATTCCATGGCTGGGTAGGAATTAGTCTCTCAACAACCTCAATAGGCTGCAGATGTTGGACCAATAGGTAGAATAGTAGATGTTCCACAATCTAATCAACCTGTACTAGTAGGCCAAAATAAGCAACAAAGCTACCTAAGATCACCCAAGCAACAAGAACAAACCTTTTTATTCCAAACGCTCCTTCTAAAACCAATCGACTTCCTTTCAACATAGTAGATCAAGTGAAAAAATCTAATCTGAATGTTACTATGTGAGAGGCTCTATCCATTCCATCATAAAGAGATTTTCTACAACAAGCTTTAAAAGAGCATAAAAAATGGGTGATGTACAAGAAAAGGAGCAAACTACTCAATCAAGCATCCTGATACAACCCAAAGAAGAAGGAAACTCTAGAAAAATTAGGATGCCACCTCCCTTCTATCTTTCTCTAATTATTGGAAATCAAATAGTGCACAACTATAGTATAGATTTAGGGGAAAGTAGTTATGCTATGCCTAAAGTAATGGCCGATCTCCTTGGTATCAAATATAGGCTTGTGACAAAAGGAGTTTTATAATTGGATGAAACTATTTTCAAAATCATGGGAGTAATTAAGAGCCTAAAATTGACCTTGCATGCATGCCATGGATGTGATGTGTTGCAAAATATTTTAGTCATATGCCTTCCTGCTCATTTTTCCATTTGTTTGTCTAGAGATTTCATTTTATTTAGAACTAGGTATGGTATTAAAGCAACAATTAGGTTTGAAATCATAGCAAAGGATCATCTAGAGCCTTACACTCCTAGCCTTATAAACATGAACATTGCATTGCATGATCAAAGGGAGGCATGTTCTTTTCATGACCATATCACTCCTATAGAGGAGGTACTTTATTGTTTGTTGGATGAATGTGGATGCTTTATAATCTGAACCCCTCACCATATCTAAAGTGGAGGAGACTGGTCTTCGCACCTATTGCATTCATGAAGAAAATTATCTTATCCCCAATCTCATAAAAGCTCAAGAGAATCTAGGGGATCGTGGAAAATATTTTTTAATGGCTCTAGAAACAAGAATGGTGTCAGTGCTAGTGTAATGTTGGTATCTCCAAGTAAGGAGAATTATTATTTCTCTTTTACGCTTTAGTTTAGGCTCACCAATAATGTGGTTGAGTATGGTGTACTCATCCAAGGTCTCCAAATTGCACAAAAAAGAACATCAAGTTGTTGTAGGTGTTTGGTGATAGTGAATTGGTTGTTCATCAAGTTAGAACTCAAAGCTCAACCAAGAACAATCCGCTCAAATCCTACAAACTAAAGGTTTAGGATTTGATAGAAGGCTTTGAGGGTTTTAACATTGACACAAATATGAGAAATTAGAATAACCATGCTAATAGACTTGCAGTAGTTGGTGCTAATTTTGACATACCAACACATATTACAAGAAAAAAGGAGCAATCCATATCAGGCTTGTTGTGAGGCCTTTTATCCCAGATATTCAAGATCATTGGAAGATCTTTGAAAGTGACCAAAAAATAATGAATTTTCAGGAATAGGAGGTAGAATTTTCTAAAATAAATTAGTCCAAGCTGCATAATCAATATGGTGATCAGATTGTGCAGCTGAGGAGCAACAAGCTACCAAATGGTCTCATAACCCTTGAAGGTATATTCAACTCAGATGACCAGTTGACGTAGAAAAATATTAACTTAGTTGTAAAGAAGGGTGACTTCAATCCAATTGAGATTGCAGAGGGAAAGTCTCTAAACTTGGGAAAGGTATGCTCTACTATTGAACATGAAGTTTTCATAGATCTTTGCAATAGATACAGAGATGAAGTTTCTTGGTCTTATGAATACCTAAAGGTTTCTAACCCAGGCCTTTCCCAGCCTACCATTGAAATGAATCTAGATGCCAAACTATAAGGAAAAAAAGGCCTATAAATCCTAAGATTGAGCCTTTGATGAGAAAAGAGTTAACCAAATTGATTGAGGCTAGATTCATATTTCTTATCAAAAATTATTCATGGGTGGCAAACTTAGTACCTATCAGAAAGAAGAATGGTGAAATCAGGCTTTGTATAGATTTTAGAGACCTAGATAGAGCCTCCCTAAAGCACCATCATCCCATCCCCTCCATGGTGTAGATTTTGCATAGAGTTAGTGGGTCAGAAAGGTTTTCTCTATTGGATGGTTACTTAGGCTATATAAAATTATAGTCCAAGAATCTGATCAACATAAGACAACATTTACTATAAAGTGGGGCACCTATGCTTATTGTAAAATGCCTTTTGTCCTAACCAATATAGGTGCCACTTTTCAAAGAGCCATAGATATGGCATTTCAAGGTGTGTTCAGACAGTTTGTTTTGGTCTACTTGGATGATATCACAGTGTTTTCAAAACATGCAACAGACCATTTTAGTCACCTTGAGAAAGTATTTTAGAAATGTAGGGAATATGGTATTTTCCCTAAATCCAAATAAATGTGGCTTTGCCACTGAACCACCAAAAATATATATGCAAATAGGGAAAGATGATTCCCCCAATTAGGCCCCTAGGGTTTTTCACCTAGGAGCTCTTGATTAGGAAATGACTCTCTTTCCGCTTAATGATATGCTTTTTGGTGATTGCATTCAAAGGGTATGGGCTGAGTAAGGTTGTGATGTGTGTGTGAGGAGTGTGGCTAAATGCTGAAATGAAATGAAACCAAACTAACTATAGAATGTAAACAAAGGAAAATATAAACTATATGCAAGATAAACTAAATAACATAAATGTATGCAATCTAAAAGGAAACTGGAAAATACAGAGATTGTGCACCCAAGAATTGAAACTTGTCGAAGAGGAGTCATGGAATGTTCTGAGATTTACTAGAAATTTGCACAGGGACACTTACACCAGAATGGGCGGCCTAGTCCTTTTTTTGGGAAAATCTGTCGGAGTGGGTTTCTGCTAAAAGGGTATTCAGAAATATCAAAACCCTTTTTAGGCCTAATACAGGGACAAGGTCGCCAATGATGGCGACCTAGTCCTCCTGGTACTTTTGAGAGATTAAAATTATGATTATGTGGGCCACCACTTGCACTTCCCTTTCTGTCAGATACCCATGTCAAAATCTTCAAAAAATGGCCTGCAAGTTGTCCTTTTGCTCCACCTAGAGTCTGATGACTTGGGTTGACTTGAATGGAATGATGGTACCTTTTTCAACACTTTATTCCTTGCCAAATATACATACAACTAGATCCTTTGTTGTTGAAGTCTGCAACATGCAAGAACCGACTCCAATGTAGGTTTCTTTGAAGTGCCTTTGTGCTTGAGTGCTTGCTTGAGAAGCTTGAGTGCAAGAGTGCTTGTGAAGATGAAAATTGATCTTGGGGGGGGGGGGTGAAATGAAGGTGAAAACCCTTATTTATACAGGATATGTCCTAATTTATCAAAAATATCACATGATAGGCTGACTTTAGGGTTTTGGAGGCAAATTCCTGTTAGGTTCTTGTTTTAATTTTTAATTTTATGCCTAAAGGGACTAGGTCACCCAAGGTGGCGACCTAGTCCACTTGGACAAATTCAAGTGGTGGTCAGGAATAAAAAGGTGTTTAATGATGTTTATTAGACTTTCCTCCCGAAACACACTTAAGTCAGGCGTAAAAGTACATTAAAGGACCAATTTAACATTAAAAAGGGTTAATTTATTGATGACAAGCCTAGGAAAGTGTGAAAATACATTACAACACTTTGGCACAAGGCTTGAAAAGGGGGAAAAATGGGTTATTTAGATGAATTGTGTTGAAAGGGTCTTAGAAAAGTGGGAAGGTGTGTTACAACACTTCACAACACCTTTGCAAAACACTGTTAGATTGTTGTTGATTTTCAAGCATTCAAGACTAGATCAAGGCAAAACAAGGCCAAAATCCAAGGGAAAAGGCCCAAATGAGTGAAAAAGTTTCAAAGGCTACACTTTTTGGTGATAGCCACTAACCAAGGAAAACTTCTTGGACACATTTTTTGGAAGGATGGCTTGGTCATTGATCCTACAAGGGTAAATTCTATCTTGGCCATCCCACCCCCCTTTCACAAGAAGGGACTACAAAGTTTCTTGGGCACAATTAAATTTTTGAGGAGGTTCATTCCCAATCTTGCTACTTTGTAAAACCTCTCACTTCTATGCTTAAGAAAAAAATGGTCTTCAAATGGACCCAAGAAGGTAAGGATAGCTTTGAGGCTATCAAACAACAAATTTCTTAGGCTCCTACCATTATCAATCCTAATTATGAAAAGGATTTCATTCTCTATACATTTGGAGGTGATGCAATTATATCAGATGTTCTAACCTAACTAAATAAGGAATATATGGAGCAACCTATTTCTTTCTTCAGTGAAGGGATTAAAGATTATGAGGTTAGGTACAACTATGTTGAAAAGCAAGCCCTTGTTGTTGTTAGAGCACTAAAAATGTTTAGACACAAGTTGTCTAACAAAAACATAGAGTTAATGATACCCCATGTTAGCCTTAAATATTTTTTGTTAAGCACAAATATCAATGAAACAAGAGCTAGATGGATCACTAAGGTGATGGAGTGTGATGTTGACATAAGAATCACCAAGCTAGTGAGAGGATAAGGGTTGTGTGAACAAGAACACCAAGCACCCAACATTGATGCTCATAGCAACTAGGTGAATGATATGACTACCTTTTTGAGGGAAGGTAGATATCCTCTAGGTCTAGATAGGACCAAAAGAAGATACTTCAGGTTGCAGTCTATTCCCTATGTCATAGGGGATGGCATGCTTTTTAGAAAGGATTTCAATGGGGTACTATTAAGATTCATAGAGGTAGATTAGGTCAAAAAACTATTGGAAGAATTCCATGATGGATATTCAGGTGGCCATTTTTCTCCAAGGACCAATGTTGCAAAGATCATGAGGGATGGTTATTATTGGCCTACCTTGTTCAATGACACTCACAAATTGGTGAGAAATTATAAAAACTGCGCTTTCTTTTCTATAGAGCAAAGTTTGGTTTTCCTCCCTCTTCATTCCATTCAAGTTGATGAACCATTTACACATCGAGGTTTGGATTTTATCGGAATGATAAATCCACAATCAAGTGCTAGTCATAAATGGATTTTGACAGACACAAACTACTTCACTAGGTGGACAGAGTTAGTTACCTTAAAGGATGCCATTGATGCTTCAATTTTGGAATTCCTTGATGTAATTTTACAAGATTTGGCACTCCTTCCACCATTATTTCTAATAATGCCAAGGTTTTTACTAGTGCTCAAGTCCAGATTGGGCAATTAGGCATGACATTTATTTTAAGGCCTTATCTAATTATTACCCTCAGGGAAATGGCCTGGATAAGTTTTCAAATAGAAACCTCATCAAGATTATCAAAAGGACCATTGAAGAAATTTAAAGGGTCTAACATAGAAAATTGAAGATAACCCTTTGGGTTAATAGAATTACTTAAGAGAGCAATCGATAATTCTCCTTTCAGGCTAGTTTATGGAAGGGAGGTAAGGTTACCATTATCATTGGAACTGCCTTCTCTTGAGTTGGCATATTAGATGGAGTTAGATGGAAATGATGCTATGATAGTAAGACTAGCTGAGATTTTGGAGTTAGAGGAGACAAGGAACAAATCTATGCAAGTCATAGAGATACATCAAGCACAAGTCAAAACAAATTTTGACAAAAAAATAGTCCATAGGGTGTTCCAAGAAGGAGATATAGTGCTAAAAAAGGGATGCAGATAGAGCCAAAGCTAGGAGGCACTCCAAGTTTTATGTCATTTGGAGCAGTCCTTATGTCATCACTAGTTGCAAGGAGGCCAATACATTCCATTTCTCTAAGCTAGATGATGAGGTTCTTCCAATCTCAATCAATGAGATTCACCTCAAACTTTATTTCTAAAGGTTTTGAGTTTCATGTACATACTAGCTTAGCTACTACTTTTCCAAGAAGTGCTTTTGCACATCCTACATTTTCCTTAAGGGAATGCATGTTCTAGTTTTTTGTGTTCCTCCAAGTACTTGCTTGCACATGTTTTTTTGTGCCCTTGAGAGGCCCAATTTTGTTAATCCCTTTCATGAATCTATGCCCAATGGACTGATAAGGCCCCTGGATTCCATGATTAGTAGGAAATCATCCCATAGAAATTGCCAAAATGTTGACATTTCATGCTAGCCTTAAGTGACTCATCATTGATAACCAATCTGAGAGATCCTACATGGGCCATCTTGCATGATTTTTTTCCTTGAGGAGGTTCCTAAAATTTTTTGTCCTAAGTTTTCGAGCTCTCAAGTTTTTGCATGTACCTCTCTTCTGGCATACCTTCTCCATCGCTCCTAATCCTCCATCTCTTTTTCTTTTTCTTTCCTTTTCTTACCTAAGTGTTTTGGGTTTCAGACTTTGGTCTTACCCCTTAACCCTTACTACTCTCTTTGCAAGCCTTAAGATCACCTTTCGAACCTTGGAGTCCCAATGAATCTTTCATGATTTTTCTTAAGTCTTCATTCTTCAAAATTTTTGGTGTCAGGCTTCACTCTTACCTTTTATCACTTTCTGTCAATAGTGTGTAACCCTTCCTCTTGAACCCAAAACTCCAATTTCACTTTTGATCTTCGTCTTTCAAGTCTTTCTTATTTCTCCTTCCCCACAAAGTCTCAATCAAAATTTCCTTCAAATTTGACTAAGTATCAAATTGTCTAACTTTGGGGATCATCCTTCCCTCTTACCTTTTACCTTCTTTTGGTAAGAAGTATATCTTCCCCTTGACTTACGATCCCCACAATCCCTCTTTAGCTTTTGGGTATTGGGAATTGATCTTTTCCTTTACCTCTTACCTTTCTTTGGTAAGAGGTTGTTGGAAAATTTATGCCTCAACATTTGGGTTTCCCTTGAAGACTTGTTTTTTTCTCCATGATTATGACTTTTACTACCATACCGCTACATGCTTTCCACAAAGGTGCGGTTGTGCGGTTTACCGCTTTACCCCGAGCCTCTGTTGCTCGATATGTGGTTGGGTGGTGTTACTGCTCTACTACAATGGTATTCTTTATTTGTGGTGGTGGTGCGGTGAGCGATGACAATTTGGCAGGCGGTTACCGCCTTACCGCAAGGTGGCCCTATTGGTGGCGTGGTTGCATGGCTGGCGACGGGATGGTAGTGCAAAGGTTTACCTCCTTACTGTAGGGTGTTAGTCTGGTGGTGGAGGTAGCGCGGTGAGCGACACAGTAGTGACGAGCTGGTGGGGCACTGGCAGTTACCGCCATACCTCGGGTAGTGAGAAGCCTCACCGTGCTGGCTGCGATATGCAGCTAGCGGTCAGTGGTGACAGTTACCGCCCCACCGCAGGCGGTGAGAATGCTCACCATAGTGGCTACGGTGAGACCGCTGGCGATCTGCTAGAGCGGTCACTGCCCTATCGTGGGGTGTCCTAGCAGCCTTTGCGATAGCGCGATGGGACTGCTGACAATCTGGACGGTGGTTATCGTCGTACCACAGGAAGACATGGAAGGGACGGCGGTAGTGCGGTTGACGGTGTTGGTCAGGGCTGGCAGTTACCTCCATACCTCGAGCGGTCAACCTAAGCTTAGCGGTAGCATGGTTGAAGGCCAAGGTCATGTCAACACAGGCTTATCGCCATACCGCGAGGTGAGTCCGATAGGGCAGTGGTAGCACGGTAGAAGGTAGGGTGAGCTTGGGCGAGCTCATTGTAATATCATGGCCTGGTCGAATGGACTCGGCAGTAACGTGGTAGAAGGTCAAGAGTGCTCAGAGCTTGGTTGACCGAGCTTGACCGAGTTGGACCGACAGTCAAAGCGATAGACAAATGGAGTGGCGGCATGTGGCAGGTTTTCATTAATTGATTGGCCGAAGTCTTGAGCGGTGAATGCATTAAGTGCATGGCTCAGATTTGAACAGTAATTAGGATCTGTTTGTGGCAAAGAATTGAATTCCTGGATGGCTCGATGCGTGCTTGTAGGGCGACTTGGTCAAAGGCGATCAGATTTTTCTGAGAGAGTTAAGGTGCATATTAATGCCACCCGATTCGTTGGTTGAAAGTGATTGAAATGTATGACTTGTAACTGTCGAATACATTGGATAGAGTCATAGAAAGGTGGCGAAGAGTTAAGCCATATGTGATGGCATTAAAATAGTTAACTCTTGGTGTCATAGATCAAAAAAGAGGTGAACCTGATTTGCCTTGAGGCTGTGGTGGCTGAGAGAGTCTTTTGAGGAGCTGAAGGGAATCTACATGGTACGTCTTTGGAGGCATTGTAACCTTGTGAAGATTTTGTGTTGTTGCTTCCTGTATACTCCAGATGAACAAGATATAATCTCCTGAAGAGCATAGCTCTGATATTCATATTGTAATTGGTTTGTTACTAAATAATACAAGTGAGCTGAGTGTTTTGGAGGGTGGGGTTTTTTACCCGAAAGGGTTTTCCCCACGTAAATCTTTGTGTCCACATGTTTTTCTTTCTTGTTGTATGCTTTTGTATCTTGAATCTATGCTTGTGTTGAATCTGTTATAAGTTTTGCATTTACTTCTCTCAGAGGATCAATGGGGGATCAACTGTGCTTGCTTCCGCTTTATGGCATAGTTGTTTGTGTCTTTGAAGTGATAAAAATGAAAATCACTAAGGCACTGTTGTCTTAGATGCTGATCTATGATGACATAATCGACTTCATATCCCCAACAGAGGTAACCATTCTTCCAACCTCCAACCTCCGATGGCTCCTTCGAATATCGGGCATTGGTCCTACCTTTTACCATTTTCGTCTCTACAATAAGGTGTAAGCCTCCTCCCTGATTTTTGACGTCCAATAAGGGCAACCATTTTGGATTTCGTGGTTCACCCTTTCTGCTTTCTTCCTTCTCCATTATTCCAAAAAGCGGTATGTTGAAGGCTTGGCACTTGATTTATGACAAAGGTTGCTCTTTTCAAGGTTTTAAACTATTTAATGATGCAAAGGTTTCCTTTTGGTCCTAGCGCCTCAACTATCTCATGTATTTGATGTGTTTTTCCTAGGCGATGCCATTAATGCTCAAACTGCCCCCTCAACTACCTATTTCAACTTTTGGGTTTCAAAGCAACATTCAATGCATTCTTTGATTTCTGCAAGTGGATTTTGTGGCACCCATACTCTTTTATTGTTGAGCTATTTATCCCTTCTAATGGATTTATGCCCCTATCCCTAATTTTATGGGTTGATTTGGATGCACTTTCAAGCAAACATTTATGGAAAAGGTATGGGGTGCAGGTCTTGGTTTCTCTAGGCTCTGCATTTGGCACAAATTTCAAGAGCAGATCTTTCCTCGATCATATTTCTTCTAACTACTAACCCTAGCTAGGGTAGGGTTTAGTTGTAATCATCCAAGTTATGCTTGATCTATAAAAGAAGCACTTGTATTATTTTTATGGGTTCTTTTAGGCTCCTCTCATAGTTTTCTTTAGTAGACACTGTGTTTCTACATTTTTCCATTGTAAAGTTTGGCTTTATGCCGTATGTTAATGAAATCTAGCTATCATCACAATTATTTCTTGCATGTTTGAGTAAGCTTCTGTAGCTTCATGTCTAGGTATGTGTCTTAGGTTTGTTAGTGTATTTAGCAATATGAAGCAAAGAAGAAACAAATTTCTATCTTGGTGTATCACCTTCATTTCCATTTCATGTTCTCCTTCTATCTCTTTTCCTTTGTGAGTTGTTAGAGTAGAGTAGTGATAGGTTTTCATGTGCTAGGTTAGACCAACACATTTGTACTTATTTTAGAAGAGGAAGTCGACCTTCTCCAGAGACTCAAATTCATTCATGCAAGGTCCCACACCTTGAAGTTGTTTCCATGTCATTGGAATGTTGAACCCCTTGTTCAACATGGTACAATTTCTTGTGGCAACATGATCTAAAGTCTCAACGTTCGTTATAGTTTGATATGAAGACCTTGATGGCTTATAAGATCATCTTAGGTACAAATATCAAAAAGATATAGAGTTAATATAAATCTCTAATTGGAAGAAGATAAGTATGTTAAGTCTATTTTATAACATTTCAACATAACAATTGCAAACTAATGAGTGTTCCTATATTAGTGGGAACTAGGTTATAAATAAATATTAATGTCCTTCTTCACATATAGAAATGGAGGATATTTATTATGTTCCTCATGTTGGTGTAGTTGGTACTTTGATGTATGATATGATTTACACTAGACCAAACATTTCCCAAACAATAGGAGTCATGAAATTTTTTATCACTATTTCCTAGCAAAGAACACTAGGTAGTAATGAAGAGAGTCTTTAAGTACTTGTAGGATACTACAAAGTTTTATATTTTCTACGAAGGTCACTTGCAGTATAGCGACAATCACTTGTATAAAATCAAGATTTGTGGCACTTGTATTAAAGCCAATGAGTACTTACAACACTTGGAGAGAATTTAGATTGGGTTCACCGGATGGAGAGCCATTAGTTTGGTAAACAACCTACCTATTCATTCATGAACAAAGCATATCAATTTTTAATATTTTTTTTCATAACATGGTGGAGGATGGAATGGTGAAGTTTGAAAAGGTAGGCACTCTGGTGAATGTTGTAGATGCATTAAAAAATATGACCATAGGGAATTTTAGATGGTGCAATGAATCTATGGGTTTCTCAATCCCTAGAAGTTAGTCTACAAATTAATCTGAAGGTTTCCTTTTGCACTTGCATGGTGTTCAACAAGTGGAAGAATGTTGAGAATTTAGTGTCCCAACCTTGCATCCCAATATTTTATATTTAATTATTTATTGTATATATTTATTATTTTATCCTCACATGGAAAAAAGGATGTCCCACTTTGAGGTGGCACTTTTTACCACATATTAGAATCTATGTATATTGTATAAAAATTGTAAGAGCATATAATGTCATTATGACATTGTAAGATGTGGGGATTACTTATGACAAATTCCATGACACATATATGTGCATTCTCATAGGGAGTTACATGGTAGACTTGACTTTTGACCAAATTTATGATGCATGTTATGACAAAGAAGTGTTTAAAAAGTATGGTTGCAACTCTCCTCTATGCTTTACTCTCCTCTTAAAACTCCAATCTAGCCCTAAATAGATAGAAACAACAAAGAAGTGTTTAAAAAGTATGGTTGCAAGGGAAATGAACAAGGAGTTAAATGTTAGGATAGATTAGAAGCATAGTCCAACACACACACACACCCCTCTTAGAGCTTCCATGGACATATCAATCTTCCAAAACTTGCAATAGACCTCCCTTGATACTTGCATTGTGTATACACCATCTCTTTGTCAAAAACATCTAGACTTTTAAATTTAATGAAACCAAAATCTCTTATCTACTTCTTTATTGTTGATGCTTTATTAACTTTAAAATAAAATTAATTTTCTCTTTATTTATATTCTTAACTTAAAATAAACATATCTAACCTTAACCTTCATATTTTTTATTTAATAAAACTCAAAAGAAGATCTAACTTAATAATTGTATAATTTTATTTTATTTTGAAGTAGGTAAACATTGTAATAAAAAATGGACACGATTCTCTTAATGCAAAACTCTATTTTTTTAATCTATACTACGGTGGAAAAAGCATGTGTTCTGGTACAAACACAACTATCTGCTATACACTATTATAATGAAGATAAAGATTTACAGACGTAACCTATTTGGTTTATTAAAACCCTCTATTTCAAAAAGGAATGCAACATCATTTAAAAACTTAATAGGCCAAAACTATCTTTTTCAAGAATGGAATAAAGTCAATAATTGTAGACTTCCACTAAATGTTGAAGCATTAACCTATGCAACGTATGGAGATGGCTTCAAGTTTGGTTTTAGGCATTTATTTCTGTCAGGTCGATGGGGTCTACTCACCTTCTCCACATCAAAAGTTATTGTTGTTGTTATTGTTATTATTGTTGTCATTGTCGTTGTTGTCGTCGTCGTCGTCGTTGTTGTCATTATTATTATATATAAAAATTGTAATTAATAATATTATATGTTATAGTGGCAGTTGTTGTAGTGTCATATATAAAAGATTATTAATTGTTAATTTTACAATTTATAATTGTTAGAATTTTAGACTTCAACATCTAATTTCGTAATATTATTGAAAATATAATTGTAATGTTTGTTGATTCTATCATTATCAAATAATATCATACAAGATAATTTTTATTTTTTTAATTGTAAAAAATATATTTTTAATAGTAATTATGAAAAAGAAAAGTTTAATCTTATTTAAATTTTTATATTGATATTTAAGAAAAATTTAAATTTATTTGTTGGTTTGTTTTTTTTAGACATTTTTTAAATTTAGAGAAATTTCAAGGCAAATTCACGGCCAGCAATCCACCGCCATGACAAATTCACCTCAAGGAAAATTCACCACTAGCAATTCACTACGATGAATTTTCTTTGAGGTGAATTGTTGGCCGTTAAATTGCAATGTACTTGGTAAAATTTTTTCACGTGACCGGTGGCACTGGTGCGATACGCCCTACTGTACCACGAGGACGGTGGAGAGACTAGACCTCGTGACCTCTTGCCTATGGAACATGATGCTTTAGCTAATCGAGCTAGGCCTCCTACCCCAATAAAATGGATAATTGAGTGTAATATGAAACATTAAATTTAAAATGTAGACGGTTGAATTCTACTAATTTTATGGACTATGGAAAACTAATGCCCACTAAAAAAATTGATGTCAATTTGTAACCACCAATCTTTTCCTTGGCATGTGTAATTATTTATTAATATTTTTTACATTTCACTTATCAACTCTAGCTTTATTATTTAGGAGAAAAGGCCGACTAGTCTCATAGTTTAACTTCGTATTTCTCAAGCTCTTAAACATAATTGTATTTTGGTCAATAAAAATAGGACACATAATTAACACTTTTTGGTATAGATGAGGTGTATGATTACTATTGACTATTTGACCATTGAACAAGATGATGTTTAAGTAGAGTGTTCTTAAATAGTAAGTCAAATTTCCACAAAAATTCCAATGTGTCTCCAAACATAACTTAAAGTATTGTTTAGGTTATAAGCATTAACAAGGTAGCCACATAAGTTACATCTTCGTCAAGTTGTTCAAAACCAACCAACAAAAAGTCAAAACATATATATTAAATAATATATTATTACATGTCGTATATATAATCATATGATTAATTATCTCTCCAATAAGACTTTTGAAAATATATTAAAAATCAAAATCTCTTTGTTAATGACGCCATACAATTTGTGGTTCAAAGAAGGAAGAATGATCATCTACAACATGTTTCTACATCTCATCTCGGGGTTAAGAGTATACGTCTTGCTAGATTTAATTATGATAACATATATCTCCCCCCTCCTCCCATTAAAACTACAGTGTGTTTGGTAAACTTTGCTGACACGGCATGCTCCCTTTACCACAGAGACCGAGGGAAGACTAAATCTCGTGAATGCTTTAGTCAATCGAACTAGATCTTCCTCCCCTCCATTATAAATTATTATTGAAAAACTTTACAACCATGACCCACTTTTGTTTGCTGAAAATAAACCTTTCAAAAACCCCTTGCCGACCATTAATCAGAAACACCATAACAATTACTATTCACAGTGAGCAGCTATTGGATCCTTTCCACAGACACATCCAATGTACGACTTGCTGAGATCGATTTGGGTATAGCTGTTTGCAGCTTTCAACATTTAGGTCACAGAGAAAGGAAACTGGGATTAGGTAAGGGCAATAGGTGATTGTAGGGTAGTGAATTATTGAATACTGTTGGTGTAAGAAGACGTGACACGCATGTTTGCAGAATCAGTACGACCAGATTTGATCGCATCTAGTGACTAGAGAGATTTTGGTTGTCGAAACATGCAGACCCAAATCTTAATTATTGATTCATGGCTAGCTGTGCTGAAAAGAACAGCCGTATCTTTGTCTCACGACAGTAATGAGTACACCAACCTCACATCGATGATGAAACAGGATGACACACAACACGGGCCCTTTACTAAACTTCACTGTGAAATACGCGCAAATGTTCTACTTTCCGTTTTATCTGACTCGAAGGAAAGAGACCTTTTAACTAGGTATTCTATTATTTTGTGTTGTTGACATCGTTCCATTTTAGGTATAGTGTTTTTTTTTAACTGGAAGAATGTAGTTACAATGAAAAAGGTGGAGTTAAAAAATTGCAAGTAGAAGCTGTATAGAACGGATCAGCAACAGATAAATGTATAGAAAAATTACATATACAAAATAAAACTCATGATCAATTGAAGCAAAGCTTTTGTTTCAGTTTTGTAAAAAGATCTTAATCCCTACTCTATACTGACTTTCTTCTTGTTAGTAGCTGTTCAACTTGCAGCTTGATTTGTTGAATGTAGAGATTCACTTTGAGATTCTTCAAAGCTTCAGTATGGAACATAGAAAAGAGAGCAGCAAGACAACAAAGTATGTCAGAGTAAAACCTTAAATATACAAGTTTTGATGATCATTATTGTTATTGAAGGCAACTTTACATTTATTTCTCCATATATGCAACAAAATGACATGTCTAACACCATCAGCAATAACATTAGCATGAAGACCAGCTCCAAGAAGAGTCTCTCTTCAATTTAGTTTGTGATGAAAAATAGTAGGGAAGTCATTAAATACAACATTCCACTATTTTTTAGCAAATTGACATCCCCAAAAGATATGCTTCATATTTTCATTCTTGTGACAAAGACGACACTTAATTGGCTGGATCATAACACACTTTAACCTATTCCCAATGAATAATTTAAAGTATAACAATTAATTGAGCATCTGAATTGACTTTAGATCTCCAAATTTGAAAAATAATTTTGACCAATACTTTTCACTAAACCTACAGTTACATTTGGAATTCAAATGGTATAGTGTTGCCCTTATAAATCTTTCGCCCTCAACGAAAATGTGGCATGAGCTGGACCATTAGTCGTTAAAGGGAATTAAACTAGGGTTACCTATCACTAACCTCCAATAACATTGAATTAAGGTTGTCTAGTGGAAAACAATCAGCCATAGCAATTAACCTATCTTTAGAGACATATTATATATTAATATCTTAAGTAAATTAGTCATAAATTTTTCATCATATGTTTACAATTTTATATTAGAATCTTCCAAACTAAACCATTTTCTTAGTTATATGTTTTTCTTTAAGAATTGAAGATTGAAAGATCATTTTGTATTTATATGTTTTATTTGTCATAGAATGCATATGATTTTTATGTGTTTAGAAATACTTCATACTGTAATTATTACATTTCTTTATGATCTATGAGACTTAGAGAGGGGGACTGAATAGCTAGTGTAGTTCAATAGTAGTGAGTGTATTGGGCACCAAAGGACTATTACTTTGTAAATTTTACCTATCACTTTTATTGAGTAAAAGTTTCTTATCAAGGTATTATATAATAACAAGAATTTGAGCTATCATTAAATAATTAATGATGATACAAAGATTCAAGTTGTATATAAGAAACTCTCATCATACACAAGACACAAATAGGCCAGCTATGGCTAGTAATCTAAAAATCTACCATTCATATTCCTCCACAACTGGAGTTTGAATGTCTATATTTATTGTGACAACTATTTGATTAAGAGTTCATTAAATATTTCAAATTTGATTATAATTGTCTTAGTTAATCTTACCTTCACTATACAAGTGAGCCCCTAGATTAGACAATTAGCCAATGTTGGTTACAAGAGATTCAATCTTCTTGGTTAGTCCATCTTAATTTGTTTCTAGTTTGTTAACTTGTTCTTGAGTGATTTTAACATGTTTGGTACATCTTAATTGTGCCTTTAGTATGTCCTAAAAAAGTGAGAGAATGTCTCATCTAGAGATTAAGGTTAGAGTAAAGTAGTTAGACACCAACTTCATGAGGATATACAAGATCAAAATAAACAAGTATTGTGCTTTGCATGTGTTCTTAATAGTAGTTTATATGTAAGCCTTAGCAACTTCATTATGCCAAATAGGAATCCCAAAAAAATAGGTTTCCAATGTAACTTGCACCCAAAAACCATAAGTAGAGAAGAAAATATGTTAGACTAGATGTAGGAAAAAAGACAAAGCCAAAAGCCATGCTTAAATGGTTCGGTTATATTGCAAGAAGAACAAAGTAAGAATTAAAATTTCAAAATGTGAAGGTAATTATTTAAAGGTAGTCTTTAATACAATAGTTTCTAGGTTTTGAGTTGGGCTTGTGAATCAATCTTGGACTTCCATAATAGGGAACTAAGCTTAATCCACTTATAAAATGAATAATGAACAATGCCACTTGGAGTTCAATCTCTACTCAAAATTGTAGAGGGAAGATGGGTATTATAAATGGCTATGAGGGAGAAAACCAAAAAAATTATTTGGGTAGATCGTTTGCAATCTTTCATGAAATTACAATGGAAAACTCATTTTTTTAGTTAGTTGATCCAACTATGCCTAGTTCATCGCCTTCACTAGCATACTTAGAACATAATGGGGACTATTACTCTTCAAGAAAGGGAAAATGATCCATGTACAACCTTGTGCACCAACTTGCCAACAATGCTACATATCTTGCATCTTCTATCTATTCTCTTGTATGCTAACACAAAGCCAAAATGAATTTACACATGGATACACATTTGGTAGTCCTACTTCACATGCAATCACACAAGCCTCAAAATATCTATGCAAATACATGCAAGCATTGAAAACTTTTATACAATTGTGCAAGGCTCAACTGCTCTCCACACATAACCATGCATGCTTTAATAGCTTCCTCCAGATGCTCTTCTTCAATGTATCATGTACCAAACACATGCTTTGCACACTTATGTATTGTGCACCATTGAACATGCTATGTATTCATCTTCCTAGCATCAAACCACACATGTGTAACATGTTGCATCAACTCCTCCTCAAGAAATAAAATTTACTTTCACATGCAATTCTTGGCAAGCCTCATGCCAAAGAAATGACTTTATATAGGTATAACATTTAACACTGTACACATCCAACACATTGTGAGATTGGCACCACAAGATATGACACCATTTGGGTGTGTCACTTGGTAGCAACCTATCAACACATTTCACACAACCATACATGTTTGAACCATGTCAATATAGATGTGGTGCATAGTTGTCAACCTTTATCTATAAATGTACATGCACTGTACATCTACTAGAAGCACACAATCTCATAGAAGCATACATGCATGCTCTTCATATCTACTATGTCTTTTATAGTAACATGAATTCTCATTCTCAAAATTACTATTCTTTGTACACTTATGTATTTTATCAAGTATTAAAGTTGTTGACTTAAAGAAAGTTATTTACTAATCTCAATTAATCTAAATGTGTAATAGTTTTCTACATCTTGCCTCTTAAGAATCATTAAACATCTACAATCTACTAATTTGTTTAAGTGGTATTATCAGTTATTTTATATATTCTCATCCTTTATGCATCTCTTGGGTTCAACATAAATTAGTCATGATTAAAGAACTAATGCATAGATAGTAGTAATAGTCTTCATGTTAGAGTACTCAATCTAAAACTTAACTTCTAGTTTTCCCTAGGGTCTTTTTTGGAGTTTAGGTGAATCCCATAAGTCTCTAAATTATTAGATTCCTTTCCTAAACATTGTTTTCCCTTTGAGTCCTTTGTCAAGGGATAGGGGTAAGTCATTTGATTCATCCCTTTAGCATACACTTCTTCTATTTGGTCGTTATTTGACTTTCATCTATTACTTTTAAAGTTAATGACTAACATTTATTAACCTAGTAAATAGAAAAAAATAAACCTGTTTACAAATTTCATTTAGTGGGACATAAAAGGCATAGTGATAGTTTTGAGCTAACATTTTGTGTGCACTTTACATCAACCCAACAAAAATATTACTCCTGTAGCACCATATTTGATGACATGGACCCTAAATAGTAGGTTTAAATTCTCAACTTTCCAAGTTAGGTGTTATAAACATTTGAGGGTCATTTGACTTATGAGGTAAAACTTTCAGAGTTGCAAAGTTAGCTTTTGCATTTACTATGTCTTCTCAAACATGTATAATTAATTATTTCTCAATTATATTTTGAAGTTCATGTAAGAAGAAGATATCTTTTGATCACATACAACTTTTGTCATGTAAGTAGTATTTTCCTTGTATATATCAAATTATTAAATTATGATTTATTGGGATTCAATTGTGTGGTATTGAGTCAATCTTTAATGAATGGAATTTCATGGGTAGTGGCTCATGAGAACCCATTTTTGATGGTCATTAATGGACCATTAGCACTTACTTCAAGGTCATTATCATAGAGTTGAAGCATTCAAACAATAACACTCCAACTCAAGTTTGCTTAGTCATACGATTTCCCCACAATCAAGTCCACTTAACTTGCTACCACATACAAGTTCTCAAATTAAAATATTAACTCATTACAAAATATAATTCTTTTATGTATTAACCTTCAAGAACCCATAGGTTAAATTTCACCTATATTAAATATCAATAATTTTTGAGTGAAAGCACAAAATTGTGTCACACTTTTGGACAAGTGAATTTTTTCAACAGGTTTAAAAAAACCTAGTTTTTTCAAACAAATGTTTAGCCCAACCCTCACATGGTGCAACCATTCCATCTATATGACAAAGGAGGGTTCAAGCCAACCTAGTTTGGTTGAGACCCCCTCAATATAAAAATACAAATATTTTATGCTTGTAGGCTTCAAATCAACATGGTTCAATTGAACCTAGTTGGGAAAAACTTTGTTGGGTTGAACATGCTATGTGACATGGTTTTGGTGTAATTCCTTTGTTTTATTATTTGAATTAAAAGAAATCCAATTTTGATGGGTTTTTTCATTTGCAAATGATATTTTTTTTAGGAAGATAAAAAATATCTCATTGTGCAAATTTTATTATATATATTTTTAAATTTTTTGAATCCAAGTGGGGTCAATATCCTAAAAATTGAGGTTCATTACATTGACAAAAATATAGTAAAAAATTGAAAAAAATCACCACTAGAGGATAGAGTCCAAACCAAGCTAATATTTATTTTTACATTTTTATATAAATGAGCAACAAAATGTTGGCATCCCATCAAAGTGTTATTTTCAAGACATAATTTTAAATATTTATTATAAAATAACTATTTACCAAAATTAAAATTCTCATTTTCTATGTACTAGAGTATAAAGTTCATAGTAAGGGGAAAAATGGAAGAAAAAAATGAAACTTGTTGCAAATATTTGATGTCATGTCTACCTTGTTTTTTACGTTTCTTTTCAACAATTCAATTGTAGTAACAATTTTCCAAAATAAATTATACCAAACTTATTTTTGGAAAAATATAATCATAAACTATATTAGAATATATCTACATTTCATTAGTTTACACCATCTCAATATTCAAAACTAGATATTGATTTAAGGTGCTTCAAGCTAAAATATTGAAAATTGTTGCCCTTTTTCCAAGTTATAAAAGAGTGGCACATTATTGTGCCTTTACCTATTTATTTATTATATATAATATTTTAATGGTGAAATTTGCATACCCATACAATTTTCAATTTAGTTTTATGTCCATTTGAAGGGAATGTCGAGTGATACATGTACGTATTAAAAAAATATCGCAATCTTATGTAAATTCGAGCTCTTTTCCTCATGTTGTTACTTTCCCATTTATATTAAAATGGTCCACATCCTTTATCCATACCTTATCCACATTTTCCCATAGTCCCATTTGTTCTTATTTTTTTGTACCATGCATGCACTTATCCTAAAATACTTCATTTGCACCTTGATTCTATCAACTTTTTATCTTATTGGGAAAACTAATATTGTCCATTATTTTGATCAAAACTTTTGAAATATAACATAAAAGTGTAGCTTCTTATTATATTATTGGAGGATGAATAATGAGATATGAAGTTGATTTGTTTTATAACTTAACAAATGAATTCCACACTCATAGGATGAACCATGCATGAACTAATTTGACCTCTAACACTAAATCTCAAATTCAAATTTTGGCCAACCCCATCCATTCATTTCTCACCTACAATTGACCAATTTGTGTGATTTATTGGTATGAACTTGTATTTAAGAGCATTAATTTTAATATCCATGGATATTTATAAATATCATTGGTATTTAGGGAAGGAAATGCTTCGATTGGTTCTTTAAAAAAATTCTACTTTTTCACATTCATCTTCAAATTTAATATTAATATGCATAGATTATTGAAGTTTTGTCTTTACTATTTTACCTAAGTTTTTGGGGATGGCCTAGAATAACATGTGTTATTACAATACAATAAAAATTCTTTCAAGGTTTTTTTAAAGACCAATAGTATGTAGATATAGAAAAGGTAGAGGAAGCAAGGCTAAATCATGAAAAGTAGAAATAAGAGTTGTGCAAAATACTAAATCATCTTTGTGCGTGCACATAACTTCTATGGGCAAGGATCTAACTTAAATTCATGAACTTGACCCTCCATTATGTATACAATAATATTGAGTCAAATACTATCCTAGCACCCTTTTAATCCATAGGAGTCTAAATTCTAGTACTAACATCAAACTTTATTCATTGTTTATCCATAGATTTAAGTACCTTTGTTTATTACATTTTTTATATACTTCTAGCATTTTAATTTAGAATACATTAGCCCTCAAATTACCTTGATCATTAATCTAGGTTAATTATTCCTATGTGTATGCATTTCATTAGATTAGCCTAGACTAATCCTAGGGAAAGTTCTCAATTAGGGTTTCTCATATCTATTAAGATTTTCAAATTAGTATTTCTCTAATTGCACATCTTATTTTCAAATTTGATCCTCCTTTTCATCTTTGTACTTCTTTGATATATCCTCATTTAATGTTTGGTTTTTATTTATATATCTTATCTTCTACCCATCATATCTACCCTAGCTTTAGCCTTAGGATTTACATTTTTCACTTTTTTTTAGATGTTATATACTTCTAATCTTCTATTTTTTTGTTATAATATATTTCATCATAATTTTTTTAATTTTCTAAATGTAAACCATGTTAGAATTGTGAAAAACATGAGCCACAAGATCAAACAATGAACAAAGACACCTTCCACGCAAGATATTTGCAAACAATATATGCAATATTCCTCAACAAGAAAAATCTACAAAATGAACCTCAAGAATCTCAAAGGAAAACAAGAGTCTTCAAAGGTTGAGAGTTCAAGAGAACATAAGAGAACATATCAAAGTGATTTAATACAATGAGGGTTGAGTGTTATATACCCTAAATGGTAAATGGATTAGATCATGACAAGTGTCAACAACACATGCGATGATACAAAATGATCTAATAATTGCTCACTCTAGTTAACATAGAAAATCACTTAGTTAACCTAATGAAGAAATCCTAAGTTTAGCTTAATTGCATGAGAATAAATTAGACTAATAATCAATTAAAGATTAATCAATTATTAGCTAATGCATGATTACTCTAACACCCCCCTTAAGATGAGTTTAGGGAGTTGCTAAAAACCCTAAAAAAATGCATGATGGGTCCTGACAAACAAGGCCTGGTGAGGTATCCATTTACAAACAAAAGATCTTTCACAACTAGAGAAAGGGAGAAAACCATTGTGGGAGAAAAATTCTCTCTAAAAGAGAGAAAGATGAATGAAGGACTAAAAAATCCTCCAAATCAAGGTGAAGGACTAAGAATCCTCCAACCAAAAAAATGTCCCAAAAAAGAGAGGAACATGTACAACATCACTAAAGCACAAAGAAGTTGTAGACTGTTGTCGAATGAAAACAGATATAGTGTTGAAATTAATAACCTCCTCTAGAACAAATGATGATCAAGATCAAGATAACAAGAATCTACATGAGTGATTTAATGGCACTACTCAAATCAAATGAAAAATAAAGAAAAAACATCTAGAAATCAAAGATACAAATGTCAAGATCAAGGAGACTATATTGCATGAGTTCCCTCGATGACACTACTCAAATCAAATGGAAAACAAAGGTAAACTTCTATAAGTCAAAGATACAGGTGGTACAAGAATCTGCATGAGTGACCCCAACGACACTACTCAACATGTAAGATGCAAATTGAAAAATAAAGGCACCAATAGTCAAAAGAACACTAATCATGAGAGAGACAATAATTTGCATGAGTGTCCCCAACAACACTACTTGAATCACATGGAAAACAAAGGAAAACATCTAGAAATCGAAGATACAAATGACACATCAAACTATGTGAGTGAAAAAAATGACACTACTCAACATGCAAGATGCAAGTTGAAAATATAGGTACCCAATAGTCTCTGATCAAATGAAAATGGAAGGTCACCTCCAAAAAAAAGAATGTAAGAATGTCCATATGGTAAATGCTCCAACTCATTGAAATGCATGTAACCAACCACTAATGTACGCTGCATCCGAAAGTACATAGGAATAAGAACTAGATGCATAGATCACTCCAATGTGAAACTAAAAAACCATAAGCACCAATAGTAGAAACCCCCTCCCCTCCATAATCCTGAAAAGGGAGAGCCAAGATAGGTACACTAAAATTGTGTGAAACCAAGAAGTGCATTTAGGAGATGTGGCAATAGAAATTGTCCTCCCTTCTTGGAGATAGTGCAATTTCTTACCTAATTTGGACCTATTTTGGCACGCTTGCATTCATAACCCTTTAAATCATTATTAATAGGACCTTAAGACCCTTTATTTTGGATCTCGAGGCTTATTTCAACTAAAAACCCGACAAAATCATCAAAAACATTAAATTTTCAAACAACCCATCCCGAAAAAATAGGGTGGGACTCATATGCCACCTTGGGCGTATGAGTCCCCCTACGTGGGACCCATATGCTAGAAGTGGCGTATGAGTCCCATTTGGCCCCTTTTTAGGGTTTGATCGAGAAATTCAAGTTTCTAATTCAAATTTTTGGTTGATGTCATATTTTGAGATCTAAATAATGGTAAATTAGGTGTGTTACCTATATAAACAAGCTTCTAAGTCATTATTTGATCTAAGCAACAATATAAGAAGAGAAATTTCAAGATCTAAGAATTCAAGAGCATTCAAGCATTCTTCACAATAGCATTCAAGAGTAAGTAGAAAGAAAAGTTAAAGTCTTAAAGCAACATTAAAGTGTTTTTTCAAGTCTTCTAGCTCACTTTCACTCAAGATCTAGCATTTTCAACGATTGATAATGGTTGTCTATGGTGAATCATGATGGATTCTAGGTCGAGGAGATGCAACTAGCCATCAAGCCAAGCCTAATGGCTTGTTTCCTAAGTGATTCCATCCTCCATTATCATTCTACATTCATCCTAAGTAAGGTACATGCATTATTAAGGCTCATTTGAGTGATTAGGGATCTCTCAAAGTGAGTCATTGATCTTCATGTTCTATTCATGCATCTCATTCTAGCACAATAGAATAGGGTTGGTTTGCATTTCAGATTTCCTAATCTTAGATACACTTAAGGTTAGGGTTTATGGTCACATTTACATTCAATATTTATTGTATCTATCAAGTTTTAATTTCCAAACTAAGGGTTTGACCGAGGAAAACCCCCCATAAGTAAATCAATACTATATTTTGTTTTGCAGGTCATTTTACAAGTTCATAATCAAAAATAAATTTGGGAAGGAAGAGTAGATATTGGAGCATAGATCTGAACTTTGAATTTCCAAAAAAGTAGAACTATATTGATATGCTAGAAGTGGCATATGAGTCCCACCATAGGGAAAAATTTCAGATTTTTGAAGATTTAGATTAAGCACTATCAAAAACCTGTTCCTGCCCATAAACCCTAATCTAGGAATAAATCGCCCAAACTAGTGTATGAGTCTGAGTAGACATTAATTTCAACATATTAAAAATTTGAGGTCTTCAATAAATCTCTTACAAGTTTCAAGTGCACACCTTTAATATCTTAGCTTCCTCTTACGATTTACATGCATTTCTAGGTCATTTAGTGAAATTTTGCATTGCACTAGGTTTAAACATTAGTTCTTGCATTTAATTAGTCTTTCCAAGCCCTAGCTTGGTGGTGAACCCCTCTTTAGTCTCTAATCAGACCATAGGAAAACCCTATTGCTAGGTCTCTTTCCCCTTTCTATATTGGATTGAAATCTCTAGGGTTTCCTTGAGTGAAACAAGCATGTGAAGTAGGAACTCTATCTCCTCAAAGGTAGAGAAGCCCCTTTATTTCTCTTGTTTCATATTGGTGAACCTGCATTTAGAACATCTTAATTTTGATTTGGAGTGCATTATCATCCTAGATTTAGCTTGCATTAACATTGTATTAAAGGGTTTACATTAGTTAATTGGCATCTAGGGTTTCTAAATTTTGCATTAGTGAAAGTGCATATAGGTTGCATTTTTGCATCTTACATCATTGAATTTCATCTAAAATATGAATTTTCACTTAGCTTAGACATCATCCAAAACAAAAAGCATAACATTCATGAAAAAATTGTTGAAAACGGTGCAAAAACCCTAAACTGGGACTCATACGCCCCTCTAGGTGATTTAGTCCCAGTACATGAGATTTTGCCTGGTTTTTGGGTATTTTGTGTTGGTTTTAATTCACTGTTCAAACCCCTAAAAAACTCTGATTGGGACTCATATGCCCCTCTGGGTGATTTAGTCCCGTTTTAGATTTTAAATTACATTTTTCAGCACTAACTTATTTGTTTTTGTGTTTCAATTTGCCTTGTTAGTTATCTATTTCAGTTTTCAGAGTTTATATTACATTAATTTCATTAGAATTAGCCTAGTCTACATTCATTTCAATTTTGGATAGAATTAGATTACTATACTTTTCATTTTCAACATTAGTTCATAGTTTAATTAGATTAGATTACATTTGGCATTCGTTAGAAAACAAAAACTAAAAACACCTAAAACTTGATGAACCACTTGTAGAAAGCATAGTTATTTGAGTATGTCAAATCTCTTTTTTTAAGTTAACCTAACCCTCAAGCCTTTTAGTAGTGATGAATTTGACATGTTAGATGAAGTCCTTGAGGATTTCATCTCACAAGGTTCATCCACTAAGGCTTGTTACGACAAATTGAAACCATGAGAAGTTGATGTGATTCAACCTCAACTTATCCTTTATCTACCTTCACACAAACCTCAAAAAAACTTGAACTTATCCTTTACCCACCTATGTCACCAAAATGTGTATTCTTTGGCACTTTTCACTCATTTTGGCCTTTTCCCTTGGATTTTGGCCTTGTTTTGCCTCAATTCAGTCTTGAAAGCTTGAAATTCAACAATAATCTAATGGTGTTTTACTAAGCTGTTGTGAAGTGTTGTAACATATCTTCCCACTTTTCTAAGTCCCTTTCAACACAATTCACCTAAATAACCCCCTTTTAAACCCCTTTTCAAGCCTTGTGTCAAGGTGTTGTAAGGAATTTTCACACTTTCCTTGGCTTATCATCAACTAATTAACCCTTTTCTTATGTTAATTTATCCCTTTAATTTACTTTTAGGCCCAACTTAAGTGTGTTTCGAGAGGCAAGACTAATAAACATCATTAATCACCATTTTATTCTCGACCACCACTTGAATTTTCCCAACTGGACTAGGTCGCCACCTTGGGCAACCTAGTCCCTTTTGGTTTAAAATTCAAAATTAAAACATTTTCTTAACGGGAATTTACCTCTAAAACCCTAGTGTCGGCCTATCATGTGACATTTTTCAGGAAATTAGGGCATAACATGTACAAATAATTGTTTTCATCTTCATTTTTCCTCTCTTACTTTCCCCCCTAAGCTCATTTTGATCTTCATAAGCACTCTTGCACTCGAGCTTCCCAAGCAAGCAATCAAGCACAAGGCATGTCAAGAAACCTCCATTGGAGTTGGTTCTTGCATGTTGCAAACTTCAACAACAAAGGATTTGGTGAGTGTTTGTATTTGCTTAGTCATTCAATCATCTCTTCCTTTCACTCTATTTCATTTGGATTTGATTATCAAAATGGGGTTTGACTAAGACAAACCCCTATTCTCTAACCCTAACCCTTTGTCTCCTCTTTGCATGTGTGATTTGTTGGTTTTTGTATATAGGTTTTGTGAAAGAGAAAGGTGCTAAAAGGTGTTTCCAACTCATCAAAGTCATTCAAGTCAACAAAGCCCTAATTTAATCTTGGAGACCTCCTTCAACCTGTTTTCTGCAGAATCTAAACCAGACACCTATTAGGATCCGAAGTGCAGATTGAAGGCTCCAATCCCTACTTCCAGATTCTCAGAAATTCAGAAGAGGACTAGGTCGCCAAAAATGGTGACCTAGTCCCTTTGAACCTATTTTTTGAGGATTTAGACATTTTTGAATAATCTTTTGGTAGAAACCCACTCCGACAGATTTTCTTGATAGAAGGACTAGGTCGCCCATTCTAGCATAAGTATCCTTGTGAAGATTTCTAGTAGATTCCAGAACATTCTGGAACTCCTCATCTACAAATTTCAATACCTAGGTGCACCACTTCTATTATTTCCAATTTCTTTCCAGTTTACATGCATTTAGGTCATTTAGTTTAGCTTGTACATAGTTTACATTTTATTTTGTTTACATTTCATAGTTAGCTTGGTTTAATTTTATTTCAGCATTTAGCCACACTCCTCACACAAAACACAACCTTATTCAGCCCATACACTTTGAATGCAATCACCAAAAGAGCATATCAACAAGGTGAAAGAGTGTCATTCCTAAACCAAGTGCTCCCAGGTGAAAATCCCTAGGGGCCTAGTAAAGGGGAATCCTCTTTCCCTTATTGTATATGTTTTTGGTGGTTCACCACCTCAGAACAAAATTTTGTGACAATCAAGTCATAATACCATTGCTCATATAAATAAAACTATAAATAATCCGCAACCAAAATAACCAACTACAACCTCTTTACCTTTGCCTAACCCAGTCTTGACTAGCACCCCTTGTTTTCCTTCAAGTAGTGGAAAGGAGTATGATCTTGTTGAAAAAATTAAGAATACTCCTACAAATATATCCCTATTTTACTGAATTCAAAATTCACCTAATTATCAAACTATGCTTCAAACTGCCTTGCAACAAGTAGTGATTTCCTCTAGTACAAATGCAAATGATGTGGCATCTCTAATACAAGAAATGAATGTAGTTAATGTAGACATTACTTTTCATCAACATGAGCTACCTCCTTTGGAAATGCGAAAGAAAAATGATGCCTTCATGATAATAGCCATCTTTAATAGGTTAGGAATAAAAAGAACCCTTGTTGACAATGGCTTCACCCTTAACGTGTGTAGTGTGACCCTTTTAGATAGGCTTGGCATGGACAAATCAAGAATTCAACCCGACTCCTTATTGATTCAAGGAGTTGACAATGTAGGAAAGCAACCGCTTGGTGTAATTATTTTACCTATTATAGTTGGAAAGGCTACCTTAAAAACTCCTTTTCATGTCATGCATCATGATCTTTCATACAATCTTCTTTTAGGAAGACCTCAGATTCATGAGATGCATGTGGTTCCTTCAACTCTTCATCATATAATGAAGTATGTCTATAATAATAAAGTATATCAAGTTGAAATAGACCCCGAGCTTGAAAGTTTCTTACAAGTTGAAAAAGGAACGACAAGTCCTCTAAACACATTGATTCAAACATTGAACATAGAACCTATGAAAGAAAAAGAACAAGAGGTGGAAACAGTCTCAAAATTATAGGAAGATGGTTGGGGTTCCTTAGAGTTCACACCATCATTTATGGGAGAATACATAATCATGAGAAAAGAAGATGAAAAACAACAACAACCAATGGTGATGTCAACGCAAAACGCAAAAGAAAAATCATAAGCATCTACCTCATCTTCCCTTGAAGAAGACACAAGTTATACAAAAAAAATTGATGAGATAGATTATCAACAACCACCAAACCCAAAAGAAATGGAGAGACTTTATGGAAGAGGTTATGAGCTTATGAAACAACTTGGGTATAGTGGAAAGGATGTGGAAAGAAAGAAAAAGGAATTTGTGTTCTTGTAGAGCCTAACACGCAAGAAACACAAAGTGGTTTGGGATATTGTCCCTCTAAAATAACGTAAGAAAATAAAATACCGTCGTTAAATCATCAACACCATCATGTATAAACCTAAAATATCTCTCACCTTGAAACATCTTGAATTTCTCGATATGACTTCTAAACCATCATGAGAATACTTCAAAAATGATGATGCCTTAAAAGAAATGCTAGGAGTTTACAACAAACCATCTACTCCTCCTAAGAACCAGGTTACATGTGCTATGATTAGTGCCAAGAAAAAGGTTGGAGAAAATGAAAGTAATGATATTGACATGAACAATGAAGAACACAACTTTGAATTTCTAAAACAAAATGAACTTCCTTTAGGAGATACAATTGACATATTGATGGAGATTAACAATAAAGAGAAAGTGATAAAGATAGGGAAGTGCCTTGATGAAGATGAGCAAGAAGACCATGCAACTTTTCTTCATGACTTTCCCAAAAAAATTTCTTGGAATTATTCTGATATGGCGGGAATCAATGCTAAGATAGTGACACACAAAAAAGTCCTTGTTGAAAATGATAAATTGGTTAGACAAAAGATAGTTAAGATGAATCCTAAGATAGCCTTGCTAGTTAAGGGAGATTGAAAAACTCCTCGAAGTTGGTTTCATACAACCAATAGATTTTTCTCCTTGGATCTCGAACATTGTTGCAGTCACAAAATTAGATAATCATATTAGGATGTGCACTTTCGTGATTAGAATAAAGCATCCCTAAAAGATGAATTTCCCCTACCCAATATTGACATGATAGTAGACTCGACTACATGACATGCTTTATTATCGTTCATGGATGGATTCTCTGGATATAATCAAATGCTTATCAACCCTCAAGGTCAATACAAAACAACATTTACAATAGTTTGGGAAACATTTTGTTAGGTATTGATGCCCTTTGGATTAAATAATGCAGGCACAATGTATCAACGAGCTATGGCATTGATATTTCATGATTACATACATAAGATTTTGGAAGATTATGTTGATGATACTCTATCCAAATATTTAACCCGAAAATAAAATGCGAATATCCTTCGAAATATCTTTGAATGAATGCGAAAATACAACATGAGATTGAATCCGAAAAAATGTGTCTTTGGAGTGGATATCGATTTTTTTTAGGTTTTATCATATCTCACAAAGGCATTGAGGTGGACACGAAGAAAATTGATGCTATAGTTAACATGCCACCTCCTAGAAACATTTCTCACCTACGTACTTACAAGGAAGAATTCAGGCTATTTGACATTTTGTAGCATCCCTAAAAGACCAAATATTACCATTTACACACTTGCTTAAGCATGATGTTTAGTTTAATTGGAATGAGGATTGTAAACAGGATTTTGAGAGTTTGAAATATTTTCTTGCCACTCCACTTGTTTTAAAACCTGCTATACAAAAAAAACCATTCATCCTTTACACAACAACATCGACCCATTCTCTCACAAAATTGTTGGCTCAACGAGACAAAAATGGTAAAGAACATATTGTTTATTACATTAGCTAAACTCTGATTGATTATGAAAACAATACATGACAATAGAGAAACAATGTTTGGATCTGGTATTTGCTACTAGTAAATTGAGACATTACCTATTAAATTTTGAAATACATGTGATAATGAAATTTGATCCTTTAAAACATCTTTTCACTAAAACAGATTTATCAGGATGCTTAGCTAAGTGGGTTATGTTGTTAACTAAGTTTGACCTTAAGTTTGTTTTGCAGAAAGAAATTAAAGGACAAGTGTTGACCAACCAGCTAGTTGATTCTCCTTCTCCTTTAACATTACCTAATAATGATTCATTCCTCGATGATAATGTGTTGAAAATTGAAACTAATACATGGAAGTTATATTTTGACGGAGCTAAGTGTAGAACTAGCTCCAGTGTGAGGGTTATAATAATCTCACCTAAAGGAGAGCCTATTCCCTTGTCCTATCGCTTAAAATTCCTTTGTATAAACAACACAAATGTCTATGAAGCATTGTTTGTTGGGATGCACATTCCTTTACTTATGGGATCCCGAGACATTAAGATATTCGATGATTTACAATTAGTCATTAAACAAAAAAATGGAACATATCAAGTGAAACATGACAAATTATGAAAATACAAGGATCTCATAATGAATTTGTTAGATAAGTTTGATTCATACACCATTGAAAACATCCCATGAAAAGATAATCCACATACATATGCAATGGCGAGTCCGACTTCCCTTATATCTCCTCAAGATCCTTCAAAGTACTTCACATTTATTGTGCATACAATTATGAAACCATCAATAGAAGATAGAATAGAAGAAGTGTTATCAATCACCACTAAAATCTCTATTGAATGGTACACACTGATATTTAATTATTTAAAAGACAATACCTTTCTTGAGTTGTTCACTAAGAACACTCGTTCCCACCTTCACAAATTTGCTTCTAAATGTAAAATTATTACCGATGTGTTGTATCAAAGGTCCTTTGATGGTATCTTACTCAGATGCCTTCAACAATCCAAAATTACCATAGCACTTGAATAGGCTCATACAAGCACTTGTGGAGGTCATTTTAGAGGGAGAACATTAGTGCAAAAACTAATATACATAGGATACTATTGGAGACATATGGAACAAGACTACTTTGCATATGTTAAGAAATGTCAAAAATTCCAAGAACATAGCAATTTGATCCATGCTCCTACCTCAAAACTTCATTCTCAAGTTCCTATTTGGCCCTTTTTAGTATGGGGTTGGATCTCATTGGAAAATTCTCACCACCTTCCTTCCCTGGACATACATTCATAATCACTGTGACGGATTATTTCACAAAATGCATAGAAGAAATTCCCCTTCTTTCAACAACTGTCGATGCGATATGTCATTTCATATTGGAACACATTATTGCCCACTATGGAATTCCTTCTACATTAGTTTTAGACAATGGGACACCATTTAAGAATAATGACCTAAAGAATTCCTTAGAGACATTTAACATTCAACATAATTTTTCAACACCTTACTACCCACAATCTAATGGTTAAGGTGAATCAACTAATAAAACCCTTGAAAAAATCTTAAAGAAAATGATAAGAAAACACAATAAGGATTGGCACACAACTAACATATGCACTATGGGCCTATTGTATGAATGTTGGATTATCCACTAGGACTACCCCTTATAACCTTTTCTATGGCATCGAGGAAATAATGCCCTTGAAGTTAGAGATTCCTACATTAAGAATCGATCTTTAGGGACTTATTGATGATAATACTTATAGGAACAACAATTACATCAGCTTGAAATGCTTGACGAAAATCACATTAATGCTCTTGAGCATCTTCAAGCTTACTCTAGGAGAAAGCAACATAGTTACAATGACAATGTTATCCTTTAGTCATTCAATAAAGGTGATTTGGTATTATGTGAGAATCAACATGACATCAATGTCACCCAAACTGAAAAAGGAAAGTTCAGCCCTAATTGGTTAGGATCTTACAAAGTCAATGAAAGTTATGGGTCTAGAGCATACATGTTAACAAAAATGGATGATACACCTCTTAAGGAACATATCAATGTCATGCATCTATGCTCGTACCATGTCTAATCTTCTTGAATAGTGTGAATGATAGAGTAGTAGTGTTAGAGTTAGTAGATAATATTCTATGTGCTTTCACATTGCTTCATTCTTACAAACAATTATTTACGTGTCTTGAATAATAAAGTAATTATTTAAATTAAATTTTAGGTAGTTACTTTAGGTTTCATACTATTAAAGTCCATCTTGTGTGTTGTCTTATATTAGATCCTTATATGCATTTAATGTTCTACAATTAGATCATAAGTGCATTTCATTTAACATAACATACTCAATGACAATGTCACATCTAAAATAAACTAGAATAGTTTTAATCATATCACATAAAGGATGTTAAATCATGGAGATATTTATTAAATAATCTTACAAACATTACTTGATAAATCACATTGTCATTTAACATAAAACACATAAGCATAAATAATAAAACATCAAAATGATCATATACATATATCAAGTTTTTATGTACATGTCTTCAAATATACAATGCTGGGGTGGCTTGTGGCTACTAGATCCCTCAAGATATCATGATCGCATATGTCTAGACACAGTTCATTAAGAGACGATAGTATGCAATCATGATCATGAACTAATAAGAGCATCCAAAGAATACTATAGACCCTATGCTCATCCAACATCTGTGATCTCCCATCCAACGACCTCTAGGCGCTCTTGCTCTATGTGGTCTTTGTCTACCTGTAGCTTGGCTACCTTTGCATGGAGTGGCTCGACCTCCTCTAAATCTCGAGACAAATGAATCTCCTCATAGGAAGCCTCAGCTTGGTCAACACACCTTGTCACACCCTCATATGTTTCCCTCAGTCTTACATAAGGCTCGAATAGCGCGAGGTCCTACTCCATGATGGGTGGGAGCACATAGTTCAAACCGATAGCCTGATCGAAGACTAACAAAGGAATTATCTCTATAGCTACCTATCAATAAAGGTCATGTAAATCTCTCACAACTCTTGCAAGATAGAAATCATACATATAATTAGTACACATCATGATATATATAAAAATTTAAAGCATAAGAATAGGCATAAGCATAACAATAAATAAAATATCATCACCTAGATCTCTAGATGGCTATGTGAAGACAATCTCATCCTATGTAGGAGGGAGGGAGGATGTGCTAGCCTCTCCATGACCATAGGTGATGGTGCATGTTGTAGCTATTGACTGTGATATAGTGATACAAGTGGGAGTTAGCTCTCTCCACTCGTGGCCAACTGGATCCTCATCCACTATATAATCACCCTTGCTCATCAAATGCTCCTACTCCTCATCCTCTTCCTCTCCCTCATAATCTAGGTCTACATCCTCATCTTAGTGCTCATCTATCTCATCTATGAATAGGTTTGTGTTCTTGAGCCTTGTCTCCTTATCTCTCTCATCCTCCTTGTCCCTCTGATCTAGAAGTGGTCCTACAAATCCTATAGGTTGATCCAAAGGAATATAGGAGTTGGTCACACTACTACCCACCACTCCTCGTATGCATCAGTAGCACTGATGTCATCAGCGTCAGAGACCAGGAGAATATCATGGTCATCATCCTTTGAGTCATTGAAGACGACACCTAGAGAAGTGAATCGTCTTGTATCTCTAGGCCTCCAAGCACTCTGCACTAATCGCCTGTAGAAGGGTCATCCTACTAGTGGTACATGTATCTTCCTGAACTACCTCATAACATGATTGTAGTAGAATGGTCATACTATGTAATCATTTCGACCCAGTATAAATCTGTCCATCTACATCCTCCTCAACTATCAAGTCTCATTCAACCACTGTGGTATTATTTGGTACAGTCACCACAAGGTCTCCTCATCTAGTTGGTCGAATTCGACCCTCCAAAAGTGTAAATCCCCATACTGCCATAACTGCCTTAGTAGATAACTGAATACACATGGATATCCTAGGGCTGATATGGATGGAAACCCTATTGGCTTAGTAAATGTAATATACTCCAAGTACCAAACCTGTAGTAGTGTACAATGAACCATATTGTCGACGTCATGGTATGCAAACTGCCCTAGATCATAATATAAATGTGCAAGGATGTTGTGACCCTAGGCATATACGGTCCTCTAGTGCACCATCCATCGTATCATGTGGAATAGTCCTTTATCTAGATGTGCTCCCTAACCATCGAGAATGAGTACTAGTGACACTTTGAAAACCATGATCCATACCAAAAGTGGTGCTTGTGACTAGAGTAGTCATTAAAACTCAATGCATGCCCCTATAATCTTATCTTGAATCGGACCTCCAAGGAAGAACTGTATATCGTATTTCATCTCATGAAATGATTGATCGACTACAAATCAAAATCTCTCACCTCAAATCATAACTCAAAGAATGTGATGGACATCCTCTAGGGTGAACATCATCTCACCTGTAGGTAGATGAAACATGTAGGTGTCTGCATCCCACCTCTCAGCTAATGCCATCAACATAGCATCATGGTACCTCATGGGAGGCATGAGCTACGCCCAGTATAAACCAGTTCTCTACAATATCTGAGTGTCTATCTCAGATAATGTTAAGAATAGGTCTCGTGGGTGACATAACTATCTACTGTTGAGACACTATCGTGATCGGGGTGGAATCTAACAAAAAAAGAAAAATATATGTCCTATAAGAATTCTAAAATCTAAAATATACACATCAATAGTCATAAACATGTACTAAATTTGTTCTAGTGTACTTTTCTAAGGATCCTAGACACTTTATTTCCCTTTTGGGACACTTCTAAGGTACAAAAAAAATCAACTTACTTGATGCTGCAGCTCACCTCGGGTCACCTCCTCTCGGAGGACCTCGAGTCTCGGAGGCACATACTCTTGTCGGTTCGACATATTCAATCTCTCTCCAACAAAGTCAAGCTGCAAGAAGGTAAAAGAAAAAATGATTACAAATTACTTGAATTTTCACTCTTATATGTTTAAAATTAGGTTTTTACTATATGAGGGTTAAAAGTGTATTCTTTCATTCAAACTAGCATATCGGGGGCTAGCGAACTCCATTTTTGATGCTGTCTATTGCATTGGAATCGTGGTTTCATTCTCATTCTCATAAAATTTCTATCATTATGTGGTATGATACTTGGAAATACCCTATGATACAACTTATCCAATTTGATGTGGCTAGATTGCTACCTTGATTCCACCTCCATAAAGCAAGTGAAATCAAGGGGGGAATACATTTACCCTCGAATTTGATTTCATAAAGAAGGTAGGTAAGAGGATTTTTGAACAAATAATTAGTTAGTATTGCAGGATGCAGTTCCTAACATTGTGGTTTTGTACATAGCTACAATGGGGGCTTCATTCTCTCGTATTATGAATGAATCCATATTTGTATCCTTTTATGAAACAAAACTTATTGTTTAGATTCCTTTAGCTTGCATATGCATGTAGAGTCATATGGGCACTAAAGTGGGGGCTAAATGTGGCAATGGAAATTGTACTCCCTTCTTGGAGATAGTACAATTTTTTGCATAATATGGACCTATTTTGGTACCCTTGCATTCATAACCCTTTAAATCATCATTAATAGGCCCTTAAGACCCTTTATTTTGGATCTTGAGGCTTATTTCAACTAAAAAAACCGTTCAAATCATTAAAAACATTAAAATTTATAACAAACCATCCTGAAAAACTAGGGTGGGACTCATACACCACCTTGGGCATATAAGTCCCCCTAGGTGGGACCCATATGCCAAAAGTGGCATATGAGTCCTATTTGGTCCCTTTTTAGGGTTTGAGTGAGAAATTCAAGTATTCAATTCAAATTTTTAGTTGATGTCATCTTTTAAGATCTAAATAATGACAAATTAGGTTTATTGCCTATATAAACAAACTTCTAAGTCATTACTTGATCTAAGAAACAATCTAAGAAGAGCAATTTCAAGATCTAAGCATTCAAGAGCATTCAAGAATTCTTCACAAGAGCATTTAAGAGAAAGTAGCAAACAAAGTTGAAGTCTTGGAGAAACATTAAAGTGTTTTTTTAGGTCTTCAAGCTCACTTTCATTCAAGATCTAGCATTGTCAAGGATTGATTATGGTTTCCTATTGTGAATCATGATGGATTCTAGGTTCGGGAGATGTAACTAGCAATCAAGCCAAGCCTAATGACTTGTTTCCTAAATGATTCTATCCTCCATTATCATTCTACATTCAACCTAAGGAAGTTACATGCATTATTAAGGCTCATTTGAGTGATTAGGGATCTCTCAAAGTGAGTCATTCATCTTCATGTTATATTCATGCATCTCATTCTATCATAATAGAATAGGGTTGCTTTGCATTTTAGATTTCCTAACCTTAGATACACTTAAGGTTAGGGTTTATGTTCACATTTACATTCAAGATTTATTATTTCTATTGAGGTTTAATTAGTGAACTAGGGGTTTGACTAAGGAGAACCCCCCAAAAGAGAATCAATACTATATTCTATTTTGCAAGTCTTTTTACAGATTCAGAACCAAAAATCAGTTTGGGAAGGAAAAGTATATATTGGAGCATAGATCTGTACTTTGAATTCTTGAAAAAGAAGAACAAGAATGATACGCTAAAAGTGGCTATGAGTCACACTACAAGAAAAATTTCATATTTTTAAAGATTCAGATTAAGCACTATCAGAAACCTGTTCCTACCTAGAAACCCTAATATGGGATTAATTTCCCAAATTGGCATATGAGTTCCAATAGACATTAATTTCAACATATTTAGTGTTTCAAGTCTTGAATCAAGCTCTTATAGGATTCCAGGTGCACATCCCTGATATCTCAGCTTTCTGGTATGATTTACATGCATTTCTAGGTCATTTAGTGATTTTTTTCATTTCACTAGGTTCAAAAAATTAAGTCTTGCATTTAATTAGTCTTTCCAAGCCCTATCTTGGTGGTGAACCCCTCTTTAGTGTGATTACAAAATTCACAAATAGATGTGTGAAATCCCCAAAAAGTATACACCAGAATGGCACTTTATCTTAGTGTGTCGACAAAAGAGAATGTGCATGAAAAATATGCCTGCAATGTCCAAATAGGACAAAATACTATATATACATATAGAAAAACAAAAAAAAGTCATCCCACACAAACAAAATTTTTCCAAGAGTAAGACATCCAAGTAATTCACTAGAGTGTGAAAATACAAAAAACTTAATAAAATGTACCTAGAGAACAATCTGAAAAAAGTGCATGGATGGCTGTGGAGAGCTCTGAAAGATGGTTCCAATGTCACTAGAATAGAAAAAATGGATAAAATAGTCAAAAGTTATGAGATCAATACTAAAAAAAGTACCCCTGACTTCAATAGGTTATAGAATATACCAATAAAAAAAATAGGTGATGAGACCTACACCACTAGAAAATTGGTAGAACCATATTTTTGACAATATCTCGTTCGCCAAAATACAATATCATACAGCCAAGTTATGGCCTAATGAAAAAACACCTCCTTTAGGGCACAAGGAGGGTTCAAAGGGGGCCAAGTTAGCATCCATATGGTTGACGTCAACATGACGTCAGTGAATATTCTAGGGAATATTCCTTCAGACAGAAGAAAACCAACCCCTACTATGAGAAGATTTTCCAGAATATTCTTCTCTGGTTCGCTATAAAAGTTGATCTACTTGGAAAAGTTCATTGGAAACAAAAATGAGATGGATAGAAAGATTGAGAGGTCGAAAAAATTAGATTCTAGCGGTCTTTTGATGTCATTGCTGGTGTTAGGCAACAACTAGTGGGCCTAGACCTGCCATGTAGGTACGAGAAAAACTTGTTGCTAGCTTGTGCAAGGTATAAGGCCCCGCGTAAGTCATTAAACCTACTTTAATAAAAAAATCTAAAATTTAATTAAAAATCAAAATTAAAAAAAACTAATCTTAAATATTTTTTAATTCACCTTTTTCTTGAAACTCATGCCGAAGGAGTTCATACAAGGGTCATATGACCCCTATACAAAAAAATTTACCTCAGAAGCTCCCGATGTCAAAATAGGGAAAATTTATAATCAAATTTTGTGGAATCGACCTCTTGAATCCAATGGTGAGGTCCTTTTTGTGCCAAAATGCATGAACTTCACAGCTACCCTCCAAATTCAGAAAAAAAACAACCACTTCAAATCCTCACAAATTTGACCTTAGGAATCCAAATCAGGCCAAACAAAAGCCAAATATGACTTTTTCAACAATTCTAAATCCAATACTGAGGTTATTTTTGCACCAAAATGCAACTAAAATTTCTCACCTCCAAAATTTACAAAAAAAAACAAAGGGGATTCAAATCTGAAGCCTATAACCCTTTTTGAAGAAGAAAGCCTCATAAATTGAGAAGGGGTTCACTAAATCAAGGATTTGATACCATGTTAGAATTGTGAAAAACATGAGCCATATGATCAAATAATAAACAAAGGCACCTTTCACATAAGATACCCACAAACAATATATGTAATATTCCTCAACAAGAAAAATCTATAGAATGAACCTCAAGAATCTTCAAGGAAAACAAGAGTCCTCAAAGGTTGAGAGTTCAAGAGAACAAAAGAGAAAATCTTAGAGTGATTTAATACAATGAGGGTTGAGTGCTATATAAGAGAAACCCTATATGATAAATTGATTAGATCAAGACAAGTGTCAACATCACATGCAATGAGAAAAATGATCTAATAATAGCTCACTTTAGTTAACATAGAAAAGCACTTAGTTAACTTAATAAAGAACTCCTAAGTTTAGCTTAAGTGCATGAGAATAAATTAGACTAATAATCAATTAAAAATTAATTAATTATTAGATAATGCATGATTACTCTAAAAAAATAGATTTGTATCATATAAGACGTTTGAGGTGTATATTTATAGTTTCTCTAATATATATATGGTAAATAGGTGAAAAAGTATATATAGCATATCCTATCAAAAAATTAGTCTTTTGTGATATACCCTATGTGTAGGAAAATTTATAGTGCAAAATAAATAGAGAAAAATAATAAGCACAAATTTAACATAGTATTTACATAGAAAACATGGTAAAAGTATACCAGGGAAAAACCATAGGTAAAGATCTTTCATATTTTATTTTTTAGGAAATTTACAATTACAACAACCTCCAAAAGATACAAAAATCATGACTTTGTTAGAGTATAAGAAATTTGAGTTGTAGATTCCTTGTCAAAAAAAACTTTCCAAAGATAGAAAGTGTGACTCATGCAACTACATGTCGAACATTTACCAAAATTGCCAAAATAGGGAGTCCTAAATTGAAAGAAATTGGCAGTCAGGGGGCTATAACAACCTCCCTAGGACCCCCCATCATTACAACCTTTGATTGAATAATAGACCTTCGGTCATGTCGGGTACATGCCTAAAGCACTAGCTAGATATCAATCTTGACTATTCATCTTTGTTGGAATAACAATAGAATTGACTTTTGTAATGACATAAAAAGGACTCCCTAACATGGCCTTGGTTTAGTGTTGTAATATGTCCAACATATTCACATTAGGTCTTGGGCCCTTGTGAACTAAATGAGCTTATTGGTACTTTATTTTAAGTGTTGTAAAGTGTTGTAGCACACTTTCACACTTTTCTAGGGTTTTATTAAATAATTGGGATTTTTTATGCTTTAATTGGCCTTGTTTTACATCCATAAGCCTCATTTAATGCATCTTTTTGAGGATGACCTTGAAAAAAATCAACATCCAATCATAATTCAGGTGCTTTTCAAGTTGTGTCACCCAGATTTAGTGATCCAAGACTCATACGCCACCTTGGGCATATGGGTCCCACCTAGGGTTTTGGGTCCCAATCCTGATTTTACACCTTTCTAAGAATTTTTGAATTTGGTCCCATAAATTATGCCTAATGGGACTCATACACCACCTTGGGTGTATGAGTCTCGTGTGGCCCGAAATTAAAATTAATTCCAATTCATGGCAAGATTTTATCCTCCTAGATCTAATATCAGCTTGAAGTGTTGTAATTTTGGGAATTATTGCATAATTAAGTATAAATACAAGGTTATTTCACTCATTTTCACCTAAGACTTTTGTGAGAGCATTCATACTAGAATAATTGAGTTCACAAGAACACTCAAGTGTTTACAAGAGCATTCAAGGGAATCTTATCAAGTGTTTTAGAGTATTTTTCAAGCATCAAGCATCATGTCAAAGTCTTTATGCATCATGTTTATTTTGGAGCTAACAATTATGATGTAGGGTTTAATGATTCAAGCTAACATTTCATTCAAGATCTATCCTATTTAAGAAAGAGTCAAGATCTACATCTATTGGAGCCACTTCATACATGTTTGCAATACTTCATTTCTAGGGTTTGGTGAGTTGCAACATTGCATTTTGTTCATTCACCATTCTCCATTCCTATTTCATTTCATTTCAAGGTTTGATTACCAAAATGGGGTTTGATCAAGGAAAACCCATATCCACTAACAAAACAAAATTTTCCCCTCTCTTTAGTGCATGCTTTTCATATCTAGGTTGAATACCTTCTAAGGAGCAAGTTGGAAGTATTTGTCAAAGTGTTTAAAGTTTTCAAAGTTGTCACCTTGCATTGGAGATACTTAGAAGACTTCTTCAGGTGGCAAATCAGAGTTTTGGATCCAAAAATCAATCGGGAAGCTCAAAGTAGACCTTGAAGACCAGATTCATACTTTGAAGTTCTAGAAATCCCTAACTAGACTGGTACACCAATTTTGGTTTATGAGTCCTAGTTTAGGTCAAAATTTAGGTTTTTACAGATTTGGATACCCATTTGCTAGATTCATCGTTTCTGTACAGAAACCCAAATATGGGACTGATTCACCCATCCTAGCATATGAGTCTTAGTCAACATTAAAGTCACTGTGTTCATCATTTTAGGGCCTCATTCAGTCATCTTCAGATTTCTAGGTGCACATATTCCATCTTGCAGCTTTATGTTTTAATCTTCATGCTCTTTTAGGTCATTTAGTGAAAGATTGCATCATATTAAGGTTAAGCATTATATATTGCATTTCATTTGTCTTTCCAAGTCCTAACTTGGTGGTGAAACCCTCATTAATCTATAATCAAACCTTATGACAAGCCCACTATAAGATCTCTTTCTCTTTTGCATATCTTAGGTTGAGATCTTTAGGGTTACCCTTTAATGAAATAATTGGAAAGTGGGTTTTCTCTATGTCCTAAACCATATGAAAGAAAATTCCCCCTTTTTTTATGTTATTTAATTTTGGTGAACCTGCATTTAGAGCATCACAATTCTTATTTAGAGTGTATTATTATCCTAGTTTTTTCTTGCATTAAAATTGCATTAGGGATTTCATTAGTTAATTGGCATTCTAGGGTTTCAATTTTTTTGCATTAGAAAAAGTGCATATAGCTTGCATTTTTGCATCTTAAATCATTGAAAATCATACAAAATCTACATTTTCACTTAGGTTACAGATCATACAACATAAAAAGCATAAAAATCAATCAAAAATTTTTGAAAAAAAAAAACCTCCACTCGGACTCATACGCCCCTCTGGGTGAATCAGTCCCAGTGCAGATTTTGCATTGCATTTACTAGAATTTAAAACATTGTTTACATGCTCCTGTTTGATGTTGTTACCTTTCAATTTTAGTTTACAAATTTTTTTTTATATTCATTTCATTGTTCTTAGCTTATATTGCATTTTCTTCCATCTTGCATTTAGTAGCACTTACATGAATATTTTGTGTCCTATTACTAATACTATATTGGGACAAATTTTGAGACTCATGACATCCCGTGATAGCACAATCATCATGGATCTTGGGTTTTCTAGCTCTTTCACTCCTATTATTGACAGTAGTACACTAGGTATGGACCCTACCCTCAACAACTCTTTGCCTTCAAGTAGTGTGACACATGTTGAAACCATGGTTCCTAGTATTCCGTAGGAAAACATAATAAAAATTCATGAAGAATTAGAAAACCTACAACATCAAGTGCAAAATGACAACATTTCAACTACCGCCATCCCTACCATAGACAACATTCATCCCATGCTTGAAAGTGAAGATGGACTTGATCTTGTGAAAAACATAGTGTAAATATTTGGAAAACACTTCCCCTCAAACACTAGCTGCCCTTTACCTACCAACAATGTCACAAGCCAAGGAGGAATTAAAATTCCTCCCCCACAACAATTGGCTCTATTCCTACCTATACCAACCCTCAAGTCACAAAAACAATGCAACCGACTAGTAATTTGATCTCTTCCTTAAGTATTTACGCTAGCATCCCTAGTACCTTTGTGGCACCACACATCATATCTCCTACCACTTTACCACCTATAAGCATTCCATTAACTTGTACTTTGAACACATACACACCTCCACCTTCTTCACCTCCATCTCATAATACAAGAAATGACCCTCTCATAAACTAACTCTTCCAAACCATTTCAGCCCTTCAAAAACAAGTTTCCACCATAAACCAAAATCAAAATTGTCCACTTACATATTATGTCAAAAGCAACCATTTTTCCTTGGAGATATTGCAAACGTCGATGCCACAAGGTGTAGAGGTGGCTAGATTTGAGAAATATGAAGGAAAGGGGGATCCTTCTAACCATGATAATGCTTATACCACCTTATGCAGTGACCTTTTCCTTGATGATAAAATCTTGGCTAAAATTTTCCCTTGGTCCTTGAAGGATACAACCCTTGAATGGTTTTCTTCATTACTAAACAAATCAATTCATTCATTCAATGAAATTTTTGAGGAATTTATCAACCATTTCCAAGTGCATATGACTCGTAAAATGACCTTGGATGATTTGATGTGTAAACAAAAAGAAGTAGAAAATATTATAGATTTTATCTCGCAATACCAATCACTTTATTCTCAAATCAATGTCAAGGTTCCTAATCCTCACCTTCAAAATATGTTCATAGAGAATCTGCAAAGCAAGATACAAGACAAAATTAATATGATGAAATTCCCTTCTATCATGCACTTATGTACTGCCCTCCATGATTATCAAAACTGGGTTAGTAGTCGTGACACAAAACCTACATCTAGCCAACCTAAGAAGTTCGAGTCCACAAATCAAAAAAAATCTCAACCTTTTAGAAAATAGAATAAAGGATTCCTTCAATTCAATCCCCCTCAACAAAGAACTCATAATGATAATAACCAAGTAGCTGATGTAAAAGCCATGATACCCTTTAGCTATGGAGACCTGAAAAGATAATTCACTCTCTTACTCGATACCCTTCATAACACTATGACACAAATTTTAGAGCAAAAAATGATCACCTTGCCTCCCATTCAAACTCCCAATCCTAATAATCCTTTACCTCTGAGCTTTAAATAAAATTCTTATTTCCATTATCACCAACAAAATGGACATGGTACGAAAAATTGTAAGCGTCTTAAACATCTTGTGCAAGACATTGATTCTGGTTGGATTTCCATTGGTGGTGTTAATGATCAAGTAAATAAGTTTGCTTCCCTTCCCAACAAAAACTTACAAATTTTTACCAATCCTATTTCTATACATAATGTTTCATTCATCAAAGCTAGTGAAACTACAAAGACTAATGTGATGAATGTTGATACAAATGATGACAATAAAGATATGATATGAGTGATAGATGTCATTCCCCATAAGGTCCGAACTAAAAAGCCTCTTGAGATTTATTTCTCCTCACAAGATATACTTAAACATGCATCTAATGGTCCTCTTTACATAACCGACCACATCTATGATAAGCCCACCAATGGGATATTAATAGATCCCGTCTATGGAGAGAATGTGATCACCGAAGAATTATTACTTTTGCATGAACCCTATCAAGATATATATGATAAAACAAGAGCATGGATCAAGATGAATAACGTGGTTTTTCTTGTCGTACAATGAGATCTATCACTCTTCCTTTACAAATAGGACCCAAAACATTAGATATCTCATTCTCCATCATCCCACAATCAGACCAATTTTGTGTGAAACTAGCTACCCATGGCTTTGCTCCATGAATGTAGTTCCTTTGGTTGTACATAAATGCTTAAGTTTTCCATTTGATAGTGAAATTTTTACTGTTCATTATAGTGGCTTTAACCCTCTGTTTTCTCGTGAAAAAGTTTCCTTAGATTTCTTTTGGCTTGAGCCTATAGAACCTATTAAACCACAAGAATACTTCTTTTTCAAATCTTACGAAAACTTCAAGGCAAAGAAAATAGCAGAATCATCCTTCCACAAAATGCCTACCACATAACCTACTATCATTGAAAAAACCATGATTGAACCTAAAGACATTCCAAATAACCAAGACCAACCTAAGACATAACCTTCACCTACTTCCTACAAAAGACCAAGAGATAACAAAATAGTCCCGTTATACCGCCACAAATAAAACGTGTAAAATTTCAAAGAGAAAGAGGTTGAACAACCTCCTATGGTTCCTTTCGTTCTTCCCCTCAAGGAAGAAAATAAACCTATAGTTGATCAACCTGCTCCTACATAAACACAACTTGAAAATTGAACTAAAAGAAACAAAGGTGGTAGAGAGCATAGGCATAGATTTTGTGCCCTTGTTTGTAGGTTAAATGAAGAAATAAACAAATAAAATCAAGATCCTAACTCGATTGAAACAATGCATGATGAGCCTACCCCCAACCCGAAAAAAAAAGATCCTATAACACAAGCACAATAGGATTTGAACCCTTCTTTGGATATTATCATTCGACCTCCTATTATGATTAATTCAGATGATGATGAGGAGGTGCATAATGAATTGAATACATTATTTTCCTCTTCCATGAGCTTAAATGACAATTCTCTTAAGAAGAGTGTTGAACCTAGTAATGACCCTAGTTCGACACTTGCTACTATCCCTTTGCTAGTTATTTTCCTTTCACATACAATGAACATGATTGGGATGCGGATGACCTGCTAGATGGTTGACTCGCATGTGCCTTACTAGTTTCTTACATTATTCCCTTTTTATTTTGCTTTATTGTATGTGCGTATTGTGATACCCCATGCTATTATGTTTGATGTATCCCTCTCTTTGTGAAATTCCTCTATTTGTACCTTCATTTTTCTATCTTTTCACCTTTTATCTTTTCTTTGTCTTGTTTTTTCCTTTTGGGGATGATGCAAGGCATCAAGAAATTCATGTCTCTTCAATATTGACCTGAAAGGTTTTTCTTTGTTTTCACTCTCTTTGTGTCATTCTTCCAGTTCTATGTGTATTTGGGGAATGATGACAATTCTGAGCTCTGTAATAACATTATAGCAAGAACATACTGACCGTAAATCCATAGATCCCTCGTGTTTTTAGAGTTTCATTTTTTGGGGCAACCCATCTCTTTTATTTTCATGGTGTAGCTTCATTTGGAAAGATATGACTTGGTATAGGGCTTTCCAAGTTTTCTCTCATGTCCTCTTTATTGTTCATATTTATCATTTTCTAGTTTAAAGTAATTTCTCATAGTATGGTGTTTAGCAATTTATTTAAAGGGGGGCATACATTTGGCATTATTATTTTACATTTTTCTTTTTCATGTTTCATGGTGCAATTTTCCTACTTCATGTGATGCATTTTTTTCTTTGTGGTTGACATTGGGTGTGATCTCTCTTAGCATATTACATTCCTCTTAGTGGCTTGATGAGACACACTGCATCCCGTAAGTTGTGAATCTTTTATTCTTTGATTGGTCCTCTCTTGGCGATATTACACATAATGTCCCCTAAGTCAAGACTTCATATTAATTAAGCAAGACTCCTTTGAACGTTTCTTATTATTGCATTTTCATTTCCAATTATATGGCCACATTGCATAACAAAATTTTCATGCCTATGGAGCCATATTGTTTGTTCATGAGTTCCAAGCATACGAAGCTTTGCTTGCCTCATGAAGCTCGATGTTCATTGTTGTGTGGTGCCTTATCAAATTTTTCTAGGAGGTATAACTTTGGTATGGTTTTTCGGGAAGCCCAACCGAGGCATTACTTTCCCTTAGCCACCCGCATGTGTGTGTGAGTGTATAGTGACCATGTGTGTATGTGTCTCACCTCTCTTGGATCCTCACCCAGCAGACAACCTAAATTTCTATTGCCTTAGAGTGAGCATGTGTTTTTTAGACAAACAACCTAGATCTGATCCACACCGTGATGGACAAATGGTCGAAGCTTGATTTGCCACTTTTTTGTTTTGTTTTGTTATGTCTTTGGCAGTGTATGCTTGTGTCAGGATGTTTGCTCTTATATCATTTTCATGTGTGTTATTTTGTACCTATGTTGGTTTTTCATAGGACCTTGGTCCTGGGACCTTGCACAACCCTCTTGATCATGATTGTTCTATCTTACTAGTGTTGGTACATTTGAACCCCTCTTGACGTGCATTGGTATAATTTAGTGTGAGTTGGAAGCAAGTTCCTCCTCACTAAAGTAGGGGATCAATGTAATGACATAACAAGGAATCCCTAACATGGCCTTGGTTTAGTGTTCTAATATGTCCAACATATTCACATTAGGTCTTGGGCCCTTGTGAACTAAATGAGCTTACAGGTACCATATTTTAAGTGTTGTAAATTGTTGTAGCACACTTTCACACTTTTCTAGTGTTCTTTCACTCATTTTCACCTAAGATTTTTGTGAGAGCATTAATACTAGCATGATTGAGTTCACAAGAACATTCAAGTGTTTACAAGAGCATTCAAGGGTAGATTATCAAGTGTTTTAGAGAAATTTTGAAGCATCAAGCATCATGTCAAAGTCTTTATGCATCATGCTTGTTTTGGAGCTAACAATTGTGATGAGGGTTTCATGATTCAAGCTAGAATTTCATTCAAGATCTATCCTATTCAAGAAATATTCAAGATCTATATCCATTAGAGCCACTTCATACATGTTTTAAAAACTTCATTGCTAGGGTTTGGCGAGTTGCAACATTTCATTTTGTTTATTCATCATTCTCCATTCCTATTTGATTTAATTTCAAAGTTTGATTACCAAAACAGGTTTTGAAGAAGGCAAACCCCTAACCACTAACAAAACAACATTTTAAACTCTGTTTAGTGTTTTTTGCAGATCTAGGTTGAATACCTTCTAAGGAGCAAGTTGGAAGATGTTGACAAAGTGTTTAAAGTTGTCAAAGTTGTTACCTTGCATTGGAGATACTTGGAAGACTTATATAGGTGGAAAATCAGAGTTTCAAATCTGAGAATCAATTGGTAAGCTCAGAGTAGACCTTGAAGACCAAATTAAAACTTTGAAGTTCCAAAAAAACCTAACTAGATTGATACACAAGTTCTAGCATATGAGTCCTAGTTTAGGTCAAAAAATTGGTTTTTATGGATTCATATACCCACTTGTCAGATTCATGTTTCTGCATAGAAACCTAGATCTGGGATTGATTTACCAAGCATGGCATATGAGTCCCAATCAACATTAAAGTCACTTTTTTCAACATTTCAAGGCCTCACTCGGTCATCTTCAGATTTCCAAGTGCACACATTCCATCTTGCACATTTCTATTTTAATCTTCATGCACTTTTAGGTCATTCAGTGAAATATTAAATCATTTTAAGGTTAAGCATTACATCTTGCATTGCATTAGTATTTCCATGTCCTAACTTTGTGGTGAGCCCCTCATTAGTTTATAATCAGACCCTAGGACAAAACCACTATAAGATCTCTTTCTCTTTTGCATATCTTAGGTTGAGATCTTTAGGGTTACTCTTCAATGAAATAATTGGAAAGTGGATTTTCTCTATGTCCTAAACCATATGAAATAAAATTCCCCCCTTTTTATGCTATTTCAGCTTCATATTCCAATAATCTCCCACTTGAAGTTAAATTTCTCTCTTGCAAGTAAGCCCTCATACTGAAAGACCAATGCCAATGTTACCAATCATCAAGTAAAATGCAAGCCTAAAGACATTCTACACCAAATGAACTTCTCTTTTGTCAAAATATCTGTTGGGTTTATATCAGTGTGTATCTTGGCCAAAGATATATTTCCTCCTTCCACCATCTCACGTACAAAGTGATATTGAATATAAATATTCTTTTTTCTAGAATGATATGATAAGTTTTGTGCTAAGTGTAAAGCACTTTGTTTGTCACAATGCAACACCATGTTGTCTTTCTTTACCTAAAATTCACCTAGAAATCTATGAAGCCATATTGCCTCCTTGCTAGCCTATGCAACTATCAAATATTAAGCTCTAGTAGTAGGAAATTCCACCACCATCTACAACTTTGATACCCAGCTAACTGCACGTCCAACTAAGGAGAAAATGTAACCTATAGTGGACTTTCTCTTATCTCTGTCTCCACCAAAATTTGAATCCACATACCCATTAACCTTGAGGATACTCCCATAATAACATATAGTAGCATTAGAAGTGCCCCTCAAATACCTAAAATCCACTTCATAGCTATCCAATGCTCAGTACCTGGATTCTCCATTTAACGACTGACTATTCCCATTGTTTGTGCAATGTTTGGTCTGGTGCACACCATGGAAAACATAAGACTACTAACTATTTATGATTACGATACACAAGAGATCTATGTCTTATCCACTTTTGTGCTAGGGAACTATTTTGAAGATAATTTAATATGAATAGGAAATTGAGTACTACTTGGTTGTGCATTATGCATATTGAAGTGTTGCAAAACCTTTTCCACATAAGTTATCAGTGAAAACCTATTATTTATGTCTCTGTGTATCCTCATACAAATAATCTAATTTTCTTTGCCTAAGTCATTCATCTCAAACTCCCTAGAAAGATAATCTTTCAAATGGGCAATTTTTTACATGGTGGGGTGTGTTACCAACATATCATCAACATACAAAAGAAAAATAATAAAACTATCATCATCATACCTTTTAAACTAGGCACAATGATTAGCTTCACATCTATTAAAACCCAAACTCATGAAGGAATCAAACTAATTGTACCAGCACCTTGACGCATATTTTAAACCATACATTGATTTTCTCAACCTACAAACAAGATTTTCTTTGCCCATTTCCTTAAAACCTTCTAGTTTCTACACATAAATCTCATTTGAGAGATAACTATGCAAGATAGTTTTTTAGATCTAATTGTTCTAACTCCAAATCAATGCTAGCAACAAGATCTAAACTAACTCTAATAGTACTTAATCATACAACAAGTGAAATTTTTTTATCAAAATCAATATCAAAATTTTGTTCATACCCCTTGGCCACCAAACAAGTTTTATACCCCTCTAAATTATCATTTATTTCCCTTTTAGTTGAAGACCCACTTTTTCCCAATAGATTTTCACCCCTTAGGAAATGGCACAAGCTCCCATGTGTTGTTCTTATGAAGATCTTCCAATGTCCTCTTCCTTTTAAACTCTCCACTTGCTTGCATATTCAACTTCACAAGCCTCTTGATATGAACTAGGTTCACCAACATTAGTTAGTAATGCATAAGAAAAATTACACGTAGGAGAGTACCCTTGAGGTGCTTTGGATACTCTACTAGATCTCCTTACAAGGGGTAATATACCACCCTATGGTTCATTTGGTTTTTCTTAATCTTGTTTATTTTAATTTGGTACCTATAGATTATCATCATAACTCTCCACCTCAACTGGAATAAATTTTTTACTTTCCTCTTTACCTCTTTTGATTAATTTTTTATTTAAAATAAACATATAAAATAACTATAACCTTGTGGGAAGTAGTATGCCACAATATTTACCTCTTTGTACCTTCTACATAGCCAAGAAAAATACATTTTGTGGACTTCACATCTAAGTTATTTCTATTCTCTTTAGGAATATGAGCATAAGCATCAAAACCAAATACATGAAGAAAGGAATAATCAATGGGTTTATCTATCCATACTTATTCAAGGGTCTTATTATCAAGATTTGTAGTGGGTGATCTATTGATCAAGAAACAAGTTCTAGAAATAGCCTTAGCACAGATTTTTTTCTATAAACCAGCAATGATCAACATACATCTGGCCCACTCCATAATTGTATGGTTCATTCATTCAACAACACCATTTTTTTGTGGTGTCCTAGAAACTATCAATTTCCTTGCAATGCCATACTCACTACAAAACTAGTTAAAATATCTTGAACAAAATTCTCCTCCATTATATGCTCTTAGACATTTTATAGTCTTACCCTTTTGATTCTCTACCAAAGCTTTAAACTTCTTAAAATAAGAAATAACTTCAGACTTCTTCTTGAGAAGATAAATCCACACCTTACGAGAATAATCATCTATAAATGAAACATCTAAACTAGCAGTGATCAACATACATTTGGCTCGCTCCATAATTGTACAGTTCATGCATTCAACAACATCATTTTGTTGTGGTGTCCTCGCAACTGTCAATTTCCTTGCAATGCCATACTCACTACAAAATTGGTTAAAATATCTTGAACAAAATTATCCTCCATTATATGTTCTTAGACATTTTATAGTCTTACCCTTCTGATTCTCTACCAAAGCTTTAAACTTCTTAAAATAAGAAAAAAATTCAAACTTTTTCTTGAGAAGATAAATCCACACCTTACGAGAATAATCATCTATAAATGAAAAAAAATACAATGAACCCCCAATAGATATTACAGAAGATTCCCAAGTATATGAATAAATTAATTCTAAAACATCTTTAAATCTGGTAGTACTTCTAGAAAAACTCAATCTATTTTGTTTTCCAAATAAACAATGTTCACAAAAATTTAAATCTCTATATTTGGTACCTGGGAGAATATTTATATCTAGTAGTACCTTGAGACCATGATCACTCAAATGACCTAGTTGTTGATGTCAAGTTGATACTAAGTCTGTTTCTACACTAGATGCCACTACAACTTCCCCATTTCTATTTATCTAACCATCCTATAAATATTTCCTACCTTTTCTCCCTTTAGCACAACCAACACACCCTTTATTACCTTGAGATAGCTATTTTCACCATTGAATCGGTAACCTTGTTCATTAAAAACTCCACGTTAAAACATATTTTTCTTTAATCTTGATAGATGTCTAGCATTTTATAATAGTCCTTACCATTCCATCAAACATCTTGATTCTTATGTCACCTACACCAATAGCTTCATAGGGGTTGTCATTTCCCATGTAAGCCTTACCTCCATCACATGAACGATAAGTTGAAAACTAGTCTTTGTGTGGAGTCATGTGAAAGGAGGCACCAAAATCAAGAATCCAAACATGAAGTAAAGAGCCTCTCAGATTAACAGTTAATACCTCTTTGTCTTCCAATGGTGTTTCAACTTCTGTTGTGTTTGCCTTAGATGCTTGTGAACTAGAATTTTCATTGCTTGATTTTGGAAGTCTGCAATCTTTTTTGACATGTTCATTTTTGCCACAGTTCCAACATTTTACTCTTTTTTTCGCCTTGGATTTGGACTTGGTTTTTCCATGCTCAGTATTTCCTATTTCTTGAGTTTTGCTTCTTATAATTAGGGATTTATTAGAAGAAGATCCTTGAGATTTCTTCCACCTTGAATCTTCAAAAATTAAAGTGGTTGCCAAATCTTCAAAGACCAATTTACCACTTAGTGTTGAATTACTAAGATCCATCACCAATTGATCCCAAGTTTCAAGAAATGAACACAATAAAATTGTTGTCTTATCCTCTTCCTCAATTTTCACCCCCACACAAGCCAACTTGCTTTTTAGTGTGTCAAAATCATTTTGATGATCTGTGACAAATGAATTTTGATGAATTTAGAAATGATATAACTACCTACATAACAAAATTTTATTTTCCAATGACTTCATCTCATACAGCTTTTCAAGCTTAGTCCACAAGTGATGTGCAGTTTTCTCCTCTACAACAGTGAATAGTACTAAATCTGCTAGAGATAATTGGATTGTTGCTCTAACCATGCTATTATTTTCATTCCAATCTACCTTGGTCATGGCTGTAGGTTTTGCAATTTCCCCTTTGAGAGATAGGGAACATCCATCCTTCACCAATAAAGCTTGGATTTATCTTCCAAACAGAAAAATTAGAACCATCAAAATTTTGTACCTCAAATCTAGTACTGTGCTTCCTATCATTGTTTATTTCTCAAAAAACACAAATTTTGCACAAACAACCTCACTCTAATACCAACTGTAAGAAAAATTATTGTAAGAAATAAATGGAGAAAAACAATAAGAAAAAAATTAACACAGTATTTACATGGAAAACTTGGTAAAATTATACGAAGAAAAAATCACGTGCAAATATATTTCATATTTTATTTCTAAAAAAAATTGCAATTCCAAAAACCTTCAAATGATACAAAAACATGACTTTGAAAGAGTATAATAAATTCAAGTTGTAGAGTCCTTGTCAAATAAAACTTTCCAAAAATAGAAATTGCACCTCATTCAACTACATGCCAAACATTTTTCAAAATTACAAAAAAAAGTGTGACTCATTCAACTAGCTAGATATCAATCTCGACTATTCGTCACTACTAGAATAACAATAGAATTGAATTCATATTACAACACTATGTTCACTTATTTAATTTTTTTTCAAGTTTACTAAGTATGAGTTATTTCTTCTACATTTCATGATGATTTTAGAGAGCCATGTTATTTTGTTATGCTACCTTTTTTTTATACATTCACTCTTATACACCTCGTGGACTGTATGGGCATTCATGATGACCTCATGTACTAGTTCCTCTCACAATAATATTTTATTAGCCTCACATGTAGACACTATTTATATATTTTCCTATGTTACATGATGTTATGAACCTTAGTGATGAGTTAATAATCAATCATTATAATGATCTAGGGTACCTATTAGCATGTGAAATTATTTCTACTCACTAATTATGAAAATTTAAATGATTGCATCTTACTTATTATTGAGTTAATATTATACTTGAGTGGTAAATTTTTGCAATGGTTTGATCCATCTTATTTTCTTTATAATCTCTTCAAAAATTCGGCCCATGATTTCCTTGACTATTTCCATAGACCTAGCTAACATAATGATAGTATGTAATTTTTTAATTTTCTCTCATGACTTATCTCTCTATTCTTGTTTGACTATTGTATATATGGATTATGCATGTGCTAAACCTAATTTTCATCATATAAATGGATATTCTAGGAATACATATATTTAATTATAACATAAAGTTTAATAATTTATAGACAAAGGGAAGCTATACATTAAGCATTCCATGAAAAACTAACTCCCTCACTTGATGAAGTAAATCATATAAATCAACTCTAGAGATTAGTCATGATCACTAAAACATTTTCTATATTGATAGTTACCCATGACATAAAAGAGAAACCACCTGATATGAGAGATAAATTCATTGCTTAGATATCATTATTTATCCTATCACATTTTGTGTTTTTATATCATTATCTATTCTATCACATTTTGTGTTTTATTCTTTTCTTTATATCAATCCATGTCCCTGGTTTGTATGTGGATGAAAATCAAACATATTTAGTGATGCATGTCTAGATAAGTGTCTTTGAACATGTGTTGTTTTCATCTCACTTCTTTGTATTTTGTATATCATTCCTACTTTGAAATTTTGTTAATGTCATGCATGTTTTGATTCCCCTCACTCATTATTCCATTTTCCTTGTGCGGCTTTACATTTTGAAATGTTTCTGGTAACACCTTTTTTTTAATATTTTTGAACTCAATCCATGTTTTAGCTTTGGTTTCATGTTTATCTTCCCCACTTGAGGTATTTTCTACTTTATATTTTCTTTTATTGACATATTTCTTCCTATTATTGTTTACTTCCTCTTTATTCCTACCCTTCATTTATGTTTTCATTTATTTCTCACTTGAATTTATCCTTTATGTATTGTGTTCCCATTTTACCTTCTACATCTTTATGATTATTAGCCTTCTACATATTCATGATTTTACATTCCTTACCCTACCGTTCTGGTTATTCAAGGTTACTACTTACTTCTTATATTCGTGTGAACCTAATATAATTATTTGCTCATGTTTGTCCACATTATCGTTTGATGATTGCTTTCTTTGATCCTACATTGTCATATTTTTCATTTAGAGCTTAAATGTTGAGTCTATGTTAACATACATAACCATCCTAGAGTTACATCTTATGACTTCATTGTTGAATATTTACATTAGGAGAATCATGTTTTCTCCCCTTACATATTGTACTCCTAATTCAATATCCTTATATTGGGGGAATCAAGCCTTCCCCTTTGCATGTTTTTCTTTGAATGCAACACCTTTACATTAGAGGAATCATGATTTACCTATTTTCTAATCTTAATTATTTATTACACATATTTACATCATGGACATCATTCTATCTCCAACCCCCAACAAGCTTCATTACTTTATATTTTCCATTTGGGGGTAATGCATACATATCTAGCTTCATGATTATATCCTCACATACTATCTCTTTTCACTTTCATGCCTATATATTTACATGATTACCTATCATTGGTAATTAGATGGAATGTATCTAGCTAGAAAGGGCCCCTTTATCTAATTAGTTGGGTGATTATACACTTATCATTATTTTTCATTAAATTTGTTACGCCTTAATCACATTTTTCACCCATGTGGGAACATTTCCCTTGAAATTTTCTTTCATGCTTATATATACACTATTTCACTCACATGACTAACCACATCATAAGAAGCCACTTTACTACATATAAAATCATCAAGGGTTATACATTCCCTTTCACACTATGTACTTTCATGACCTGGACATGATTTAAGGTTTAAATTGGGGACAATATAATTCATCCCCACATTATTGACTACATGTCTCAACATATTATCACCATTAGGTGCCTATCACTTTTCCTCAACCATTTTGTTTTTTACTCTTGAAGCCTTTTTGAGGTAATATGATGAATTCTAGTGTCTTACCCACTTAAAATAGGTGTTCTTGGACATTGAGGGATATATCATCATCCTTTATTTTCCCATGTAAAGGTAAAAAATATTTCTTAATACCATCTCAAGCGCATGCACTTACCATGCTTATAATTTGAGAAATTTGCATGCTCATTACATAGTGAAGTCATTTAGATTTATTACTTTACATGATTGTAATCTTATATTTTTAGCTCACATTTTCTTTTACTGTATTATTTTCCCTATCCTATAATTGCATGTATCCTATGAATACAACCAATTAAATGGGAATTTTTTTTAATAAAATAAGAAAAAAACTAGGGTGTTTAACCCTTTACAACAAAATCACCAAGGGTAGAGCAGATTTCCTTCAATAGGCCACTTATAGCACATAGGGAATAATAAAAACATCCCACATCAAAATTGAGTTGAAATTTCACCCAGAACTCAAGTATGAGTTTTGGAAGAGGAAGAGGCATGACCTTTCTTTCGTGTACTAACAACAAACCAAGAAATATTATCATCCAAATTCACATTGCAAGGGGAAGTGAGAGGGAGAACCACCATACAAGGCCTATTGACACCCAAAGAGAGGGGCATAGGATAACAAGGTGAAATATGATCATCCACCTCATGAAATTGTTGAGAAGAAGAAACTAACAAATTAGGTTGCAAGCATGGAGAATCCCCCTCAAAGGGCCTGCTAGTACATGCACCAGAACAACAAGGCCAAAGGTGGCCTTCTACCACATGAGGAGTCTAGAGTTGAGATGAAGCGAAAGTTGAATCAGGATGTGAGCAAGTAGGTTCATCAATAGGGTTTATGGGGAACAATAAGGATACATTAGAAATTAGGGACTCATCATCATCCTGTGAGGAGTCATCTGACAAAAAAATAAGAGTCTAAATAGTCAAGTGATCATCATTAGCATTCCTCCACCAAGTAGAAACTCCTTTGTGGTTTGAGAGTGGAAAATCTACAACCAAATGACCAATTGTGAAGTAATGAAGACATCTGAAATGGGGGCCTCATAATCAAATAGTTGAGTTTAAGGCCTATCCCCAACCATCAAAAACACATTCCTATGAAGAGGCTTGGAGATGTCAATATCTACCAATATGAGAAAAGGTAGAATATCCCATGTAGGAAGTGCAATCGTCAACCTTCAATAAGTAACCAATAGAGTTTCCAATGTCCTTGTAACACGAAACCTCTCAAAATTGAAGGGAAAGGGGATCTAGATCCTAAATCACATTTTTTCCAATATTGGGGACATTCAAGATTAAAAATGATCTCAATACCCACTTGGCTACAAACCTCAATGGATGATCTAGAATGGTGGATCAGGGTTTTAATCCTTTATGATGGGATTATTTTGATGTGAATAATTGAATTTTGATTGAATAAATTCAATGATGCTTTGATGTTCTTAGGTTACTTATGAAAATGAAACAAACTAAGACATGAGCTGAAAACACAAAATAAATAGACATAAATAGATTCTAGAAAAGAAGAGGGTAGACATAGAAAAACTTGTCATATAAATTTAGGGAAAAAATAATTGGATAGGGGCATTGGGCACCCTTGAATATATGACTACTACTCAAGATTTGACTTCACACTCTTATTGCTCCAGATCTACAAGTTCTTCTCTTTTGAGGTCATTGCTAGAACTTCATATGTTATTGGTAAAATACACTTGACTTAAAAACTTGAAGGGGTTGAATGCATTAGTGAGCAATTTTTGATTAGAGGTAAACAGGTTTTGTAGGGGCCCCGAAACCCTTTACAAAAAAGAGCAGTTGAAGTGAAAAATAACTAAACAATGAAGACAATAGCCAAAAAATAACAAGCCATCAACATGATAGTAGCCAAAAAGGAAGGGAAAAAAAACATCACTACATATTTTTCAGGATATACACAGCTTCCATGTCACCCTCCATAGTCTTTTGACAATCATCCTTGACCTCAGACATATGTTTAGCAGGGACCCCAACCTACAACTTACCTTATTATGTGTTCTTGCACTGGGACCAACCACATTTACCTCACTAATCAAAATAGTTTGTGACCCAATAGCCTTGTCAAAAGAAACCTCCCCCTCCACATGCCTATCACCAACACCAACATCCTCACCAGGATCTATCTTTGCACAGTTCTTAGCCATACCAATTGGAGAAGACATGCCCATGGACTCAAACTTCCCAGTAGATTTAGTGCCATCCCCTAACTTCTCCAATTTTACATTAATCCTTTCCATTTGGTCTTCGAGGGTCAGAATGTGTTGTTCAAACATCCGCTTCATCTTCAATGTTTCCTCAACCACAATCTTCAAGGATTCAAATAGCTCATCAATTTGATTCTAAATCAAAGACTCACCCACTTTACTCACAACACCCGTCACCCTAACATTGGTCAAATTGAGCTCATGGAACACCCATTTAAATAGTTTGAATAGAGAAATAGACCCTTCCTTATCCATCCCCAAAACATCAGATAAATCTTCATGATCAAAGTTAAGAACATCATTAGCCACAAAATCATCCTCCTGGGAGGAACTAACCCTATCTTGGCTAACATAAGCCTCCTTACCTTTTCCACCAACAACATGCATTTGAATCTTGCGATTAGAGTTAGCAATATCCTCAACAATAGAACTCCTTCTCTTTTGCATCTCTAAGTTCACACCCGAAGATTCTAGAGAACCCTGCCCACCACCCAACTTCATAGGAGAAGTATCTTGCAACTCCATCAACTAGCTAGTAGACCTAACAACCAATTTCTTATTGCTGCCTTCCTTCAGATCTTTCTTTCTCTTGGTCCCTAAAATAGGGGACGACAAATACACATTTTAAGTTTCAATCATCTCCTTCAAAATAGTAGAGGGAGCAACATTCTTTGTTTTACTCGGCTTACCAACATCATCACCATCACTACAGGTCTCATAACCTTCCTGTTTATGGACCGGATCCCTTTTACCAGACTTACCCACAATAGGAGGTTGTGAAAGCACTTCCATGGAAGCCTGAGAATTCAGGATGTAATCCTCATCATCCTCTCTATCAAACTCATCCTCCAAGAAATCCTTCTTCTTTTTCCCTTTAAGACTCCTTGGCTCCTCTTCCAAGACAGTTTCATATTCCACAACCAGCTTTTGTTGCTTCCCCTTAGGAGTGAAAGCAAGTGGCTTAGAGACCTCAAAGGATTTAGCATAATCATAGATTAACAAAATGAGCCCAACATGCAACACAAGATTCTTAGGGTTCCTTTTATGACCCTTCAACCCAAACTCTAGAGAAGAAAAGAGGTAAAAAGGAAAGGAAATATTCTTCTTATGGCGAAAATGATTTAAAAAGGCAAAATGATAAGCATTAACCGTAGAAAACCAACCTTCAAGAGTAATGAATTGTATTAATTCCTCTACAAAATCACCTAAAGAGCTTTGATCGAGCTATGCTGGTACTCACCACTCTTGGCCGGATTAAGATCTCGTTCTTCATTTCCTTTGAATAAAATATGCATGAATGCCTTCGATTATTTCTTATCTCTGTAGACCTTCTTTCCTTCCATAGAGAGACTTCTAATCTTAGCAATGAACTCCTCATTCACATCAAATTCAGTTCCTCCGAGTTTCAAAACCCTATTATTCCAACCTTTAACAAATAATGTCATGGCTTACAGGTTATTTCCATGTAACCTCTCCAAATAAGAAGTAATCCTGCCTTTCTCCAGAATATGCCACACCTCCCCTTTTTTCTTAACAACATTGCAAGAGAAAGGCTACACTCTATTTCTATCACCTCCCATGGCCCCTAAATTTGCAGACCTTAGAAGCTTGAGAACTTTGCAAGCAATAAGAAAAAACCTTGAGAAGGAGAGCCAAAAAATGCCCACAATCCATGTGGAAATGACATTATGGTAGAGAGAAATAATGATCCTAAGATGTTTCCCCATATAGAGAACACACAAGGTACCATCAGCTCGATCAAACTACAGCTCACCATCACTCCACATAATTAGCTACCACGTGAAAATAGTCATGCAAGCCCAAAGCATTTAAAGGCCTTCATCCATATTAACAATTTCAAAAATCATGATTTAAACAAGGAATAGCCTCAATGCGGAGGGGTCATCCATATCCCACTCCCTAGAACCACCAACACCCAGGTTAGCAAAAACATCAACTAATTCATTCCCTTCCTATAGAATATGTGAAATAGAATATTCATCAAAGGAATTTAGGATTTCAATAGCATCCCTAATAATGGATTCAACACTCCATGAAGGGGTAGACAATTTCTTAATATTTTTAATAATATTAAGAGAGTCTCCCTCAAGCCATAACTTCTTATAACCTTTAGATTGAGGACACCTCAAGCCATGATAGGTTGTAGCCGATGCATTAGTGAGCAGTTAGTCCTCAATCTTCCCCCAATCTGCTTCATATCTGAAAACTTGCACACATGAAAGAGGGGGAAGTGTTTTTTCATGTAGGGGATTGCCTTAGTCAAACCCCATTATGGTATTTCTACCTCCACAATGGCCATAACGATGTAAAAAGAGAGCTTATCATTGGTCGAGTATAGGCTAATTGATAAACAAGTTATAAATTAACAAATTGTTGCAAATCACCACTCATATCTATATTATTCGATGGAATTAAGTCATGTACTCACAAAACAAATGAAAATAAACCTTCAAGGATAACTTGATGCTTGATTTGAAGTCCTACAAGTGTCAATACTCACAAAACAATGAACATAAAACATGAACAAAATTACATAAAAACATGATGAAGTTTAATATGATGCTTGATTGAAATAAATATTGTAATAATTTTGATAATTTTTCTCTTAACTAATCTTGATTGATCAATAATAATATTAATTGCCTTCTTCAAATTGCTAGGATAAAAATAGTGAAAATTATTTGTATTTATATGCAATTCCTCTAATTTCTTAAAAATCAAATATCGATAGCCAACAAATAAATTAAAAATTTCAAATAATAAAATACCAACACTAACATATTCAAATTGGAGCCAAAATGGGTTGGACAAGGGCGTATTGTGCCCTAGTTTAGACCTATCCTTGATGGGGCCTTAAACATTGGGGGTAAATATTAAATTCTCATTTTTATTCATATTGTGTTATTTTTTGAAGATATTCATAAAATGGGAAATTAAATGCATATTTAGGTCCAAGCACATAGGGGGGAGCTAAACCTAGTGTGAAATTAACAAGGGTGACATTTTTTTTATGTTACATTTATCCCCCATTTTAGTGAGAGTGTGAACTTACACTCAGACTCACACTAAAGTATAGATAAGCCAAGAAGGATTCAATTATCCAAATATTGAAAAGACAAGATGACATCAAATCTAGGGGATGTAGTATCCCCCACATTCAATATCTTATGTCAAGAAAATATATGGACAAAGGAACACACAAACAATGAGATGCAGTGCAACATCACAAACACAAAGCATACACGATGAAGACATAAAACATATCATAATGCAAACATAAAAATAAAATGAAAACACTACATGATGCAAACACAATACATACACAAAGAAGAAACATAGAAAAAAAACACAAGGTTAGTACTAAAATAATTTGATTTGGTAAGGACAAGAGACCTCAATCTTAAATTTGTCTCAAATAACAAACATCATCTCTCGAATGTGATGTTAGATAAGATAGTGCTCTCATAAGAACCAACAAGTTGTTTTATGTTAAGTCACTTATTCAAGCTACATAGATCCACTGGCTAGCAAGTTGTGTTATGCTAGGTGTTCATGCAATATCATGGGTTTCACAAGGCTAGAAAGTTGCATTATTCTAGTTATCTCATGAAACACATGGCTACACCAAAAAGAAAGTTGTGTTATGCTAGTTGGACATGTTAAAAGGTGCTTAGGACATGAATAAAAAATTTGTGCTATGCCAAATCCATGGACTATTTTGCAAATCCTACCTTAGAGCATATAAAAGTTTAACATCACGAGAGACTTTTTAATGTCATGGGAGATGAAATCACCTCAAGAGGTGTACAAAAGTTTAATGTCATGAGGGGCGGACATCACCTCAAGGGGTGCACAAATTTTAATGTCATGAGGGATCAACATCACCTCAAGGGAACACAAATTTTAACATCACAAGGGATGAACATTACCTAGCCACACCTCAAGGGGTGTTATAAATAAAACCACCACAAAGGGTGTATGCCAATAAATTGATCACTACTAAATTTATGGTAGGTTACAACTTAGGGAGTATCATATATGACACCACCACTAAGAGAGGACAAATAATGGAATAAAGGGTCATGCCTTAGGGGGTATCAAGCATAGTACCACCATTGAGGGAACATAGCATGACATGAAAATTCACACTTTAGGGAGTATCAAGCCTAATACCACCACAATGGGAACACTAACATAGCTTGAGGAGTCCACACTTTAGTGAACATCCTATATGATATTACTACTAAAGAGGGAATTATGTGAGAAATAAGGCCACACCTTAGGGGATATCATGTGTAATATCACCACTAAAAGGGGCCACATTGCTCAAATTGTTATACAATAATTTAATATGTGGGGCAATATGCCCCCCTTAAAATGTTAGTGTACTTGCTACACTAAAATTTTAAGGAGATAAATGAATTGTAGAAAGGATACCTTATAAAAAGGAATACACTTTACACAAGTCTAACGATCCTTGCTCCCCAAGTATAAGAGACAAGGACAAGCCTATGTGAATATTGCCATGTTTCTCCTTATTAGAGGAATATGGTTGCACAAATTCTTTTGTGCCCCCATGCAAGGAAATGAGTATCATGTTATACTACGACTACCATATAGCAAGAAGCAACACCATAACTATTAATATATTATTTTGTCATATGCAGGCATGTATGGATCCACATCAATGTCATATACTTGAATTAACCATTGCAATTTTTCATTAAAGCACAACACTCATTAGTGGAATGACCAAATGTTCCATGATATGCAAAAAGAGATAAGGTTTTATCTATGTGTTAACATATTTTATTTCATGAAGGGGAGCTAATGTAATTAATTTCCATTGCAAAAGTGTGCATAAGGGTAAAAGTATAAAGTTGTGTCACACTTTCAGTCAACTAAAAAGTTTTGAGTGAAATTGTTTCAACCTAAATAGTCTCGGTCGAACCCATTTTTCCCGAAACCACGTGCCTAATACGTGGCAAATAGAGTTTTGGGCTAAACCCTTTTGCCCGAAACCAAAACAATCGAATTTTTCTCTTTTCCACTTTGAAATGTGGCTCATTTTATGTGTGGGGTTTTAGTAGAAATGGTTTCGTTAGGAACCCTTTCTATCAAAACTATCTATGTGACATCCTAGTTGGTATCCAACTTAGGGTTTTTCAAAAAAAATTGAAACTTTTAACTTCAACTGAGTATTTCTTCAATTGGAATGGTTATTTTTTTTAAAGAAGAAAAATACCCTTTTGTAGAGATCAGAGTGATGAATCCAAATATGTAATTTTTTATATTTTTTAATTAGTTTTAATATATCCTTTTTTAAAATAATACAACTAGGTTGTTGAAGTTAAAAAAGAGCATAATTAGAAATTAAAATAATAATAAAAAATATTTAAAAAATTGAAAAATATATGGTGCACTATAGGAGAGAATCTTCTTGGAAAGGTAATAATTTTTTTTTTTGAAAATAATTAAAAAAGTAGACAATAGTTGACATCAAATGAAAACTATCAAATTCTAGCAAGTTTGACTTTAAAATGTTATTACGAGAAAACCATACATCTAAATTTCAATTTTTTTCCATGCACTAGATATTGAAGTTACCTATTTGGAGAAAATATTTTAGGGGAAAATGAAGTTTTTTCTATCTATTTCTTGACGTTGAGTGAACACCACTTTTTCCTAAAATTTTCAACATTCCAAAATCTGGTAGTAAATTGATTAAAAAAATCAAAACGATTTTTAAAAAAACTGAAAAAAATTACAGAAATAAACTTCATCAAGATTTCTAAATTTCATTAGTTTACATCATTTTGAAATTCAAAACATAAAGACCACTTGTATGTGGTCAAAGTTCAATTTTATTTTTTATGTTGGTTGATTCCTTTATAAAGTGTGACATAGGTTTGTACTTTTACCCATAAGATACATTCTATCTCAAACAAAGGATGTGTAGTAGAAAGAAGGCCATCTCCAAGAGGGCCATGATTTTGGTTTGGGTTTGAGGTTTGAGTAAATATCTTATGTAAAGGTGGAGGACCTTGATAACCAATTCATTTTGTATCATCGAATCAATTTTTTTCCAAGAGAGTATGGATTTCATGTTCATTCTTTATGTCACAACCTTTTTTAACAAGAATCTTAAAGCCTTGGCCATAACATTTTTCTAGAATAATGGGTGTATCTTGATTAACATTGGCAAGGGCTTTCATGCATAATGTGTGAGGTATTAAATGTAAATCACTCTCTTTGTGGGAGGAAACAAGCATCTCAAGTGAAGATATTGTAGGTTTTTTTGATTTTTTAGAATGGTAAGTGGGTAATATGGATGAAGGATAAAGGACAATGTCAGTTATAAGGGTAGGTAATGTATTATTTATAGAGTTTTCAAAGATTTGTTCATCTTGCATCAAGATATCTTCAGTTGGAAGATATTCATTGGGAGACAAGGAAATTTGATCTTTATCAGCTGTAGGAGAAGCATTACCAATGACACAACATGAAACATCAACCAAGGATCTTAAAGAAGACATCATTTTTCAAATCACTCAAGAATTATGAAATATTATTTCTAACCAATAAATACACTAAGAGAATGACTGTTACAAGACAAAAAAACAAAAAAATAGGATCAAAACTGGACAGAAGACCAATAGAGACTATTGTAACTAAATTATGATAAAAAAATACCCAAGATAGAGGCAATGGGCACCCTAGACTAGTGAGTCAAGCTTTTAATATTCAAACTAGCAATGATCTAAACTGTATGAGGTTCTTAGTCTACAACTATTCAAGTTTGAGAACCAATATTTTCTAGAAATGTACAAGATTAAAATTTTGTTATGTGTAACATAATTATGCATGCAAATTCCAAAATTTTCAAGAAATAAATGTAATTTTTAGATTGCATAACTTACAAAAATCTACTAATCCTAACTTGACAAATCTAGAAATGAAAATATTTATATCTTTTGCAACAACAACAATGCAACATTTATCTTTTTCACTAAATGCATATGCCTAAAATGAAAATTTTAATCAGTTTTAGATATGTTTTTAGATTTAAGTATGACCTAATGTAGATTTTAATGCAATTTGGAGCTAGATCTACTTTGCAACAACTTAAATTAACCCTATTTTCCCTTTGAATTGAATATGCTATGAAATTTTTGACTTTTCCAATGTTTTGTATCAAAATTATGTATGCATAAATGATGAATGCAAACAACCTAAGATTATACTTAGATTTTAAAATGATATGCTTCAGATTTTAAACGATTTGAAGTATTTGAAATAGACAAGTTCACCAAAATGTCTGATGAGGAAAAGGGATCCAGATCCTAAATCACACATTTTCTAATATTGGGGACATTCAAGGATTAAAAATGATCTCAATACTGTTGTGCCTATAGCACACATTCCCCGTTCAGAACAGCGACCCTCTCTTTTTGCCTGTGCCGGGTGGCTTTTGTTTTGTCTCATTTTGCATATCCCCTATTTTTGATTCCTAAGTGGTCAAGGAACCCTAAAGGAATCATCTTGAGTCAACCACATTTTTCTCCCCTAAATTCTCAAGGTCTTGAGTCTTCACGAAGTTTCCTTGGTTGATTGCCTTCAAGTCTTTAAAACTGGTGTCCTACGACTAGTGCGGGTGTGCCCTTGCGGGCAGCCCTATGCGGGTTTCCTTCCTATCGACATCATTTCGAACGACAGTCTCAAGGCGCCTTCCCGCCTCATGGGATCCATGGCCACCTTTTCCATTTTTCACTGTTGGTCGTTTCCAACAGCTTAAGCTTGACCGCCTTCCTTCCTACAGACTCTGTCATTCCTGATGCCATGTTTGAAGTGACCGTTCACCAACCCTCAACACCACCATACCTACATTTAATGGAGGCATTTAATGCCATATTTCTTATAAATACTCATGCTTGAACTATCATTTTCAAAACATTATTTCGAAGAAGAAGTGCCAGAGCCCCAACAATTGACACCCACAAACTCCCTCTGCTAATTCAGGCATCATTCAAATGATGATTCATCATCACCGAGTGTGAGAGCCAAAGGTGAGTTTTTCGTTGCCCCTCACCATCTTTGTTTCCTCCAAAATAAAAAAGGGTTAAGTGTTATTTGATGAAAATGGTGAAACTAGGAAAATAAATAACCTCCTCACCAAACCCACAAATCTAAAACTTGAAAAACCTTAGAAAACATCGATCTGGAACCATTTAGAACTTAATGTTGTCGTAGTTGTTCTTGAGTGCAGCGATCATGCCCTTTCGGCCCTCACTTGACTGTCGTCCTCTAACCCTGCGGGTCCCGCGTTGCGGGACTTCGTCTATGGGATTCCACCCTTCCAACACTGTTTTAATGAAATAGACCCCAAAACAACTGTCAACCTAGGGAAGTTCGCACCCCTAGGCCCGCATTGCCCAATTTCCTCCAAATGAAAGACATAAGATGATTTTTAGAGGATTTTATGATCTTAATAGCATGAATTGTCTGATCTAATGTTATTTTGCAAGATTTTGGCTAACGTTCCTCATATTTTATGCTTGAATCATTTATTGCTCCTTTGGTTTCACGATATATGGAACCAACTGCTGGATCCTCAGGGGTGGCCGCAGAGAAAGAGAAAGTGAAGAAGATTGCCAAAGCACCCTGAGGCAAAGAGGATAAGGATCAAATGATGTACAAGTTCCAAGGGGAACCCATCAATTCGAAGGTTACTACAACATGGAAGGAGATCTTAGATACCAATTTGGTACACATAGACATTGATGAGTTTAAGCAGAGGGTCAGACTCAACCCTACAACACAAAATGCCAAAAAAATTAGAAGTAGTGGATTGGCCAAGGCTACCGGATTCCCACCGGCCCTCATAGCCCTTGAACTTGTAATGGCCTATAGGGATGTTTACGAAGAAGATACCAAGAAAATAGTTGAAAAAGATGGAAATGTGTTAGCTGACTTGTCCGCCAGGTCAATAGGGAGGAACTTTCGCATCCCTACCTTTAGCGAAATGGAGAAAACTTCTAAAGAATATGGCAAGTAGATGTGGGATACTGATCCCCTCAAGTGTAAAATGTTAATCAATTAATACTGGTTGAAGGACAAGAGGGCAACGCTAATAAAGTGCCCCAAGAACTCTTTCGAAGTGACTTTTATGAAGATTACCATGATTGGGTAACTCTTCTGAGAAGAGTTATGGGCCTTTCAACTGTGGCCTTCTTTCAATACTGGAAGTTCTATTTCATTAAGAAGATCATCCAAGGAGATACCTACTTCTATTGGAATGGAATGATTAGTGACTATTTGCATGAGCAGTTTGTGGCAGTGAAGAAAACCTCAAAATTCTACATGACATCATACCTTGTCTACTTGCTTGTTGATCATGCCCAATACAGGGGTTTAATTGTGGCACCGAATCCAACTCCAAATAGGGTACTAAAGGTGTATGACAAGTACCCTTAACTTCAATACAAAAATTTCAAGAGGGACCACTGTAGAGTTAACAAAACCTTCATAGGCCACATCATCAGAATGCTCAGGGGTGACCCAGAAAGAAGAATCTCACATAGTGCCAACGCCTTCATCCGCCAGTTTAGATTTTTGTTTATACAGTTTCCAAAGTTCACCTATATCTGAGCCGAGGGTTTATTTGATAAACCATACAAGCTACCCTAGTACCCAAATGACACGATAGTATTGCTTGAACTCTCATGACAACTGTAGTGAGCGCACACCCTCTTGAGCGACAAACATAGAGCAGGGATTCCTTATTCCCTCTTCTTTGTCCAAGGAATGTACAAGCTCCATACATCTCGATGTGCATAATATTTTGACAAGGAGCTGAATGAATACAACCTAAAGTTCCACACTGCTAGGCCACAAATGGATCTGTATGGAAAACTCAAGAAAATGGTTGGATTAGAGTATTCCCACTTGCATAATGTCAAAGATATTTGGGCTAACTGTAAAGATGACAAGGAGGTGTGTATGCAGAAATACATGCACCTGACGACCTACTTCGTTAAAGTGGTAAAACTATTTCCAGTACCGGAGCAAGTGGTCGAAGAAGAAAACACGGTGGTGGACCCAAGGTATGACACTATCACCAACTTGCCGCTACCATTGATAGATTGGAGTGAAAAGGAGGTCAATGAACTTGAAATTATTACAAAGCCTATTGAGGCAAGAACCATACAATGGATTGATCAGCAGATTGCCCAATTAAAGCTACAAGGAGTAACACTAACATATGGGGAGCTCAAAGAGTCAATGGAAGGTGAGATTTATAGTGCCTCTGATGCAGTCTCGATAGGAGAGACCTCAATGTCTCCCTTGAACACACGATCAAAGAAGAGAAAAGAAGCTGTTGAATGTCAACCCAAATGTAAGGAGTCTTCGGGGAAGGCTTCAGAGGTTGGAACTTCAAAGAAATCAAAGAGATTGGGCAGTTTCACAGGAATGCCCACTATTCAGGAGGACCTACTCCATGAGGGAGAAGAATAACCGAAATCTCCACCTATTACACTTGATTTCCCAGTTGCAATAGTTGCTACCACTGTTACTCCCCTGCCTATTTCACAGGTAGTGGTTGCCACCTCTCCACCCACAGTGGACATTTCAGTCCACCTTGCCTCCACTTCTCCTGTGGCCTAGGTTATAACGGTGGATTCCTCATCCGCCACCACTTCCCCACTCTCTTCCTCATCCATGTCTCCTTCTTTGACTCTTTCATCTGCCACTGCCACAACGATGATGCCCACTCTCATCCTCCCAGAAGATTTCACCAAATACATGCAAAATATGCCTTCAAAGCTTTCTGGGATATTTTTGAACCTCGCAGTGTAGTCCGCTTTAGCTCATGACATAACTGGTCTCCTTGTCCCTCGTCCTCCTATTGAACCTCCCTTGATGGAGGTAACAATGCAATTCTTTGAAGAATTAGATGAGTAACAGAAGCAAGCATCCAAGAAATTGGAGGAGGAAGTATACGATTATCATGAGCATCCTCCACATCAACATCTAGTAATTGATGAGGCCATCCATGAAGAAGAGGAATCAAAATCCTCTAAGGAAGATGATGAAGAACCGAAGTATATCATGGAGACCTTTGATCCTGAAATAGAGGAGGAGTTGGCTCGACAACTCAAAGATGTTGAAGAGGAAGACACTGAAAAACTGCCTGTCGTTGAAGAGAAAGGTGCTGACAAAGAAATGGAGGACACTAAACCTCCAACAGGGGAGCAAGATCAAGGCCCCAAACATGATGAAGAGATGCCTCCTCTAGAAGAAAAAGAAGAGGGAGAGGAAGAAAAGAAAGAAGAATACAAGCCTGAAGGAGAGGCTGAAATGAGAAGAAGCCCAAAATTAGGACATTGCGAAGAGCATGGGCATGAGGAAGAAGAAGAGAAAACATTTGAAAAGGAAGACAACCCCAAGGACTGCATAGCTACTAAGTCCCCAAGGAAATTGAATTTGTTTATTCATGACTCAGACAAAGAAGAAGGGGAAAATCCAAAACAAGAAACCTCTAGCGAAAAGACATTGCAAATCCAGCACGTCCGTGAAGAGGTAGGTGATAATGAATCACCGAAAGGGAAAACTCAGATGCCCGAGTGGCTTGAGAAGCAACTAGTAAAGAAGACCCCAACCCCAATGGATCTGAAGGCAAGGCTAGAGGCCATCCTGGCTCAATCCCAAATTAGTAAAAGAAGAAAATGAAACCAAAGGTCAGATCTTAGCTGACTATGGATGCATTGGGATCGAGAACAATACAAATTGCCACCTTGGTAATGGGTGAGGAAGGGGTTAGCTACAACATTTCTACCATTGACCTTGGGACAACAATGAGAGAGTAAAAGATTGACCACCTTCAGAGATCTGTCGCCAGCATTGTGCACCAAATGAACAAGGATAAGATCTCTAAGGAAGAGTTAAAGGCACAAGTGGAAAATCTAATGACATATATTCAACAATGATCTTCAACTAAAGAACTCCCTACCACATCAATGGCTACCCCACTATTGCTATTAGAAGAGAATATTGGAACACTTGGAAAGAGAAAGATTTGGACTAGAGCTAATGAAGATTGGCTCTGAAAGGTCCTCTATAATGGGAACATGGACATTAGATTTGTTGTTAGGACATCGAACAAATTCTTAGATGTGCAAAAGTATCTTGAGGATATAAGTAAAATTTGTACTGAATTTCCAAAGTTATATAGGATTATGTATCCTAAAATTGAGGCAATCCTCAAGATGCCTGAAAGAACAGTGAAAAAAGAGCTTGCTCTGGCAGAAGGCAATTTTCTGGCTTGTGGAAAACTGGAAATTGGGCCTCGATCGCATGAAATAAATCTTAGAGCAGGTGCTCCATGAAGTGGAGAAAGATATTTATTGGGTTAAGGAGATTAGAATGACATGTGAAGAGTACCTTGAACTAATGATTTTTTTTGACATGCCTTATGTTGAGATTGATCCAGAGAAGATAAGACCCTACTTCCATAGGAAGATAGAAAATGGAACCGCGAGTGAGCTCACAATGGATTTTATGGGTTTTGCTGCTCGTGTGTTCACCCAGTCAGAAAAAGTAGCACATAATGCAGCCAAATGCAACAAATATTGGGACACACTCACCTGCCGATCCAAAAAATTGAACTTCCTGGTGCTTCAATCCATCATTTTAGAATAGGATAAGCTTCATCCTTTGATTGAAAAAATTGTGGAATATGACACATCGCAAAAGGAGGCTAGGAATCCTATTATAGATGATGAGTTTCTCATAGTGTAGCTACTGAAAACAACAATCTGCTAAAAGACAAAAGAGCTATAGTGCTGCCACAAGAAGACAAAATAGGCTACAAGACAAAGATGTAATTTCAAATTGATATATATTTGGGGGTAGGCGAAACCCTAATGTAAAGTGAATCTTGGCCACTCATTTTTCTTTTTGAAAACTATAAATAGGGGGTCTCCTCTAATTTTCAAGAGAGAGTTGAGTTGTTGTAAAAACATGCTGCTGGAATATTAATAGAAATTTATTTACTTTGGTGAATTCCTGAGTTCCTTTGCATGTTTCATGAATCTTCTTCTCTTAGTTAGTAAATTTGGATAGTTTTACTTTGTTGTTCTATGTGTTTCAGTTTTCTTTGGTAGATTAGTTAGATGTTGTCCATTGATGTTGGAGATTGCTATGGTGTTGACCTCTTCTTATTTCATAATTTTTGTTGTATATTGATGATATACAGTTGTGCAAAGTTAGTCTAAACTTTATATTATTGCTGCACTTAAACCTCATCTCTTTATTCATGTTCATGGTGGATGAAAAGCTGAAATCTACAGCCCTTAGAAGATTGCACTAGTTTCATGATACTGTAGACCTCCTTGGTCAAGTGGAACTAAGTCTTGGGAACGTTGTCCTACTGTAGCAACCTCCATTGTCACTGTTCATTGCTAGTTTCAGATCCAGGAACCTCTTTGCTTCCTTGCCCTTTTTCCTTTTTTTTTAATAGCAACTTTGAACAAGGTTCATTACACATTGTAAAGCCAAATCTGAAGCTAAAATAGGATTTTTAGTCTACTGTTTGAACCTACAGCATTGTATAGAAAACTTCCCATCTTGAAACTCCATTGAATGAACCAATTCCTCCTAGTTTAACTCATGTAAGTCTGCCTACGAAGCAGGATCACATTTTAAACCACTGAGACATTCCAAGCAAGTCATGACCTGACACCTAAGAGACCTTGGGGTAATTTTCAGCAACTTGTTGTTGGAGATTTCCTTTGAAGAGAGGTGATGCACCTATGCATTACCTGTGTTGAGAAGTGCTAAAACACCCATCAACAAATACCCACTTGAGTACAAAACTCAATGAAAGATATAGAATGGTGGATCAAGGTTTTAATTATTTGTTATGGGATGATGTTGATGTGATTAATTAACTCTTGATTGGATAAATTCTATGATGCAATGGCGTTCCTAGATTACTTATGAAAAACATAAAATAGATAGATAGAAATAGATTATGGATAAGTAGAGGGTAGACACGAAAGAACATGGCATATAAATTTTGGGTAATAATAATTGGACAAAGGTGTTGGGTGCCCTAGACTAGATAACTACTACTCAAGATCTGATTTCACACTCCTATCGCTCCAAATTTGTATATTCTTCTCTTCTGGGGTCACTATCAGAACTTCATTAGTTATTGATAAAATCCACTTTCCCCAACTTGATAACTTGTAGGGATTGAATGCATGAATAAGAAATTAATCCTCAATCTTCCTCCAATTTGCTTCAGATCTGAAAACTTGCACACATGAAAGAGGGGAAAGAGTTGTGTTGTATAAGGGCTTGCCTAAGTCAAACCCTATTTTGGTATTTCTACCTCCACAAGGACTATGATGATGCAAAAAGAGAGCTTACCCTTAGTTGGGAAAAGGCTAATTGATAAACAAGCGATAAATTTACAAATTACTACAACTTACCACTCATATTTGCATTTATGGATTGAAGTCATGTACTCATCACCTTGAATAAGAAATTCATGCTTTATTTGAAGTCCTTCAAGTTTTAATACTCACAAAATAAATGCACATAAAACATGAAAAACTTACATAAAAACATGATGAATGGCTAACATTATGCTTGCCTAAAATACATATTATAATAATTCTGATAATTCTTCTCTTGACTAATCTTGATTGCTCAACAATAATCTTAATTTCCTTCTCTAAATTTCTAGGATTAAAATAGTGAAAATGATTTGTATTTATATGTAATTCCTCTAATTTCCTAAAAATCAAATATCGATAGCCAACAAATAAATTCAAAATTTTAAATAGTAAAATACTAACATCGACATATTCATATTGCGGCCAAAAAGGGTTGGAGGAGGGCACTGGGTGCCCTAGTCTAGACTCATCCTTAGTGGGGCCTTAATTCAAAGATATTGATAAAATGGGAAATTAAATGCATATTTAGGTCCGAGCACATAGGAGGGAGCTAAACCTAGTGTGAAATTATCAAGGGTGACAATTTTTGATGCTACACTAACCCACACCAGATGCACTTTGAGTGTTTTGGTAAGGCGGTTAAATAAGGTTGAGCAAGGTTTAATTGAGAGAGAGAGAGAGATCTACAAACCCACAACTCACCCAACACCAACTTTCTATCGTCAAAAGAAGAAAATGAAGAATGAAAAAAACCCTTAGAACAATGGAAGATTTCAATCTTTCTAGCCACAAGAGAACATGAAGAAACCAACACCCAGTTGTGTAGTTCAAGAAGAGAGGGAAAAAAGTTGGAGAATTTGCACACCAAACCTCTACATTGATAAAAATTATACTTTTCACCACATACTCACCACAAACCACTACTAGGGATGATTTGGAATAAGGAAGAGGATAAGTTTTTTGAGATTTCTCCTATAATAGATGATTAGGAACATACCTAGATGCTTCAAAAAAATTGTGTTCGTTGATATTAGGTACCAAAGAAACATCAACAAAGGTAACCCCAAGCACAAGCAAAGGTAAAATTTTAGGGACATTGAGGTCGACTAGATCAGTAGGTGGAACATGAGATGAACCCCTAGGGATGAAAAGGACAACACATTCCAATGATGCTCTAGGAGTCATCACAGCCAAGGGAACATATGTAGTGTCATTCAAATCTACAAGATCTGAGACAGGTGAGTAGTCGGTGGGAGGGGTGGAAAGCAATATCTTATTTATTATCTCTACATACCCATAAATTTTATGGGGAATATTTTGTTGCTAACACTCATTTTTATTTTTGAAAATAACTACAAGTTCCTAGAGAGACTCATCCTTAGTACATGACATGCATTTCACCGAATGCATCCTATCACTCATTAACTACCAAGTGAGGTAGATTGTTCCACTTTTTATAGATGCAGAATGTCTCCTCTCCCTCTTATTTTTTTTTCAATATGATTCAGTTTTCATTTGTTCCTACTTGTGTTACAAAATCTGCTCATGGTATTTTCCCCTCTGTTTTACATGTTCCCGTGGAGAGTACGTGACAAGGAAAAAACTTAAGAAATGACATCTTGCAAGGTCATTTACTTTTATGGACCTCCTTTTGTATTATGTGTATTAGATTAATATTTAATTTTCATGCATATTTATAAGTGCTACATACTTCAAGAGATGCACAATCATTTTAGGATTCACATACACCTCAAAGTAGGGCTAAAAAGCAATGGTGAAATTTTTATACCCATTTCATTTTCTATTTATTCTTTCCAATTTTGAGGGAATATCTTAATACATGTACATATGAACAAATGACACAATCTTGTATAAAGTTTGGCTCTTTCCTCATATTTCTACTCTTGCATTCACACACATTACCACATCCTTTAGCCATATCTTATCCACATTTTCCCAAATTCCTATGCATTCTATATTTCACTATGCCCATTCATAAACTTATCATTAAACTCTTCATTCCCACCTTTTTTCCTTAATGGAAAAAATATATTTTTCCACTATTTTGATCACAACTTTTAAATATCAACTAAAAATTGTAACTTATTAAATATGCATTAGATTAAAAATGGAATTATACCAATTTGGTTGATCTCAAATTTTAATAAGTCAATTTCATACTCATATAATTCACCTTCACCTACATAGTTGACCTTTGACATTTTAAAACTCAAATTCATATTTTGGCCAACTCCCACCCATTCATTTCCCATGTAGATTTGAATAAACAAACATTTCAAAATATTATTGCTGCATACTTATATTTGAAAGAACTCATTTGATCATCAACTATTTAATCGAATATTATTTTTATCTAGGGAATGTAACACTTGAATTTTTTATTTAAAATAATCTAAATCTACACATTCATCTTGGGAAAATATACATGGTTAAAAATTGGTGTCCTTGATCTTTTACCTAAGTTTTTTATGGATTGGTATAGGAGAATGTATCCCGTTACAATACATCAATCCTTTTGAGTTATTTTAAAATAATTTGAGTCTTCAAATATCAAAAAGGTAGATGAAGTAGGGGAAAATCAAGTGAAATAGAAAGTAGAGTTATGCAGACTACCAATCAATTTTTCAAGTGTAAGAAATATTTATGAGCGTGAATCTGACCCAAATCCTCTAACTTGACCCCTCAAAATACAAATAGTAATTTCCAATCCTAAGGCAAGCCAATATTTATCATGGCTCCTTTTTTATCCCAAGGCATCTAGATTTTATTTTCATTATCAATTTTTTCTCATTCTTCAATCACAAAGATAAATAGACCTTTTTAATATATTTATTTCTATACTTTTAGCATTTACTTTCATAATACATTAATCCTAAAATTAAAATAATCATACTAAGGGAAGTTTTCTTTGAAGGGATGGAAAAAGAATGAGATATCGTATTTTAAACTGATGAAGGGTAAGAAATTCCTAGAGGAGGGGGATGGGGAAGATGAAGACAAAAATGGATATGGATTTGAAAAAGGGAGACCAAGGATGAGTGGAACAACTCTTTGGAAAAATAAGAAGAGGAGAGGCTCATAAATATTTGGTTTTGAATACTATTACAAATTATTGGGAGTGTACTATATGGGTTCCAAGCCTTCTTTAGTGAGTTTGAATGTGGGTTCCTCTAGGGAGAATGGCCCTTCTATTGTGGATTTAGGTTTGTATGCTGTTGGTTGTGGCTCCATTAGAAATTTTAACCTCAACTAAGGGTTGAAACATGACTTCCTCTTGTCAACAATTGGAAGGCTAGGTACTCCACATAAGAGGGTTATAGATGGTGTTAGTATTTCATAGATCAATGTGGGTACCTATTCTTCCCAATTCCTATGTTTGTCATTAAATAGATAGAATTAATGATGTATGAAAGGGCCTTCTAGAATATGATGAAAAGACCAACATACCCTTTATTGTAAACTCTCAAAAAAAAATCAAACACAAACATTGAGTTGCTACAAAGTCAAGAAAACTAGTCTTCAAATTTCATTACAAATTCTCCAGCTATTGGAGAATTACAAAGTAATATAGAACTACAAAGCTATAAAACCTTATGGCTGATGGAAACCACTACAAATCTGATCTATTTCAGATTTAAAAAAAAAAAAACTATAACAAGAGCGAGCTATGCCAAAACCATCACCACAACACTGGTCTTCCTCACTATAATCTTGCCTACAAATTGAACTCTACCAACAATCCCCTCTCCAATTCTCAACTCAACATAAAAAAGACCCTTCCTATTGTAGAAAAACCTTTGGAATTCTCAAACAATGGATGGGAAACCACTCCAAAAATCCCACACCCACACCTTCCAACTACCACATTCACCAAGAAAAATTACCAATGACTCCTCAAATCCCAACTCCCAGGCTTGGAAGAAAAGAATTAAACAACTAAATGAAGAATTTTTAATTGTTTATGCTTTCTCTCCAAATTCCAATTCCAACACCCAAGAAATAATTTGCTAGAATGTGCCTTGAAAAGCCAAAAAAAATCAAATAATAAATTGCATAACCAACTTTTCACCAAGTTGTTACCAATCTTTTTATTAAATTTTGGCTTTCTTTTTTAATTTATTCATTAACAACATTGAAAAATAGACAAAAGAAAAAATAAATAAACTTATTATTTTTTTGGTTGTTGAGGATCGCCTATGCACCTAGATGCTCCTGCATCAAACATGTTGAGTAAGAAATTTGTGAGCATGGGCTCACAAAATGGAATTGGGTAGTAGAATTGCCCTTCCAGGTTGTAAACAACTTGCAACAAACTCCATTATTGAATTGGGTTCATTCGAAGACGTCTTCCTTCGCCTCTTCCAACATCTTGCTGGGACAACCTATTGGAATTTTGAGTTGTTTGTGAGTTTCTTGGGTGTTGTCATTGATTTCAAACCCTTATATAAATAAATTGTTGTAATTTTTTTGGTGTTGATGATGTCAACCCCTCGCATTGGAGTTGTTCAAAGTTTTGAGTTGTTGGTATTAATGTCAACACAATGTTGTTGGTATTGCCATTGATGTCTTACTTCAATATAGTTGCAAAGGTTGTTATTTTGACTTGAGTTTGAGGAGATTTTTGTAGTTGGGAAATGTTGTATGTTGCATATGATGTAGATGTATTGCAGAGATGTTAGTAATGTTGTTGATGAAGTTAGTTCACTTGGTTTCCAAGTGCTTTTGAGAAAAATTGAATAAAAGACAGTTTAGTGTGATAGAATGGTGTTTAGTGCTTTTCTCTAAATATCTTCATGGTTGCAGATATTCCCATGTAGTTTGAGAATTAGGATCAGAGCTATTCAAAGGTGCCATATCCAAAGTTTTAGGTTTTGGATCATACTGCAGTGAAAGATGTGTTTGATAGTATGTTTGTCTGATGAAACAAGGTGTCTGGGAGAAATGAGATTGCTTGAAATTTCTCCATAGTGAAGGTTATGGTGTTGCAGATCTGGGAATGTGCTTATATTTTTTGTATGTACCTTCCCTTGAAGTTTTAGGTTCTGATTTGTTCCACAAAATTGTCTAGTGTGTTGGATGTTTGCACCAGTATGTTTGGTTACATAGAATGAAGGTGTTCTTGAGTTTTTGGTGGTTGCAATAGTTGGGTAGAATATTATGATGGTATTGGATTATTCTAAGATTTTGTATTGATGTTGTGGAGTATTTTTGTGTGGTCCACAAGATGTTTTCATACCTTAAGAGGTGTGTTTGGTGCCGCTTGTTAGTGTTAGTGCAGGTTTGGTCAACCTGGCGTGCTAGCACTAATTGTGGATGTTAATTATTGTTTGAGGAAGTGTTGAGAAGCATGTTTATGTAGATTTTGGTCCCAATTGAGTAGTAGAATTGTTTGGATTCACTCTTTATATTATTAAAGTGTTTTGTGTCGACCTATTTGTTACACAATTGAGGTGTATGTGTTTTCTTTTGGCCGACCTAATTGAGATTGTTTTAGGTCACGGAGGGAATATATGCAAAAATAATATTGTGTGGATCAAAAGTAGAGAGTGTGTGATGTGAAGGATGTGAATGTGATCAAGTGTGTTGGTCTGATTATGAGCCTTAATGCCTATGACATCCTAATGCGATGAAAAAAAGGTGTTTACATTTCAGTCTGTTTGATGAGTTGTGTGTGCTTCAATGGAACTGTACCTTCAACATATGTGAGATGCATTGTTAGTAGTTCAAATTGGCAATGAGCCACCCCTTCTTCTATTCTTCTTTCTTTTGGATAGTGAGTCCTTTGGTAGTGAGCCACTGATAGTGAGCCTTTCTTTATCTTTTTGGGCAATGAGTCCTTGTTAGTGAGCCTTATTATATTTGGTGTTGCAATTCATATATTAGTGAGATAATCCTCACGGTGGTTTTTACCTTCTTTTATTTTCAACATAAATCTTGTGTTCTTATGTGTTTGATGTGTTTTCAATACTAATTTCCATGTTTACATTATATTAATGCATGTTAAGGGTTTAATGGTGGATAAATATTTAAGGACTAATGTAAATCTGTATGTTAATGAGGGTTTTTGATGTTTAAATTATACAACTAATTCACCCCCCTCTCATTTGTCGTGTACATCTAGAAATTGGTATCAGAATTGTGCTTCCCAGGAAGAATCTTAACCACTTGAGGTAGATCCAAGTGGCATACAGGAAAGAGATGGAAGATCCTTTGTTTGATAGAATAAATTTACCTATTGGGAAGCTAGGATGGAGTATTTCCTAGTCTCCCTTGGATTTGGTGTTTTGAAATCTATTGAAAGAGGTTATAATATGTTGGAAAATGGATCATCAACTGATGATGAGATCATTACATATGAAAATAATGGAAAAGAATGGAATAAAATCCTGAGTGGTCTTACTGATTTAGAACATGTGAATTTTATGAGCTACAAGTCTACTAAAGATATTTGGAAGAAGCTGGAAAGTATATATGAATGAGATGAGAAGGTCAAACAAGCAAAGATGTAGAACTACAAAGCCAAATTTGAAACCCTAAGGATGTCTGAAGATGAAGATATTACTGCCTACATGCTTAGAGTTGATGAATTTTTCAATTCCATCAATGGTCTTGGTGGAAAGTTGGATGAAATTGAAGTTGTGAAAAAGGTATTAAGAACTCTACCTAGATCTTATAGTCATAAAGTTTTTGCTATTGAGGAAGCTTAGAATTTGGATAATTATTCTAGAGATCAAATGTTTGGTGCTTTAGCTTCTTTTGGAATGCGAGAGTTTGGTCAAGATGCCATAAATAAAGAAACTTCTTTTAAAGTCTATAAAGTGGAAAAGGATGATGGATCAAATCCAAATGATCTTGATGAGGTGGAGGAAAACTTTGTGAGAATATTGAAAAAGGGTATTGGGAAATATAGAGGTAAGCTACCTTTCAAATGTTTCAACTGTGGAAAGATAGGTCATTATGCATTTAAATGTCCAATCAAAGTTACTAATGACAAACAAAATGATCATAAGGGTTAATTTGTCAAAAAGAGCTATTATGTTGAAAAAGACATTAGTGTTTTTGATGATGAAGAATCAGATTATTAAGATGAAGAAAGTGATGAATGCTTGTTCATGGCTTTAAATGTTGGAACTAATTTTACTGATCTTGAAATATGTGTCAAGTAAATTGCTTCAAAAATAGGTCATAACATTAAAGGAACTATGATGACTACTTTTCATGCTAGAGAGAAGAATTACATGATCATTAGTAGTGGATGCTCAAATCATATGACAGGTGATGAGAGTAAGTTTGTTAAGCTTGAAAAGTATGATGGTGGCCTTGTTAAGTTTGGTGATGATATATCTACTAAGATATATGGAAAAGGTTCAATTAGTTTTGATGGAAATCATAATACAAATGATGTTCTTTATGTCAAGGGTCTCTGGAATAATCTTCTAAGTGTAGGACAAATATGTAGCAAAGGATATAATCTTGTATTTTAGAATGTGGTTGTGAGATTAGAAAAGGAAGCTCTAGTATTTTGGTTGCTACTATAAAAAGGATAGGAGGTAGTGTCTATCAACTCAAAGGTAATGGTGCAAAGTGCTTTATGTCTCGAACTAATGAAAGTTGGCAATGACATAGAAGAATGGGTCACAATAATTTTGATAGCTTGGTAAGAATAAGTTCTACTGATGTTGTGAGATATTTTCAAAAGAGTATTTTGAGATGTTGTATGGATGTTGTAGAGTATTATTTTTTGGCTTGTGAGAGGCTTCCATACCTTGAGAGGTGTCTTTGGTGTCACTTGTTAGTGGTAGTGCAGGTTTGGATGACCTTTCATGCTAGCATTACTTGTGGAGGTTAATTATTGTCTTAGGAAGTATTGAGAAGCACATGCTTATGTAGATTTGGGTCCCAATTAAGTAGTGGTGCGGTTTGGCTTCACTTCTTTATATTGTGGAAGCATTTGGCATCGATCAATTTTATGTTGAATGGTTGAGGTGTATAATTTTCCTTTTGGTCGACCTCATTGAGATTATTTTAGGTTACAGAGGCTACATATGCAAGAAAAATTATTGTGTGGATTAAAAGCAGAGTGTATGTGATGTGAAGGATGTGAATTTGATCAAGTGTGTTTATCTAAGGGTATATATAAGTGAGATGCATTGCTAGTAGTTCAAATTGGTAGTGATCGACCCCTTCTCCCATTCTTCTTTCTTCTAGATAGTGATTCCTTTGGTAATGAGCCACCAAAAGTGAGTCTTTCTTTATCTTTTTGGGAAGTGAGCCCTTGGAAGTGATCCTTATTGTATTCAATGTTGAAATTCATATATTATTGAGCTAATCCTCACTATAGTTTTTCCCTTCTTAGGTTTTTCAGATAAATCTGGTGTTCTTATGTGTTTGATGTGTTTGCATTACTGCTTTACATGTTTACATTTTGTTAATGCATGTTAAGGATTTAATGGTGGATAAGGGTTTAAAGACTAATGTAGATTTGAATTTTAATGGGGGTTTTTGATGTTTAAAGTATACAATTGATTCACCCCCAACCCCCTCTTAGTTTTCATGTGCATCTAACACAACCTTCATCCTCCTCCAACAACTATGTTTTGCACTCCTCTTCCTCAATGTAGAATCTATTCCACCATAATCTGACCTCTTCCACCAATTGAAAATCTCACAATTCTCTACTCTTGTGGGATCCAACCCACTATATTCCAACGACCTCCACCAACATGCATCTACACTATCTTCTACAACATCATACAAATATTTCCCTACATATAAATCAAGTCTAGCAAGCTCATAAAAAAAAATACTTCTATATATCCTCACTTACCCTTCACACTCTTTCACCTCCACCACTATCTTGTCATCCATATATTTTTCTATTTTCACCTCATCAAACTCTTCTATTTTCTCATATTTTCATTGACATAAATCTATATTATAGAATTTAGAAAATTTAAATGTTACCTCTTCTTCCCTTGCTGCTACAACATTTTCTTCCACACCATCTACATCAACTTTTTTCTCTTCATGTTCAACTAAGATCTTGTTATTTCCTTCGTCTACCTTCTCATCCTCCAAATAATACTCAACTATTTTTTCATCCTTCTTTTTGTCCTATACCTCTACTACAACCATGTTTGTTATGCCTTTAACAAGACATATTTCTATTGCAATTCCCACTTTCTCTTTGTATTCCTTTTCATCCTTCTTTCCTGTACATAAAATAAAATTAGGAAAAAATTGTGACACTATTTACCATCTTCTTTTCTTTACTTTTATCCTTACTTCTATTCTCCTCCAAGGCATCAAATCTCCTACATATCTCTACACATTAGTTCTAAATTCTAACCCAAGTTTCTTCTCCAACATTCTCTCTCTTCTCTTAATAAAAGAAATTTTTAAAGCCTTACCCAAGGCCAAACTCATACTCTTCTTCTTTGAAATTTCATCAAACACTTTCCATGCACTCTCAATTTGCAACCACATTAATGTCATCAACTCTCAATTGTTTAGGACACTTCACACACCTACAACAATCCTTTTGAGCTCCTTAGACAATACTCACTGCCTCACTTTGTTGGCAAGAGACACTACAGTATCACTTAGTGTTGTCATTGATAACAACCCTAATCGATGATCAGATATTCACACTATAATTCGATCATATCAGAAGACAAACTGAAGATTGATAAGGTAGAATAGAGTATCTAGTAGCATAGTGTTCATCGATCTGTATGAAGATTTTAGGTTTTTTTTTGTGTTGCGCATCTCAAGAAATGTATTTTGGTATAGTATCTCTGCTACTACTCAAGTGCAATGGCTCGTATCAATTCATGTGAAAGCTAGTAGATCCAGTTGGCGTATTCTCAGTCTTTCTTGTATTGAAGCCGACTTCATAAATATAGTATGTCATAGATGTATAAGGAGTAATTAACTAAATTTTTTTCGTACTCGATCATGTTTATTTGGGTCCCCTCTATGTCTTTGGAGGATGCGCATAAAGATTTAATTAAGGATCTAGCCAAGAGTTATAATTATTTCTATGTTATATTGAAGTCGACAAAGTGTAAACGAATTATATGTTGTAGATATATATATAAGTTTATCCGTATCATTTTGGATGATGTATGAGTTGTGTTAATATGCGAATTGTGAGTTAGAGAAGAGCAGAGGAGCGATAAAGCACAGTTTCACTTGGGCATAGAAGATCTATGTTGTGTATAAGAAAAATAGAGCAGAAGTATAAAATAAGCCCATAAGGCAACAAATCTATTATTGAGCTTAACTAGAACTGTAATCAGACATTTGTAGATGCTACTTTTCTCAGTTCAAACTCTTAGATAGTTTTAATCTGATTGTCTTTTGTAAGGAAGTGAGCCTTCCCTTTGAGAAGCGAGCTATAGGTATTACACCTGAATGCAAGTGCATTCCCCTTATTGTAATAATCATTTGAGTATAATCATATCATAATTTTGGATTGGCCATCCACCATGGATTTTCCCCTAACAAGGTTTCCACGTAAAAATCTTGGTGTTATGGTGTTGTGTTTATTTTCCTATTTATGTATTATGATTGAATGTTGCTAATGCTTTGGAGATACAGGTTAAAAAAGTTAATTTTTGCATAACACTGATTCACCCCCCCTCACAGTGTAGCTTGTTTCCAACAATTGGTATCAGAGCTAGTTCCTCTGAAAGAAGTATGATAGCTTGGGGAGATCTTGGAAGGTGCTCTAATGGATTCAAGAAATCTTCAACAATAGCTTTTGGTGGCCCTGGATGATCTTGATCAGTCAAAGGCTGAAGTTCATAAATTGCAAGAAAATCTCTCAGATGTTGAGAAATTTATTGAGTCTCTGAAAGAAAAAATCAATAAGTCTAGAGAGAAGAGAAAGGAAATTTGTGATCAGATTAAGCAGAGTGACAGTAAGAGCATTGAAGAAGAAGAACTCAGTGAAGACCTAAAAGAAAAGACAGAGGAATGTGAAAAGCTTACCAAAGAAAATACAATCCTAAAGCATGAGATGGAATCCATCATGATGAAGATGACCAAGGATATTGAAGATAGAAAGAAAAATGAAGAGATCCTATCATAGTCCCTGAAAGAAAAATCTGAAGTGTGCAGCTGATTGGGTGATGAATTGAAAAAATCTAAACATAGTGAAGAAGCACTTGAAAGGTAGTTGGATGATCTCAGGAATGAACTTTCCACTACAAATGAATACAAAGAGAAGTTCAAGCCAGCTCTTCCATGCTTGATGAACTAATTAGCAGTCAAAGGACTCATGGTGACAAGCAAGGTCTTGGCTATGAAGAAGGAGAAAGTTCCAAATCTGAGCAAAAGAAATTCAAGCAAGGGAATCAAATGAATAGATATGGAAGGTATCCAGTAAGACAACCTAATGCTCAAAAATTTAATGGATATTGTTACAATTGCAATAAGTTTGGACACATGGCTTCTCAATGTAGAAGTAGAATGAATCAAAGTGGTCCATCTTTCTCAAGTCAATGTTTTAATTTTCATAAGGTTGGTCATAATTCAAATGAATGCGGAAATATGATGAATCAATTTCATAGAAATATCAGATGCTATACATGCAATAGACCTGGCCATACTACTAACCAATGTAGATCAAGAGGAAATCAGTGGAACAAATGGTTTGGAAAAATAAATGTTGTGTGCTATAACTACAACAAAACTGGACATTGCTATATTTTATTAGAACAAAAAAGGTCTGGTGAATCAAAAGAAAAACATGCAGAAGGATATCAAGGGGAAAAGGAAAACTCACTACAGATGTAGTCAGACAACAAATGCATAATAAATGGATGAAGAAAGATACTTCTATTGTTGTTGAAGAAAATGTGGCAGCACCAAAACCTGCTTCTGGTAATTCCACCAGAAACTAGTCTCAGGCCTCTGGCCTAGGGGGAGCAATCAAGAAAATCATATAACCCCCTAACCGGTAAGTGACATCGGATGTGGATGTGTACACTAGGTGCATTAACAATCAATTTTTTTTCTTGAACTCATTGGAGAAAGTGGTTTGTTATATTGGAAGTCCATAGAATTTGTACCCGTCATAGTGTACAAAAATAAGGTAATCAAATGAATTAGGGTTAAAGCATTTATTGCGACAAAAAGGGTTAGGTATGAAAGTGATAAAAGGTCATTTCTACTTTTCATTTGTCACTTTTCATCTTGGAGAAAAGAAGTTTTGAGAGCTCTTAGGTGATCATTGGCAATTTGAGGCAAAATTCAAGCATCAAAGTGATTCAACATTCAAATTGCGATCCAACGAAAAAGGTATTTCTCAGAAAACTTCACGAACTTGTGATTCGGTCAAAATGAATACTCCTCTAGTAGTTGAATTCAAGGACAATACTCGTCCTAAATTAAAATGGCATCCTTACAAGTCTTTGGAGATCGATCCACTAGGAGCATTTTTGAAAGTTTCGCATGGAGTTTTACACACATAAGACATTAGGGTTTATGTTGATGCCAATACTGAAGAACTAGGAAGTTCTCAACTACTGAATTTTTACAATAATCATATCATTGGTGAAGATTACTGTGTCAAGCCTGAACAAAAAATCTTGGAAACAAAGAAGTTCACTCAGATTAAAATTTCCCATATTTGGAGAGTCAGAGTGGTCCGTTATGTTTTGAGTCCAGTGCATGATGAGTTTATGTGGCCTAGTATTATGTTCAAAATTAAAAAGGAAGCTATCAGTGTAGTAACTGGTCTAAACTCTTTCGGTGGATTACCTATTCTAAAGTCTATAGAAAACCAAACCATCACTGATGCTACAAGATCAACATATGACAGAAGAGAAATGACTATTGACAAAATTGTCGATATAGATGTCAAACTTGCATCTATAGTGATTGGATATAAGATTTACCATTCTATCTGAGATAACTCTGTTTCCAACACAAAAATCTATGCCACTTACCAAATGGTGAAGGAGAATGCAGATTACGACCTCTGTGAATTGTTGATAATTTCGTTAATGGAGAATCTTGCAAAGATAAAGAAAGAAAATAAAAATTCTTTCAAATATGGTAACCTGCTCTTATGTTTATTTTGTTACTTTATGGGTGAAGTTCTGAGAGTTGGAAAGGTTTAGTGGCAAAAGAACAAGCTGGTAGCTGAACAGATCGGAGATCTATTATACAATGTTATAGATATCAAAACAAGGAACGCAACTATGTGGGGGTACTTTAAAAACTTTCAATATATGATGCAAGCAAGGGAGAGGATTCCTACCTCTATTGTAGAGAATTACAAAGATTCAACTTTCTTCATGGTGGACGTTGATCAGTGTATGATGGAATTTGTTGATCCTAGAACAATCTGGATCATGCCTATGGGATATGAAGTTGATGGGAAAGTTTTGGATATGTATGCTCAACATATTGAGTAAACCAATGGATCCAACAAAGGAAAGTTTTGGTACATATGCGGAGAAGGACACATAGATCCATAATGAACTGAGGAAACCTGTGATTACTAAAAGATTCAAAAAAGAAGTAGAAGTTCTTGCAGAAAGCATGGGGGTATCTGCAAGAATTATTAAAAGAAGCAAGAAAAAAGAGGAAAGAAGTTGAAGCAGCTAAGCAAGCAGCTAAGGAGGCAGGTAGAACTCAATCAGCTGGTTCGACAACACCATCTGCCCAAACTAGAACAACAAGAAGCTCTGTATCTCATTCAGTCCCTATAGAAAAATCCACCCCTGTAAAAACTGAAGCTAAGGTATCCGGTAAAGAAGGAAAAAGGAAGAGAAAAAGAGTGTATATGGTTGTTTCTGATGATGAGAAAATTGAGTCTGATGAAGAAGTCAAAGAGATCAAGCATCAAGACACCAAGGCAGCAACAGTCACAAAAGGAAATCCTTCTAGTGAGGATGACCAGGCAAAGAAGAAAGCAAAGTCTGACAAACCAGGTATGTCAGTACAAGCAATCTAAAAATATTTGGTTGAGGATGGAAATCTAAAACCACTTTGAAAATGGTATGAATCTTTTGATGAATCTAACAAAAGAATTCTTGAAGAGCAACGATAAAACATATGAATGTTTTCAATAAAGTTTTGATTGATATTACGCATTGTCTGTCAAAGAGTGTGTATGACATTATGGAATCAAGAAGGTTAAGTTCTAGAACAGAAGAGGAACAAATGGGAGAAAGGATTCTTGTTGAACTATGTATAGTAATGTCTATGGATGAGATAAAGACACTTTTGAACAAGGCCCAAAATAAATTTAAAAGAAAAACAAGGGTTAACAAGCTTATGATTGGTCTGATCAATGAAGTCACAAAAGAAACATAGAAAATTCAGAGGGAAATATTGTTGAATGAAAGAATTGAAGTTGTGGCTAAGGAAAAGCATGCTAATGATGTCTCATTTGATCTAGTGAAAGAAGCAGAGGAAGAAAATTTTGATGTTGCTGAAAACTTCCAAATTCCTCTTGTAGAAGATAACACCAAAATCCCTATGGATGTTGAGGCACCTGAGAATGTATCAGTTGAAAAGGTAGAGATCTCTGAAGACAAATCAAAACCTTCTACTGAGGAAGCAATAGTTGAGGAAAATAAAGATGATGTGGAGCCAATTCAAATTGAGGCAAGAGACATTGTTGAGGTAGTGAATAAATTCTTGGTTGATCGCAAGGAAGAGATTGAACTGGAACTAATTGAAGGTCTTATTGACCTGTCTACCTCAAGACCAATCCAGAAAATGAAAGTAGCTTTGTTTTCTCAAGCGAAAGCCCAAGAAGAACTACTAAAATCTCACATTGAAGATGGTGAACTATTAAACCTTGCATCCAGAGTATTGGAGAAGATCATTTCCTCTTTTATGAAAGACGCAACTGGATCTTCATCTAGTGAACTGAAAAATATTATCAACTCGGTGGGTACTCAATTTGAGTCTCTAGAAAAATATGCTATGGTAAAAGTTCAGAAAGAATTTGATGCTAAATGGTTTAGTGGATTGAAAGTATTGGTTGCCAAAGATAAAATTGTTCTAGCCACATGTATAAAGAATGCACAGAATGCTTTATCAGAAGGTGGTAAGATCTACAAAGTATCTTTGTCTTTTTCAAAGTTTACTTAAGCAAATGAAAAGAAGGTGAAATATCTAGAAAGTCAGTTAGGTGTTATTTCTGACGTATTTGATCCCCTAACTGGTGGTGTTGGGAAAATAGAAGGAGAATTAATGTCTTTACTCAATAAAATGAAAGGTTTGAAGCATGAAAATGATAAAGTTATTGCTAGAACTTGTGAACTCAGAAGCATTATTGGCCCAAAAATTGAAGTGATGGAAAAAGCTGTAAAAGAAGGAGAGGACTCTATGGCAGTTGGTGATCCAGCCAACTTAGAATCTATAGAGACACAATCTTATCTAATCTATGGCCGTATCACAATCATGGAGAGTCTCAAAAGAGTTTGGGACACTAATCTAATTCAGCTGAAGAAAGATTTTGCAGATATTTTTCAGCTTATGTAAGTTAAAGAAGCATTTTTGTATAACAGTTTTGATTGATCCATTTTGGTGTGTGATCCCTTCACTTTCCATTGATTTCAAAGGGGGAGAAGTGTAGAGTGAAAAATTCTTAATCATCTCAGGGGGAGAATTGAATTTTGGAGAAGGTAGTGTAGTCTATCTTAGTACTGACCCGACACTTATTCATTTTTCACTAAGTGTTGCCATCAATTCCAAAGGGGGAAATTGTTGGAAAGAGATACTACAGTATCACTTAGTGTTTTCATTTATGGAAACCCTAATCGATGATCAGATACGCACACTATCATTCGATCACACCAACAGACATATTGAAGATTGATAAGGCAGAACAGAGTATCTGATAGCACAGTGTTCATCGATCTGTATGAATATTTCAAGTTATTATTTTGTGTTGCGCATCTAAGGAAATATATTTTGGTATAGTATCTCTAATACTATTGAAACGTAGTGGCTCATATGAATTCATGTGAAAGTTAGTAGATCCGGTTGGCGTATTCTCTGTCTTTCTTGTATTGAAGCTGAATTTATACATATAGTATGTCATGGATGTATAAGGAGTGATTAACTAAATGTTTTCATGCTTGATCATGTTTGTTTGGGTCCCCTCTATGTCTTTAGAGGATGTGCATAAAGATTTAATTAAGGATCTAGTCGACAGTTGTAATTATTTCTATGTTCTATTGAAGTCGACAAAGTGTAAACGAATTATATGTTGCGGATATATATAAGTTTGTCTGTATCATTTTGGATGATGTATGAGTTGTGTTAATATGCGAATTGTGAGTTAGAGCAGAGAAAAGGAGCGATAAAGTGCAGTTTCACTTGCGCATAGAATATTTGTGTTGTGTATGAGCAGAACAGAGCAGAAGTATAAAATCAGTCTATAAGGCAACATATCTATTATTGAGCTTAACTCGAACTGTAATCAAGCATTTTTAGATGCTACTTTTTGTAGTTCAAACTCTTAGATGGTTTTAATTTGATTTTATTTTGTAAGGCAATGAGCCTTCCCTTTGAGCAGTGAGCTCTAGGTAGTGTGCCTAAATGCAAGTGCATTTCCCTTATTGTAATCTTCATTTGAGTATACTCAGATCATAATTGTGAGTTAGAGTAGAGAAAAGGAGCGATAAAGAGTAGTTTCACTTGCACATAGAAGATTTGTGTTGTTTATGAGCATAACAGAGTAGAAGTACAAAATCAGTCTGTAAGGCAACAAATCTATTATTGAGCTTAACTGGAACTGTAATCAAGCATTTGTAGATGCTACTTTTCTTAGTTCAAACTCTTAGATGGTTTTAATCTGATTGTCTTTTGTAAGGTAGTTAGCCTTCCCTTTGAGCAGTGAGCTCTAGGAAGTGTGCCTAAATGAAAGTGCATTCCCCTTATTGTAATCTTCATTTGAGTATACTCAGATCATAATTGTGGATTGGCCATCCATCGTGGTTTTTCCCCTAATGGGGTTTCCACGTAAAAATCTTGGTGTTATGGTGATATGTTTATTTTCCTGTTTATGCATTATGATTGAATGTTGCTAATGCTTTGGAGATAAAGGTTAATAAAGTTAATTTTTGCATAACATTGATTCACCCCCCTCTCAATGTAGCTTATTTCCAACACACTCTTCACTCACATTTCCTATTGTAGGCTACCACACATTCGATTCTTTGTACACACACTCAAGACCACTGTATCTCATACCATTTGATGTAGATACCAGCACACCCTTTACTGAAAACTCTTAAGAAACAAATTAATTTAAAACACAAATATTAAGTTGCTAGAAATTAAAGAAAACTAGTCTTCAAATTTTATTACAAAATTCTCCACCTATTGGAAAATTACAAAGAAATCTAAAACTACAAAGCTATGCAATCTTATGCTTGATTCAAACCACTACAATTTTTTTCTATTTTAGATTTAAATAAAAAAACTATAACAAGTAAGAGCTATTCCAAAACCATCACTACAACATTGGTCTTCCTCATTACAATCTTGTCTGCAAATTGAACTCTGCCAAAAATCCCCTCTCAAATTCTCAACTCAGCATACAAAGACCCTTCCTTTTGTAGAAAAACCACTAGAATTCTCCAACCATGGATGGGAAACTACTCCCAAAATCCCACACCCACACCTTCCAACTACCACATTCACTAAGAACAATTAGCAATGACTCCTCAATTCCCAACGCTCAAGCCTAGAGGAAAATAATTAAACAGGTTGTAAGGGGAGAAAATGTACATGGATTAGATCAATGAATTCAATCAATATGAAACCAAAACAAGGATTAGAACCCACCTACTCATGAAATGCATTTTTCATAGCTATAAATTCAAACCAAGGTTAAATCAATCAAATTGAAACACAAATGAATTAAAAACATAACAATCTTACCATCCCATGGTGGAGTGTATTTGTGTTGATTTGATATGTTGGATTGCTTGTCAACACAAAGCCTCCATGATTGCAAAAGCTTGATAGTGTGACCTAGAATGCAATGGTGAATTCTCAAATTTTCTCAAGACTCATTTGTACATGATCTCTTTACAAATTCTCTAGATGAATCATGAGAGGGGTGAGGGTTCTTTTATATATTTGATAAAATTGAATCAATGGATGAGATTGAGTTATAAACCCCACAAAGAAGGGTTGATATTGTTAAAGAACACCCATAAAGGAGAGTGAATCAAGGAGGATGGATGAAGGAGATCAGTTAGAACTCAAGCTTGCTCCACCATTTTAGGAAAATGTTTGAGATATTTAAGATTAATGGATATTTTGAAATGGAATATTTCATGGGAATATGCTCCGTGGAGGGAAAATCGAGATAATTAAATAATTAGGAATTATTTAATTCATGTGACAAGAAGATTAGGATATGGGATAATTAAATAATCAAGATTATTTAATCATGATGGGATAGAAGAAATAGAATGAGACTAACTAAATAATTAGAAATTATCAGATTAGGGTGATAAGGAAGAATTAGTGATAAAAAGGATGAATTAATTAAACAATTCAAGATCATTTAATTAATAGAAAGAAATAGCCCATTAATAGGCTAAATGATGTTAATAGAGGATTAATGATGCAAGTGAAGTGAAATACAAGGATGAGGAATGAAAATGATGTTGACGATGGAAAAATACGATTCAAGATGTGTGATATGCGTTAAGGAATTTTGACATGTCTACGATTTTCCCCTCTTTGACACAATGTACTTGTTATGTTGTTTCAAAGAATTCGAGATCAGATCAAGATTGAAAAATAAATTTACAATGCCCCACTCTGCCCTGATGGTCAGGGGAAGAAAGATAAGATGTTGGGCTTCCCCCTCGAGAGATCAACCGAAAAAATGAATTTTTCAGGTCAGTCTCATGACAAGGTTCAAGAATAGTTAAGATGCATAGAGGATGAAAAATTAGGCCCTAAGGATCACTTTTGAGGTTCGAGATGATCCAGGGCACTCAAAATTTAACCTAGGAGGGCTTCCTAGGGAAAAAATTAGGGATTGGGAGGGTTAAATAGTTAATTAGGGTTCGTTTACCCCTCATTTGCACTTTCAGCCTTAGGAAATTTTAGAGATTTGGTGAGCTTTTGTTGTGATTTTTGCTTCACAATGGCGTGAGTTCTAACTGCACCACATCGATCGGATGCGTTTTTTCAGTACTAATGACTAGTCGAAACAAGGATTACAGTATGTATGCTTTCCGTTCTTGTTTTCATCTCTTTATGTTTCCACATTTATTGTTCAATTTGTTTTAGGACGATAGTAGTAATTTCTTAGGAAGGTCACTATTGACGTGATATGACTACTATTTTACTAGGTAGGATGACTTCTTTCATTAAAACTCATCGCTAACATTAGAGAAAGTCGCTATAGTAAAAGGTAGTCGCTATTGATTGATCACAATCATTTAAAATAACAACGCAGTAGAAAAAATAGGATGAATACCACTATCACAAAACTCAATTGCTATCGTGGTAAAATAGACTCGCTATTGTGGTAGAGGGCCACTATCATAGTAAAATAGGGTTGCTATTGTAAAATACGGCTACTATCATCCTAGAAAAGGCTCACTATTGTTGAAAATGAATATTTAAGCTAGCTTGATTGGAAATTTAAGTTCCTATTTTATTTTTCTAGAAAAAATTTGGCGTTCCAGGTTGAATGTTTGTAGGTGATTCTTAAGACACTATATTCTAGAGAGCGACGACCACAACACCTTTTTGACTTCATAACTAGATTTCAAGAGATTGAGAGGGATTTCTTGGATCCTGTTAGCCTCAGATACATCACATATAGGCTCTAGATTAGAGAAGAAAGGGCTATGATGATTGCATTAGTTGAGAGATGGTGATCCGAGACTACTTTTCGTCTACCTATAGGAGAGTGTATGATCACTTTTGAGGACATATGGAGGATCTTGAGGATCCTTATTCATAGAGAGCTTGTGACATGCAATTTCAGGTTGGGTACCCTTTCCATGCAAAGATTACTCAAAATTCAACAATTGTAGGTGATTGATTTGGAGATTGATTTGATACTGTTTGTTGAGGATATAGACCCTATGGTAATGGTATTGGCAGGATTGATCATTGGGCCTTTGATGCTTGATTGTAGAGCATGAGGATTCCCAATTGGCTAGGGGATTTGCATTGAGGAGATGATGATTCATTATACTGTATATGCTTGGGGATCATGTGTTCTTGCCCATTTATATAGAGATATGCATGAGGATGTGTATTGAGGTGGGAGAAACATTTCAACTAGGATGACTCTCCTCCATGTATGGGCATGGGAGAGGATAGTAGTGACTTGACTGGATGGGATTGATAGATGAGATTGTGATGATCCCTATGCTTATATGTATTCTGATTATTTGCATTACACAAAGCTAGGCAAGTTTTCATACTGGTAGATTTTTGATGATATGACTGAGTTCATTTGGAGACCTTATATAACATGTGAGGAATGGGATGATGGCCATGGTCATTTGACCTACTACAGATAGACCCATTGGCTGATAAGCAGGGTTGAAATTATCCTAGAGAGATATCTTCCAGAGAGAGTGCTATGACATTTCGAAGAGAGGTAGACCAAGCCAACAGATGATTATCATGCTCACTTTGGATGCACGACCCACAAGGTCAATATGTGGGTACCAAGGGTAGATTCAGTGAGAGAATTTATAGAGTTTTGAGCATTGGCTCTTGTTAGCTGGGGTTGGGCAGTTGGTCCTCCAAATCAAGGTACTACTAGGGGCCCACAAATGAACATTATGGTTTACAATTCCTATTGGCATTGGGCTAATAATTGGACATGTTTGAAGGATGGCTAGTATTGGTGGATGCAATGGAGACAAACAAAGGCTACGTATTACACATGAGTAGATTTAGAGAGCTCAAGATGAGCATGATGGGGATTAGAAAAAATATGATTAGGTAGAGGATGACAAGCATCAATAATAGGATCAACAAGATAAGGCTTCTCCCCATAGGGAGATATGTTGGCATAGATTGCTCAGCTTATGACTAATAGAGATGCTTGAGCTACTGAGAGGGATGCTCAGATTGCTTAGCAATAGGTTATAGATGCATAGGTTATCATATTGACTGTAGACTGTGACACTATCAAGGTTGAGAGAGATTCCTTAAAGCAAGAGTTAGCCACTGAGAGGCAACAATGGATTACAACAAAGATTGCATTGGATTCCTTGATTCCTTGGGCATAGTACTAGGTGGAGAGGGATCAATATTTTGTAGAGGCTATTTATTACATGACAGTTTATGAGTCTCAGGTTCCTAGAGGATAGATACGTCCTCGCTTTGGGGATCCCTACTTAGGTATAGGTTCAACATCCTCAAGAGGTTAGTCAATATGCATACCATTGAGATAGCCTACTCATCCTATCCGTTGGCCTCACCAATATCCTACCCATAGCCACAAATACCAGCATGATGAGGAGCAACCCCCTCCCAAGAGAGGATGGTTAGAAAGGATGATCTAATTTTCATGATCTTTATGTTATTCTATCACAGATACTAATGTACACATTATATTTTTTATATACATTCATCGACCCATTTGAGGCCTCATATGTATTTTGATATGATTTATCACACATGAAATTGATGATGTATATGACATTTCCATTTTTAATGATATGTAAGATACCATTTTAACGTGGCATATAATGTGTTATGAGATGCTTATGGAATTCTTATATATGTTTATGATATTTTGATGGATGTATGATGATATGCTCATGTTTTTTATACTTTTTTGATGCTTTGATTATGCGTGTATGCAATTGGTGATTTTATGATGTATGATTTTCTATGATATGATGGACATGATATACTAATGAGTTTGTGGATGCAGGATGAAGATGTTATCTAGAAGACATGTTAGTAGGATTAGAAATAAAAGAGATATAACGATTTGATCCAATTTCTGAAAATCCATAGATTATGAGTGATTGAGTGATGTATGCATTGATGAGTGGTTGATAATGTGGTAAGACATGACGAGTTTTCTTTTTTTCTTTCATGAAAAACTAAGTAGTTTTTTTAGCAATCCTTATTAATGTAGCAAATAGACATGATGGACTAGGGTATTAATGACCAATGTGGCTTTGTATCCATTACATGGAGTTTGACTCCACAAAAAAGAATTATTCTTGCTCATACTAGACATACGAAAATCCTGCTAGAGTGTATAGGTGAGTAGTTTCAAAAAAATTGCATGAGGTGTATGAAGAACCTAGCGTGCCACCACTACACGAAATTACCCCAAAAACAACTTCCACACAAACAAAAAAGAAAGTATTCACCATGGTAGTATCACAAAAACATCCAATAGACAAAGAAAATAAAATCGACTATGAATGCCCCATTCCTTTCTCTCTAAATGCTTATGGACATCCTCGAGAGATCCTAGGAATGAGACCAATAAGATAAATCGAAAGATAAGATCCCAAAAGATAAAAACAATGTTGTTGTATCACTTGCCATAGATGTGTGATGTTTCAAGATATTATCCATCGATGATTTCTATTGTAGGAATAATTTACTCATTAAGAAATATGTTCAGGTTGTTGATGATAATTCAAATTGGTAGGTAGTTTAACACTTGGGCATTGGTTTTGTCTAATAATGATCAAGTCTTCATGATTATTGCTTGGAGGTTTTCTTTGGATTATGAAACTTGCTTTGATTGTTCATTTCTTCATCAAAGGGTGATGATTATCATTCATTTATTATGGATGTATAGTTTATTGTGGATAGGCAATGATGGAGATAGGATTTTTGAGTTTTTCTAAATGTTTTTGTGTTTTTGAGGTTATTTGATGTTGTTTCTAAAATTTCATGGGGTGTTTTTGAGAGATTTAGATACCAAGAGACGGACCTAAGGGGATTGACCTAGTGCCTCAGGGGCTCATAAATAGATGGCCTTACCTACATTCAATCTTAGAGACAATGTATTTCAACTGGCCATGACTGACACTATTTTTTAGTTTTTCTAATTTTTTGAATGTTTTGGAGTTTTTAAGGGTGTTCAAATGTTTTTGGATTTTATGATTGACAAAGAGACCTATAGGGACTAACCTAGTGCCTCAAGAGCTCACCGATGATGGCATTTCCTATGTTATACATGCAAAGACAACATAGTTTGATTATTTGACTCAAAGTGTACAATGTTTTTGGGATTTTGATATAGGTTTTCAGATATTTTGGATTTTTATGGGTTTCACACAAATTATGGGATGAATAAGGATCCACTTCACCTACTAGGTTTCAACAGTTGCCCCCACTTCGGAACAAGATTACACTTATTAGGGATAGATGGATAAGACAACTAATAGATAACGATAGTACAACAAGGTTCAATACTTGATCAGTTATCGAGCCATGGTTGGATGCACATTTTATTATGTGGTGGATGGATATGATGGAGTAGATATGGTAGAAGGATGGAGAGTTCAGATAGATGGGGATGTCAGAATTATGCAAGCGTAGTGCCTGTTTATAGATTTTCACTATGGTACCTATCCTAGAAGTGCCACAAGGTGGTTTTCACTTAAAGGATGATTTATTTCTCTTCTCTTTCTTTTTTCTTTTTTTCTTTTGATTTTTGATTTTTGATTTTTTTTTTTTCTATTTTTTTTGGATTTTTCCCTTTTTACTTGGGATATTATGATACATCAGGTGTAGATATTCTTAAGATGGCTATTGTTAAGTGGTTCCACTAGTGGTTCTCCTTCTAGAGTAGCTAGCTGATAGGCACCAAAACCATAGCTTTCTCTGATGATATATGGACCTACCCAGTTTAGTTCAAACTTTCCTTTCCCATCTTGATTTAGTTGGATCTTCTAATTTTCCTTCAAGACCAAGTCACCAACTTAAAACTTCTTGTTTCTGATCCTCTTATTACAGCTTGACTTAATCTAAATTAAATAAGCCAGGAGATGGTTCAAAGCACACAAGCATATTTTATCTAGGAGTTCAAGACCGTTGAGTCTAGATACCCGATATTCTTCATTTACAAAAAGGTCCTTCAATGATACTATCGGGGATTGCATTTCAACCTCTATAGGTAAAATTGTCTCGGATTCGTAGACAAAAGAAAAGGGAGTCACAATCACCGTAATTAACAATCTTCTTTAGGGTTTTTGAGATTATCTTATTAGATGCTTCGGCCTGTGCACCTAGGGGTAATATGGGGTTGAGAAGCGATGTTGGATAGAGAATCTTGAGTAAAGCTCATGGAAATATTGGTTCTTAAACAATGTTCCACTATATGTTATGATAGTCTATGAGATCTCATATCGAAAGATCAAATAGTTAAGAATAAACTTCGCTATTTGTTTTCCTATTATATAAGTTAAAGGAATAGCTTCTATCCACTTTGTAAAATACTTTGTTGTAGTTATGATGAATTTGTGTCCGTTGGATGAGGTTGGTGATATCTTCCCTATTAGGTCAAGTCCCCATTGAGAGAAGGGTCATGGGGTAGTGATGGGACAGAACTCTTATGCAGGTGCATGCATAAGATCTCCATGTTGTTGGTATTGACAACATTTCTTGGAATAATGTATGGCTTCTTGCTCCATTGATGGCTAGTAGTACCTAGTTCATAGCAACTTCTAGACTAGGTTAGGCCCACTAGCATGGGACCCACAAACACCTTCATGTACCTCTTGCAAGGAAATTTGTGCTTCTTTTAGATTGAGACATGAGAGTAAAGTATCATCTATAATTTGATGGAATAAGATATCTCCAAGGATGGTATCATGGAGTTCGACAAATAAACATTTTCTTTTAATTGCTCCTTAGGTGAGGAGGTGCGATTCTGTGTTGGATATAAGTAAATGTATCTTGGTACAAAGGTGAATCAGGACTAGGAACATCACATACGAGTTTGGACTCTAGGATATCAGATGCTAGTATAAGAAATTTCTCCATGAGGAATTCATATCTAGGGATGTTTTATGGAATGTAAAGAAGTGAACCGATAGTGGCCATAGAATCGACAACTCTATTGTTGATTCTAGAAACCTATTCAAAGAGGATGACCAAGAATTATTTCTTAAACTTGTCTACCATTCTCTTATAATGCATCAACTTATCATCGTTGGTTTGATACTCATTATTGAATTTCCTTATGAATAGTTGGGAATCGCCATACAGTTCGAATTCTTTGATTTCCTATTCTACAACCATTCTTAGCCATGTGGTTAGTGCTTCATACTCAGTGATGTTGTTCCTACAAGGGAATGAAATTCTATATGCTTTGGGTATAATTTCTCCTTTAGGTGTGAGAAAGAAGATACCAGCCCCTGATCCATGTTGGGTACGTGATCCATCAAAGTATAAGGTCCAATGGGTTGGTGGAGTTAGAACAATGATGCTTTCATCTCAAAAAAGTTCTATTAGTGGTTGATGGTCTTATATTAGTGCTTCAACTAGTTCATCAGCTATCACTTGGCCTTTGATGGCTTTCCTGTCAACATAATCTATGTCGCATTCACTCAATATCATGATCCACTTTGTCATTATCCTTGTTAGATTCACTTTTTCCAAGAGATATTTAAAGGGACCCACTTTGGATATCAATTGGATTTTTTGGTTTAACATGTAATGTCTTAGCTTTTGGGCCGTAAAGACAACTGTTGAACATTCCCTTACAATAGATGTGCAATTAAGCTTGTAGCCAACTAGGGTGAAGCTGATATAGTACACTAATCATTCTCTATTTTACTCATCAAGCTATGAAAACAAAGCTCCTAAAGTTGCAGACATAGTTGAGACGTACAAGATCATGGGTCTATCCTGTATGGGTGGCATCAATATAGGAGGATTTTCCTGATATTCCTTATCAAATTGAAAATCTTGTTCAAACCTTCCATATCATTTTAAAGTTACATATTTATGGAGCAAGTGTGCATAAGGATGTGACTTATCTTCTAGTTGTGCTATGAACCTCCGAATAGACTGAATTTTTCCTATCAAGGTGCACAGTTGTTTCAAAGTCTTCAGGGGAGGCATTTCTACAATAGCTTTGACCTTCATTGGGTCTACCTTGATACCTCTTCTTGATACAATGTAGACTAATAATTTCCCTGATGTTATGCCAAATACACATTTCTTTAGATTTAGATGCAAGTTGTACTCTTCAAACCTCTCAAATATCTTAGCCAATTTATCTAGATGTCCTTTCTTGGTGATGGACTTTGCTAAGAGATCATCAACATAGTCCTCCATGGTAATGTGAAGCATATAATGGAATATAGTGGTCATTGCTCTTTGGTTTGAAGCTCCTATATTCTTCAAGCCAAATGGCATGACATTCCAAAAAATGTTTCCCCAAGGGTAAGTAAGTTTTTTTGTGTTGATCATCAAGTGCTTTTTTAATCTAGTTGTATCCAAAAAAAATTGTCCATAAGAGATAGCATCTCATGGATAGTTGTTAAGTCCACTATAATGTCAATGTCAGGAAGGGAGAAGTCATCTTTACATGCCTTGTTGAGATCTCTAAAATCTATACATATCTGTATGCCCCCAATGGGCTTAGACACTGGTAAAAGATTAGATACCCATTTAGGATAATTTATAGGCCTTATGAATCCAACAAGTAGTTTCTAGCGCCCCACCTTGATTAGAAGAGAAATCTACAGGTGTATCTTATGAAGATTTTGTTTGACTGGTTTTTTTCTTGGGTAAACCGTTAGATGATAGACTACTAGTGTTGGATCCAATCCTAGCATATTTTCATAATTCTATGCAAAGTTGATCTTTCACTCATTTATGAATGCTGAGAAGTTGAATATTTCATCAGAATATAAGGTAGTTGCATGATATGTTGGTTTTGGTGCATGTGACGTTCCCACATTGATAGGTTTAGAACCTTTGACCAAAAATATGGATTTCTCTTGATACTTTGTGATTAGGAGATTTAATCCTCCACCTTCAGGAACCTTAGATAGGTTTTCGCCATCAAATGCATCCTTTGTTTTACCTTTTTTTTGATCTGATAGTGCCACATTTTGGTTTTCACCATTGGATCTTATTTTTATGTTTAGATTTTCAATTTATTTCTTACAACTCAAGGATGGAAACTCCCCTCTAAAGTATGCTCCTAGTTCAATTTCCATTTCAAAGCTCACCTTGTGATCTCCATATAGAATATTAGTGTGAAGTAGACTTTGATTAACTTTGGGTAAACGAGTTGTGGCTCTTTTAATTGGGATGTAGGTTTAAAGGAATTGGTAGTGATTGTGTTTATGCCAATGTCTTTAAATAAGTCTGTTATGTATAAATCTTCATTAGTAAGATCATACTCATCTGGTATCTCAATCGTAATAGAAGGAGGCTCTTCCTGACAAAATATATTTTTATTGTTTGGAGTCACAACATCTAACAAACCATAACCTATCCCTATATTCTTCTTTTGCTTCTCCATGATGATAGGCTCTTTGATTCCTTGTTCATTTGGACCAAGGCCACCTTTTCCAATGAAACCTATTCCTTTTGCTAGCTTGTAACCTTTTCTTTTAGGATCCGTGGGAATGGGAGATATTTGTTTCTCTTCCTCTTGTTCTTCTTTGTAAAGCCATATAGAGAGGTCATCTTCACATACCACTTCATCATTCATGTCTCCCCACTTGGTGAATATGGTAGGTTTGAATTCCATCTTGACATATTATTTTCACTTGATTTCCATTAGTCTCCTGTGAGATCTTGGTGATGGGGGTAACTTACCAATGTAGAAGGATTGATTAAAATGGTATTCTTCGTAGCCATTTTCAAGTACCTTGATCTTAAGGTCATATTTAGGTGGGTCAGATGATGTATATGGAGTTGAAGATGATGATAATGATGATGGATCGATGTAAGAGAATGAATGAAAGGATATGTCATTACTAGGTATTTGAAAAATCTTCTTGTATTTTTCCTCTAGGATCTTGTAGTGGTGAAATGGTTTGGGATCAGCGTATATTGTAACCTCCTTATCATTATAAGGAAATTTTAAGAATTTATGAAAACTTGAGGGAACTTCTTGCATTACATGGATCCATTGGAATCCTAAGAGTAGGTTGTAGGGTACCTCAAGATCTAGTACCTGGCAAGTTGTTTCAGCTATAGATGGTCCCACTTGAACTAGAAGTTTGATTGTTCCTTCAAAGTTTCTTTCATTATCATTATAATCCCTTATGGTGAGTCTTTTTTTCTTGTCAATTACATCATTAGAATATCCCAACTGCTTTACTAATTTCAAGGCACATATGTTCAATCTAGCACCTCCATCTATTAGGACTCGCTTGATCTTGTGTTTATGTATGCAAGCTTTGAGATATAGGGCTTGACTATAAAAGGATACTTGGGGTAGGTCTTTCTTAGAAAATACCAAGTGATGGGTAGAAGTAATGGTACCAACCATAGCTTGAAACCGATCAAGGTCGATATTGTTAGGGAATAAAGCTTCTAGGAGGGCTTTCTCCAAGATCTATTTATGCATGAGGGATAGCTTGAGAAGCTCAAGGATAGAGATCAAGGTTGGATTTTTGTTTAACCGGTCAACAATATTGTAGTCACTTGAAGGTTTAATGGTAACTTTTGGTTGAGACGAGGCTCCTTGGATTGTCGCTTTTCCTCTTCAGCTAGTGATATTACATTAATGGTTTTTACCAAGTTTGGTTACTACATTGATATTGTTATCATCTTGACAGATGGTTCCTAAAAAATTGTCATAGGTATAAGCAGCTTTGCGGTAATCTTACCCCTTACCCTTATCATTTCCCTTAGAGTGATCGAGGAGTGAATCCTTTTAGATACCCATATCGCTATTTTTGGAGGGTTAGGGATGATTTTCAATATCTACCTCTCCTTTGTCTATCAAGTCTTGGATGATATTCTTTAACCTCATGCAATTATTTGTTTTATGACCTTTAATTCAATGAAACTTGCATTGATCATTTTCATTATACCATGGGGGTTTAAAGTTTGGCTCCTCATAGTTTGTTTGATCGATTAGTTTGATTAGGTTCTTTTGGATTAGCTTATGCATGAAAACCTCCATGGTTTCCCCTAGTGGTGTGTACTTCCTTTTGGTTGTAAATTTTTTCCTTGGTGGTTTGATTGTTTTGATTTTGGTTCATTGATTTCTTGTTTTGAAGGTACGTGAGTTGAGTGTTTTGCACATTGTTTCTTGGGTAATTCTTTTGATTTGTTTGGACATTTTATTGGGGATTGTTAGGAGGTGGTTGGTAAGGTTGTTTCACATTTCGCACAAAATTGGCATCTACCACTCCATAATTTATAATATTCTTGTTCTTTTCCCAAACTTTTGGTTTGTCATTAGATCCCGATGCTTTCTCTTAGTTGTTATTGTTTTAGATTTTAATGGTACCTTTGGCTATTAAAGGTCTTTCAATGGCTAGACCTTTTTCAATGATTTCTTCAAAATTGTTAGGACACAACATAGTGTGTTGATAGATAATGTCCCCTTGAAGATTAGAGATGAATATTTCAACTAGTTACTTTTTCGGAACGGACCACTTAGTTTTGCTAGCCTTGTGCCTCCACCTTTGAAAGTAAGAATCGAAAGATTCCCCTTGGTTTTGTTTGATTTTATATAGATCGAGGACCGTTATGCCTTGTTCAATATTGTAAGAGAAGTGGTTTACAATTTTTTTTGATAACTCATCAAAGGTTTTAACATCGAGTGGTAAATGAGAAAACCATTCAATTTCAGCACCCCCAAGACTTCTTGGAAAAAGTATCATTAAGTAGGAGTCATTGTTTTGAACATCCATACAAGCTACTGAAAATTCTCTTACATGTTAGATTGGATCACCTCTCCCTTTATATTCGTCGAAGGGATTTTAAAGTTCTTGGGAAAAGGTATCCTTGAAATAGAATGATCAAAGGGATATGGACATATATCTTGTAGTTCATAGCTTTTCTTTTCTTTTTTCAAATTGAATATCTGATATCCTTTGGTTAAGACTTTGAATTTGTAAGGTCAATTCACCACTTGGTGTGTCTATTTGAGAATTGGGGACTCCATAACCTTGCTGCCCTGTCATGTATTGTGTGTTATATTATGGGTTTTGTGTGTAGGAAGGCCCTTGGGCCATGTATGATGAAGGATAAGGTCCTTGCAGAATGATATGTGTGTATTGTTGGTTGATGGTTTGACCTTGTGGATTAAGATTTTGGTATTGTAGATTAGGATTTTTCTATTATGATGTGTAAGTTTGATATTGTTGGGTGAATGCTAGATGTTGTGGAGGAAGTGGATTTTATTGTGGAGGAATCTTTTGTTGAGGAGGTACATTTTTTTGTGGTGTTTATTGATGCACATAAATTTTTTATTGCTGATTAGGATTTTGTGTGTACGGATGTTTTGTGACTGGGGATGGGGTGTTTGATTTTGAGGATGAGTGTTTTGTGGTGGTGGAGTGATAGTTTGATTTGGAGGGTTTTTACTTGATGAAGATCCATATTGATATTTCTAGTTTGAAGGATCATAGTATGATGGTTGGTGTTGAATGTATTGTGTTTGTGGTTGTCCTTGTCGATTTGCTTGGGACATGCTTGGGTCTTGAGGCACATTGAATTGTTGTTGTTGGTATGTGGGTGGTTGTTGTGTTGTGTAAATATGTGAATCCATGTATTTTTCTTGAGTGGAATGTTAGCATGCAACTATTGTTGTGGAGGGATATTGCTTTGTTGATTTTCTGCATATTGTTGTTGTGTAGGCGGTAAGTTACCTAATTTTTTCATATTGACATTAGGGTCTTGTTGTCTTGGATTGAATTTTAAAGATGTGCCATATAGAGTTCTTGAAACATTGGGTCTCCATGTATTAGTAGCCATATTTTCTATTGCAAGTGGTGTGGAAAAGGGGTTTGATTGTTGAGGAGGCATATTTTGAGCTGCCATGGTGTTTATATTCCCTTGACCTTGTTTTGCGACCAATGCTTGTTCTAGTTATGGAGGAGGTATATATAATATATTATCCCCCTTTTGTTAATAAGGTTGATCATTGATAGGTGATTTTTGTTTCAAAAAGATAGGGGGTATACTCAGTTCCACCATTTGTTGTGGTACTTGTCTAATAATTGATTGATCATCCATGTGGATGAGGGATGGATCTCTAAGATAATCAACATTAAAGTATGTGGGTAACTTAGCATCATGTTGTGAAAGTTTCAAAAATTATGTGTTATGATATAAACCGAGTACTTTGTCCATTAGTTTTTGCAATTTAGGATCTTGAGAGTACTCTAACATTTTTTCATCACTATCATGATCTTGAGTTACCACATCACGTAGACTAGGAGGTCGATCTTGACTTCTAGAAAGCATTTCTTGATGTTGAAGTTGTATATATTGTTCACTTGGAGGTTGAGCTCTAAATGTAGGTTGTTGTGCTTGAGGGGTTGAAAATGGTGTAGCTCCATTAGGATCAAATCCCCAAGGTTGAGAAACTGAAGCTTCCACATTAGTGGTATTAGGTCCACTTCAACTAATTTTGTTAGCTTCCATTTTATTACAATGTTGGGATCTTTTTGTTGTCATATATGATCCCAATAGACCTTGGTGAATGGTATGTTTCAATTTATGAAGGTATGATGATGTTTTGATTTGAAATTTTGATTGGTGAAATGACGTACAAAGGGAAATTTTGCTAACCTTTTGGAAAAAGGATTTTAATTTACTGATGATCAAGTTTGATATGAGACTCTTAGATGTTTAGGAATGATGAGATTTTTGGACTCAGCCCTATGATAAGGAGATGAGAAAATTTTGGATGATTTTGGATAAAGGATGCTATGTTTATGGATGCTCAACCCTACAAAGAGAGTGTGAGTGGATTTTTGAGTGATTTTGATATGATGATAGCCTAGGAACACACAGATGAACAAGATTTGGTTTTATTTTTACTACATCTCAAGGATGGTGATGGAGGATATGTCAATTGCTTCACTTGAACTAGCTATGAGGTTGCAAGTAAAGGTGGATATGGTGTGTTGAGGAGAATGTTATCAAGGTGCAAAGGTTTGATATCTTGTTTTCAATGTAAGTCCAAAGGCTAAATGGATGTTTTCTTATGATGGTGATGCAAGGATGTCCAAATTTGTTGATAAGGTATGATGCAAGTTTGATATTGGTGTTGTCCAAAAGGTGATAGTAACAAACCCTAGGTAAGAGCCAAATTCAAAATGTGAAATGGTAAATGTTTGATGGTGCAAGATGGATGTTGATAGACACTTATGAAAATTGAGTGAGGTGTTAATGCCAATGTTTTGAAACCAAGTTTTTGAAAAAAATTGAGATAGGCTAAAAACCAGGACGATAGCAGCTATTGTATAGGATGACCACGGTATAATTTTAACAATAGTGATTATTTTCAAAGGACATCTGTGGTAATCCTAACAATAGTGGTCTCTATATAATTCAATGAATGGTTAACAAAAATAACAATACCAGTTCTATGCACAGTTGTGATAAAAAATTAGGATGATTGTGGTAGGATTATAGACATAAGTGGTAAAATTGATAATAGCGACCTAGTTTTGATAGTGTTTAGTTTGTGACAGTTTTTGAAAAGTTTAAAAGTTTAAATGTGTTCCATCTAATGTTTTGGGGGATGTATTTGATAGCAAGTGATACAATACAGTAGTCAAATGTATGCAAATAACTAACTCAATCAGAAAGGGGGATATTTTTTGGGCCTTCTTCGATAAGATCCACTAGTATGGATCAACAAGACAATCAATTACACCCTAAGGAATAAAGGTACGATCCTTTGTGTAGACCTACCTCACCCCCAAAGAGGTAATGTTAAATCCAAATCTGATAGAGGGGTCGACTAGGCCATACCAAGCCCATGGGATAACTTCATACATCTAGCTTTGTAAAAGATAATTAACTCTTCATCCTTTTGACTCAACTATAGGTCAAATGTGGTACGTAGCTTCTTGGAATGGTTCTATTCTGATGCACTACTCTGAAGAATCATTTTAGAGAACTTTGATAAGATTCTAAAACAAAGGTGTAATGACAACAGTGAACACCGGGGGTGTACATTAGGTGTGAGACACTAAAGTCTCTAGCCTAGCATATGAAACTCATTACATTCACACGAGGACTTTTTCATGCAAGGTATTCATGCCCCAAATAAATGCTACTTTCTTCTGATTTCACATGCTTTAATATAACCCACCTGTAAACATGCTTTTAGGGTCACTTTGAATTCTCCATTGCAATATGTGTCTCAAAGAAGGCCCATATATAATAAAAAAAGAAAGGCCTAATGTTACGATATTTCTCTTACACCCAGAATCCTCGAATGACACAAGGGGGGAGAAAAAAAGTGAAACCAAAGATGTTTCTCTTACACCCAAGATATAGTCAAATCATGTGAGGGGAGAGGATACACATACAATTTTCCAATCACGAAAAACACAGTGGAAAATTCATTGCAATCCAATTATTGAGCCCAAAAAAAAGTGTTATCTATCTAGGAAATTCTTGTTTTAAAGCACCAAAACCAAATGTTTGAGACGTCAAACACACATACAAATGCTTGAAAAGAAAATAAATCTTGAAGAAGGAGTTGAAAGCAAGTTTTTAGTAGTTTGTTTGATCTTCGAATGTCTTGGACCGTTCATCACCCCTTCAAGAAAATTATTAGAAGTTTCATGAAATCTTGTCTTCACCTTATAAGAGCTACACCAAATAGCGTAGGTTAAATCCAATCACAAAAAATAATAATTGAGTTAGGGTTAGGGTTAGGTAGAAAATCCAAATCCAAGAAATAGAAGCAAAAAGTAGAATGATAAAGACCCTATTACCTACAACAATGACTTTGGTGTTGAGATGACCACCGTTCAATCTAGAAATAATGATTGGAAAATGGGACAATAGCAGCTTCATTACAGATGATAGTGATCTTGTTTTGTCATTCAAATAAAATAGAGTGAGAGGAAAACAAAATAGAAAGAATTTTAGTGACATGTTTCGATGATAGTTCCTAGAAAATAATATTCCAAATGATAACGGCTTTTTTCCTACACACAAAAGAAAACATTTGTTAACTAGTCAAAAACCTAGAATGATAGCGGCTAGATTTGAGCAATAGTGACCAGAAAATAGGACAACCACGTTTGGATTTCAGGACAATAGCGACTCAGTTGACAAAAGTGACCCGTGTAAAAAATGAAAGCAACCCAGAACCTCCAACTACTCACAAAACATGATGAAAATGTTAGATCAAAGGACCTAGGTCCCAAAGGGAATACCAATTAATGTAAGGGGAGAAAATGTACATATATTAGATCTATCATGAAAGTGAATTCTAAACTAAAAATGCAAACAAACAAGTGGAATGCCGAAAAAGAAATCACAAACCTACACTCAAGATTAGCATAGTTTAATTCCAAACAAAATTAACAATAAAGCACAAATGTTACCTTGTTGAATTTGTACCTTTTCTTGGCCCCTTTGATGAAGATTTATGTGCTCCTTCGCTTGATGAAATGGCCTAAAATGAGCTTAAACCGATGTTCATGCGGTGGTGGATGCAATGGTTGTGATAGTGAGTTGATTTGGTGCAATATGGTAGCTTGAAATCCCTGCAAAAATGGTGTTCACAAGAAGGCTTGAATGCATGAGAATTAGCTAAGTGTGTGATGTGCAAAATGAAGCCAAAAATTTCTTGTAGGGAAAAGACTCCAAAATAATGGACGACTAAGATTCATCCTAGGGTAAAAGATCTAGGGCTAAGATATCTTGAGACATCTCAATCCATGAGATGGTGACATGTGGATGAGGAGGTGGACAAGGGATGATGAAGTGGATATGATGTGGAAATGAGTGGAGGTACATGTAAGTACCTTGTGAATGGGAAATAACTCCTCATAAAGGAGTTTTTTCTCCATATGTATAATGAGAGGTCAAGGGACAAATTAAAAATTTCTCAAAAATCCTCATAGGGATTAAGGAAAGAATTAAAAAATCCTTATGGGGGGATGTGAGGAATTAAAAATTCCTCACAATTCATGGGAGAAATAAACTAGAATTTAAAATTCCAAAAGGTAAGTGGATGAATTCTCCAAAGGAGAAAGTCATTAATAAGGTTGACCAAGGGTAGATGCCATAACTGGCATGGGGATTAGGTTAGGTTTAATCACTGATTTAGGTTGTGAAAATGAGAGGTTAGGTGGACTAATCTTGATTAGGCATCCACTTGCATTTTATGGAGGATGTGACCCTAGTGATGATTAGGAATGTGCACACCTTAATTTAGGATTAAGGAAAATGTACGAGGAGAGGAATGAATTAAGAACTATTTTTAATTCATTGGGACAAAAGTGAATGAATTAAATAAAGTAAACTATTTATTTAATTTAGAGAGGAATGGGGTAAGGTATTGAAATGATGTAAAATGGTTGCTTTATGGTTTAGGACATAGAGCAACACATTTCACAACATTCATTCAAGGAAAATCACAGAGATCTCAATCTAAAGTATGCAAAGGAGAAAGAGATCTTGCAATAGGGTTCTCCTAGGGTCTAATTATAAACTTAAGAGGGATTTAAAACCAAGCTATGGCTTGGAAAGATCAATTAAATGGAATTCTTAATGCCAAAACCTAATGCAATGCAAGATTTCACTAAATGACCTAGAAAAGCATGTGAATCAGAATAGAAAGTTAAGAAATCAGAAGTGTGCACTTGGGAATCTGTAGAGGCCTAGAATGAGCTTTGAAACACTTAAAATACTAGAATTAGGGCACACTAGGACTCATGCACTGGTTTGGGCATATCCGTCCCAAACTAGGGTTTCTAGTTTGGAGTAGGTTTCTGACAATGTAGATTTAGGATTTGTAAAAAATCTAAAAAATTGCTTGTAGTGAGACTCATATGCCACCTTTGGCATATCAATCTCATTTCACTTTTTTCAAAATTCAAAGTCTAGATCTATACTCCAGTCTCTACCCTTCCTTCCCAAACTGATTTTTGGATTTGAACTTGTCAAAATTCCTACAAAATAGAATATAGAATTGATTTTCTTATGGGGGTTTTGCCTCGGTGAAACCCCTAGTTTGGTAATTAAACCTTGATAGAAACTATGAATCTTGAATGAAAATGTGAACATAAACCCTAACCTTAAGTGTGTCTAAGATTAGGAAATCTGAAATGCAATGCAACCCTATTATATTGTGCTATAATGAGATGCAAGAATGAAGAATAGACATGAATGATTCATATTGAGAGATCCCTAATCACCCAAATGAGCCCTAATAATGGATTTACCTTCCTTAGGCTGAATGTAGAAGGATAATTGAGAATGGAATCACTTAGGAAACAAGTCATTAGGCTTGGCTTGATGGCTAGTTGAATCTCCCCAACCTAGAATCCATCATGATTCACCATAGGAAACCATATTCAACCCTTGACAATGTTATATCTTGAATGAAAGTGAGCTTGAAGACTCACAAAAACACAATAATGTTGTTGCAAGGCTTCAAATTTTTTGATTACTTGTTCTTGAATGCTCTCGTGAAGAATGCATGAATGCTCTTCAATTCTTGGATCTTGAAATTTCTCTCTTAGAATTATTTCTTAGTTGAAAAATGACTTTAGAAGCTTTTTTATATAGGCAATACACCTAATTTACCATTATTTAGATCTCAAAAGCTTACATCAACCAAAAATTTGAATTAAAAACTTGAATTTCTTGCTCAAACCCTAAAAAGGGTCCAAATGGGACTCATACACCACTCTTGCCATATGGGTCCCACCTAGGAGAAATCATACACCAGAAGTGGCATATGAGTCCCACCCTATATTTTCGGGGTGAGTTGTTAGAATGTTTAATGCTATTGTGGGTTTTTTCAAGATTTTGGACGAAATAAGCCTTGAGATATTAAATAAAGGGTCTTAGGGGCCTATCAATGATGAATTAGAGGGTATTTAATGCAAGGGTACTAAAATAGGTCTATATTAAATGAGAAATTGCACCATCTTCAAGAAGGGAGTACAATTTCCATCATTACATCTAGTCCCCACTTTAGCGCCTATTTGACTCTAACTTTGTTAGTCATCCAAAAATCCTCTTATCTAACTTCTTCTAGAAATAAAATTTGATGGTAGATGTAGGCCTTGCTTGATTTCGCTTGCTTTATGGAGGTGGAATCAAGGTAGTAGTCTACTCACATCGAGTTTGAAAATTTCTATCATAGGGTATTTCCAAGTACCATACCACATAGTGATAGACATTTGATGAGAAGAAGAGCGGAAACATGATTGTAATGCAACAAATAGTGTCAAAAATGAGCCCCTGGTATGCTAGTTTGAATGAAATCCACTCTTAACCATGATATAGTAAAACCCTAAGTTTAACATATATAAGAGTAAATAGTGAAGTAACTTCTAATTATTTTATCTTTACCTTCTTGAAGTTTGACTTTTTGGAAGAGTAGGTGAAAATGTCGATCTGATGAGAGTACCGGTCTTCACAACATGATACACTACAAGAGGAGATAGCACGAGGCGACCTTCAACACCAGGTGAATTGATTTTATGTAACTTAAATTTTTTTTTATGTATTTAATTTATATTTTACACATTTTTGGGTTGATTTAGGACCTTGGAAGAAAATTTTGCAAAGTGTCCCATTTTTTTGCAAAGTGTCCTCTTTTTTCATGAAATGTCCCACTTTTTTTGTAAAGTGTTCCACTTTTTTGCAAAGTGTCTTGTTTCTTTGCGAAGTTTGCCAAAAGGAAAATAAAGTGTCTAGGACTTTTAGAAAAGTACACTAGAACAACTTTATCACACTTTTTTATTACTAATGTAAAGATTTTAGATTTTAAATCCTTATAGGAATTTTTTTCTCCTTTTTCCTAGACACCCTCCTAGTCACGACAACATCTTAGCGACAGACACTATTGTCACATGTGAGAACTGGTCTTGACATTATCAGAGGTGAATGTCTAGACATTGCAGAATATAGGTATCTACTAGTTGTACCATGATGCCATTAGCTAAGAGATGGGATGTTGACAAGTATACATTTCACCTACCTACGAGTGAGATGACTATCACCATGAAGGATTTTCATTGCATCCTTTGAGTTCCTATATGTGGCGAGAGCGTACACTTTGTAGGGGAGCGGCCATATTTACAGATGCGAGCTTATATGAGATACTGCTTGAATGGACTGATTCAAGAGGAGATCATGGGGCCACACATTGAGCTATAGTGGCTACTCTATGTGCAATCTTCACTCTTGAGGTAGATTATTATTTTTATTGTAGCACTAGTACTCACCCTTGATGGTCAGGGAGCACACCTAGACGGAAGCCTAGTCCACATGATCAGACAGATGGAGCACCATAGGACAATATATGTCTGGGGCCACAACATCTTAGCACATTTATATTATGATCTTAGGAGGTTTGCATATGGTGAGGTGGATAGTATGGTTCATTGTACATTGCTACAGGTATGGTGTCTTGAGAATATCACATGCACCAAACAGACAAGATTCCCTTTGGTATCCACCATCGGGTACCCCCATGCCTTAATTTATCCACTAAGAAGGGTATGGCATTTTGAAGATCTTCTAGATTGGAGAGTCAGATTTGACCACCTTGATTAGGAGGAGATCATGCAGTTTCCTTACTAGTTGATACCACAGTGGTCGGATGAGACTCAACAACTAAGGAGGACGCAAAGGGATATGTTTCTACTAGGAATGCATGATTACTTAGTACAACCATTCTACTATGATCATGTCATGTAATAGTTTGGTCAGATTCAAGTAGTGCCAGTAGCACAACCCTTTTATAGAAGATCGGTTTGGAGTGCCTAGAGCCCAGGGGACACTAGAGGATTCAAGTCTGATGATGTCATCACCAGTGACTCTGATGATAGTGACCATGGCATGCCCCCAATCTTTGATTCTGATGATGTCGGTACTACACACATATGAGGAGTGGTGGATAGTAGCATGACCAGCTCCCGTGTTTCCCATGGATCAGTCGATGGGCTATGTAGGACCACTCCCAAATCAGAGGGACAAGGAGGAGGATATAGCTGAGGATAGAGGACTCAAGGTTGTCGACCTATTGAAAAATGAGATAGATGAGGACTATGATGAGGCACCATACCCTGATTATGAGGGAGAGGAGGAGGTCAAGGAGGATCCAATGTGTGAGGGCAGTGACATAACAAGAGAGGGTCCAGTTGTCCATGAGTGGGGATATCTATCTCCCATTCATGTTACCAAAGAACAGTTGGCAGCCACCGCATTCGCTAGCATCCATGAGCATAGAGAGGTTAACACATCTTCCATGCCTCTTGCACAAGACGAGGATGTCTTTACACAACTAGTTGGAGACCTAGGTAATAACATTTTATTTATGATTATGCTTTTAATTTTCATATATATTTATATATCATGATTATACTGATTAGATTTATAATTTCTATCTTGAAGGTGCTCGATAGGTCACTATAGAGATAGTGTCCCTCATTCTCAAAGATGAGCTTCATGAGCATAGAGAGGCTAACACATCTTCCATGCCTCTTGCACAAGACGAGGATGTCTTTACACAGCTAGTTGGAGACCTAGGTAATAACATTTTATTTATGATTATGCTTTTAATTTTCATATATATATCATGATTATACTGATTAGATTTATAATTTCTATCTTGAAGGTGCTCAACAGGTCACTATAGATATAGTGTCCCCCATTCTCAGAGATGATCCCACAAACTACATGCCCCCACCCATCATGGAGCTAGGTTAAAATAGGTTTAAGAAGGCTAAAAATTACCCAAAAAATAGCAAGGATAAGTACGGTCAAAAGTTAAAAACCTATAAATAGTAAATCTCAAAACTTACCATTCACCTTGCTTCTATTGTGTACACATGGCGAAGAGCGATTGGACGAGAGAGTGAGAGGTGATTAGGTGACTAAGTGATGGAAGATGAGGAGATTATTTATCATGCAAACATAGTCTGAGAATTCTACCACCTACGAGCCATGCCCCGATAGGTAGTCCTTCAAACCCTAACTTTGTCATTTGAGTTTGTTAGTTTTGCACATGTCATTTATGCTTTTTGGGTAGGTAGGCTAGGCTAGGATGAAATGTGAAAACCACGAGAGAACAGATTAACCCTTCCATCAAAGAAAATTATCCCTTGTAATGCCAAGGGTCAAATGCATGGCACATAATGGGCATACTCATGACCACAGGGGTAGTTGTGTGAGGGAATGAGTGATTGATAAATTTCCTAAACAAGAGGTGAACATGTGACACATTAAGGATAGATACACGACTCGAGGGGTGATTGTGAAATTTCACCTCATAGAAAAAGTGAGTGTGCACTCGCCAAACATGAGGTAAAGGTGCGAGCGCATTCACCCAAATTAAGGAAAGGTGAAAGCAAAATCACCTGATAGATAAAGGGATTGCAGGGGTGAATGCGAATTCGCCCCTAGGGAATGGGGTGAACCTGCCAACCGATAGGCGAATCCACCAAGAGGAACCACAAGGACAAATGCACCAAGTCAATGGACGAATATGTGGGAAAGAGGGAATAGGTGAACACGCACCCAATTGGGGTAAATGCGTGAAGAGGGGGAATGGGAAAACACGTCGAGTCAATGGGCGGATGCACAGGAAAAAGGGGATAGGATAACACACACCCAATAGGGGCGAATGTGTGAAAAGGGGCAATGGGAAAACACTCACCCCATAGGGGCGAACATTCTAAATTCAAGGACATGACAAAAGAGAGGGGGGGCTAGAAAGAAAATAGTATGGGAAAATATGATAGATGTTTTGGGTGAATGTAGAGCATTGAGACTCTACGAACACGAGAGAGGCATTCGGTCACACTCTCAATCAATGGGTTCACACCGGTGGATATGGAGACACTCGATCAGGCAGAACTGTTGCACATGACAACCTTCTTAGCAATACGGGCACACAAGCCACTGTTGACTGCATCGATGGAGAGGTGGAGATCAAAGAAGTGCACTTTTCTCCTCCTGAATGGGGAGATGATAGTAACACTGAAGGATGTATGGAGGATTTTATGGCTGTGGATTCAAGCCCATCTAGTGAGTGAGGTAGGGAGACAACCATTGGAGAAGAGCTTGAGGGTCATATTCAAGATAACAGATCTCACCTACCAAAGGATGTAGTTGGACATAGATGCCTACATCAGGACTTCATTGCCACTGCCATTATTCTTGTGTGCTTTGATCAGTGGGATCCTCCTTCTAGATAGGAGTGGTGGTTTCTTAGCCTCAAGATGATTGAGGTAGTTCAACACATTATTGAGAGCAGACAAGGGTTGTTTGCATAGGGCCCTTGCATATTAGTGCAACTCTACATGGATATGCATATGGTTTTCTATAGAGGAGGATTCAATGTTACCCATGTCACCCGATTATAGGTGTGGGCATTGGAACACACCCGAATTACAAGACTTGACATTTTATGCCTCATTAGCATGTAGAGGGACTTCTTGTAGAGTTTGATTATGGTGGGATTCTACACTATAGACATATAGCGAGTTTGCATCACTTGAGGAAAATAGTGTGGAGACCCTATGTAGATAGGGATTTCAGGTACTGAAGGATAGATGACTGGCAGTATAGGACCTTCATGTTACCCAACATTATTTGATTGGATGAAACTCATTTTTCATTGAGCTATACAAGACAAACCATGTCACTAGATAGTTTGGCATCTACCATGACATCCTGTTGCCTTAGGTGAGATTCAGGTGGATTACCTGAGAGGTAGAATGGGGGAAGATAGTGCCCTTTTCTAGAGCGAGATAAGAGTGGGAGAAGTTGGAGGAGATAAGATGAGGGTGGAGAGGAGAGTCGAATGACCCAAGGGTCACTGATATATATACAACCCGATGGCAAGGGAAGCTTCCATTGAGGATTACTCTTGTACATTCATTCTGATGGTAGTGGGATTTTATGATGAGGAGGTGTAGGAAGGGCCTTAGAGGAGATGGAGATTGGATGGGAAGAGGGGAGAGGAGGAGGAAGAGTAGGTGTGGCATAGCATGGTGATGGACGTAGATGTTCTGGAGGTGGCAGAGAGAGCCTTAGTGGTGTATCAGGAACCACCTACAAAGGACCCAACCATTAGATTGGTAGGGGCAAAGGCACAGATTGATATTTTACAACATCAATTAAGGAAATTTGAGGTTGAGAGGGAGAGCTTATAGGTAGAGGTAGAGACATTACAAGGAGGAGTAGAGGGTGGAGTTGGAGTAGAGGTAGATGGGTTACGAGAAGAGGTGGAGAGATTGTAGGGTTTGTTGGGTGGAGCAATAGGGGAGAGAGATGAGGCATCGAGTATGGTGGAGTGAGATAGAGTACAACTGCAGAGAGCATAAAGCCTATTTGAGGCCAAGTAAAGAGAGAGATGACATGATACAATGGGTGGGGCAAGCAGAGGCCTAGGTACAAACACTATAGGTGGAGAGGGATGAGGCCATCAGGTGAGAAGAGGCCACATAAGGTGTAGCAAGGGATGATGAGAGTCAGAGGGAGAGGGATGAGGTGCTTGCATGTTCTGAATGGGTAGAGTCATAGGTACAGAGCTTGAGACTAGCCAAAGATTCTTGGGAGAAGGAGGGCAACAGGATACAGGCTAATAGAGATCATTACAAGTGAGAGAGGGATTCCCTTAGATCCCAGAGCACCTAGGACATGGGCTATTGGATTGGATTATATTATAGTGTAGTGTCAGATCTAGCATGGAGAGCTTCAACCTACTCAGAGGTGTTTGGGAGGATGCCAACGCAGTAAGCGCGATCTAGATTGCACTCAAAAGTTCCTTCTAGACCAAGAGAGACAAGGAGGAGGGATCCAATCTCACCCCAGTGATCAGATATAGCTAGCAATGGGGGTGGAGGAGAGGGTGGATAGGGCTAATAGGTATAAGGTTCCTAGTTTTGACAGGAACATGGAGGATATTGTACATAGGTGCAGAGTCAGCATGCAGATTCTTAGGTAGATTTGATCATATATTATTTATGCTTTATGATAAGGGACACATGACATGTCAGACATACTCATATTCATTTATACACTTTGACTCTTTTGTACATGTATTTTATTATATGAGGGACACTAGGTGGGTTGTGATTATGGATTTTGTGATGGACATTATGATGGACTTATATTTTTGATATATATATATATATATTATATGATGGACCTTGATGACATTCTAGATATGATTCCTATGTGATGCTTTGGATATTTACTATGCATATGTGTATGATTATGATTATGATGAATGTACATGGTTATGATTATGATTATATGTATGATGACATGCATGATATATCTATGGTATGTATTGTATCTAACACATTGTGATGCAATTTTTGATGGTTTATGATTTATGAGATGGATATGATACTAATAGTGTGTGATGCAAGTGGAATTGAGTTTGATTTATTTATTATGGATTCCTATGGGATTATGACATGTGTTTATAAAATGTATTTATAGATGATGTATGTATCATGGATGGCATTGCAATGTTTAATTATGAATATATGATATGCATAATGCTATGGATGAGCTATTATATGAATGTAATGTAATGAGATGCATTTAATGAAATGAACATAATGCAAAGATTAAGATGCTTAGAATAGAAAATCTAAACAACATAAAATGATATGAAAATATAATTTAATTCATTTAAGTTGCTTAGAATAACAAATCTATATTAATCTAAACATATTAAAATGATAATGAAATACAAATACAAAAGAAATGGATAATGAAATTAATAAAAATGATAATACAATGCAATGGAATGAACCTAAATGATAATGGTCATGTAAAGTGAAATGAACAATGATGGGTGACGTAGTACACCTGTCAAAAACTATAGGGACCTTGATAGGAAGAAGAGGTGGGGGATAAAATTTACACAACCAAAAATCAAAGACCATAGGCTCGGGAAAAAGGATCGGAATAAAAGAAATGCAAATATAATGCCATTATATCATATTAGGAGCACTGGATTTTTCTATAGCATAGGACATGGCATGCCAGGGTATGAGGAACCAAGGTCGATCAGTGTCAAATGCATAGGACTGACATAGCAAACAAAAAGGTTATCCCAACACCCCAAAGTTGCAAGTGCTTTGGTCGAGCCTAATGTTGGAATAACCACAAGCACAAAGGTTTCCCTAGCATATCACAAGACCACAAGGATCTTGGTGGGTACTGTGCAAGACAACCAAGAAGATAAGATCAAGCAAAAAATCAAAATATGCCCCTATGTTTATCAGTCAAAGCGCACCATGGTATTACGGATCGTGGCAACCCTAACGAGGTATAATAGGAAGCTCAAATGATAAAAAAGAAAAGAAAAAAAGCACCAAAAGATCACAAAAAATTTCAAATACCCTTTTCCATAGGACCAATAGGTGGATGGGATTGATACAGTCTGATTCAAGGAAGGATACATCCTGTTAAGACCAAATATGGAGGGTAGATTAGTTGATAGACATGATTCAAGATAATCAAAATGGGTCGAATCTCATGATACCAATGATTTTTTCTATGAGGACCAACTGGATAAGGACACTCTTGAAGGCATGAAATGAAACCAAGACATGCCCTAAGGACAAACCTAGGGTCTTGGGGACTGATCAATGATAAGCCTTCCCTATGTGAAAGCACAAAGACCTCATAGTTTGACAAAAATACCGATGATCGGTGATGGATAAAGTGGAAAGAGGACAATGAAGACTTGAATGGATGATGGGGACTAACACAAAAGGAAAAAAAAAAGCCTCAAGGGCTCATCAAAGATGGCCTTGCCTACGTGAAAGCACAAAGACCTCGTACTTCGATAAAAAGACACGACTCGTGATGGATAAAGAGGAAAGACAATAATGAAGACTCAGATGGATGATGGGGACTGACACAAAATGATAGAAAAAATCCTCGGGGGCTCATCAAAGATGGCCTTGCCTATGTGAAAGTGTAGAGGCAATGTAGTTTGACAAAAAGGACTAAAGATGACACAAGACCTAAGGATAAAAGATACAATGAAGGATCTTAGATGAGAGCATGAGACCGATGACATGACACCAATATACAGGTGATAAGAGGCTTAAGGTTTAGGAGAGTTGATCTAAACCATCCAATGCTTAATCAAAATATACCAGGTAGTGGATGATAGTAGGTTGGTGGGGGATGGATGTGATAGGATGTTGGGATAAGATATAAGGATAGGATGGATGAAGATGCAAGCATATATGAAAGTGGGATGCAAGATAGATAATGATTAACCCCTCTATAAATGCCACCTATTGCTAGGTTTTCACCAATCATACTTATCTAAGGCACTACCAAGGGTGGTCTTCACCATAGGATGCATTATTTCTCTTTACTATTTTTGGATTTTTATTTATTTATTTATTTGTATTATTTGGACTTTTTACCTTTTTGGTATTTTCTAGGTGGGGTAACCTAGCTGACTCAAGTGCGAAACAATTTCAAATGTATGATATTGATGGGTTCCTCCAAGGGTTCCCCCTTAGGTGTAGCAATCCAATATTCCCTAGAACCATACTTGGTAGTGATGCCATATGGACCCAACCAGTCAACCTCAAACTTTCCTTTCTTTTCTCGATCCTGTTGGGTGTGCTGATTCTCCTTGAGGAATAGATTACCAACCTAAAACTAATGAGGATGAACCTTCTTATTATATCTCCTCCTAAGCCAATGTTGATAATACTGAATATGATTGTAATCCTTAAGACATTTCTTGTCTAGAAGCACCAGCTCACTCAATCATGCAACACGAGATTCTTCATCACTGATCAAATTCTTCAGAGAGATGTGGAGTGATGGGATCTCAAGTTTTATCAGCAAGATGGCATCGATGCCATAGATGATGGAATGTGGAGTTGCACCAGTAGGGGTTTGGATGTATGTGTGGTAAGCCCAAAGGGCAGGATTAAGGTGGAGGTGCCAATCACAACCAATATTATTGATGACCTTCTTAGGGATTTTGTTGAGAGTTTTGTTGGTAGCCTCAACTTTTCCATTACCTTGGGGGTAATAGGTTCTATACCAACGATGTTGGATGTGGTATGTTTCACATAGGTGTTGCATATACTATTTTTTGAAAGGATTTCCATTATTAGTAATGATGGAGGAAGGGATACCATATCTGTAGAGAATATGGTAAAGGATGAATTTGGATATTTTCATGCTAATGATTTGGGAAAGTGGAATTGCTTCCACCCATTTAGTGAAATATTCAGTGGTTATGATTATGAATGTATGGCCATTAGATGAGGGGGGATAAATCTTGTTGATCAAGTTGAGACCCCATTGTGAGAAAGGCCATGATGCAATGATAGGTTGTAAATCCTATGTAGGAGCATGGATTAGATCTGCATGTTGCTAACAAGGTATACATTTTCTGATAAATTAACCAACATCACGCTCCATAATTGGCCAATAATACCCCACTCTAAGAAGCTTCTTTCCAAGGCCATTCCATTAGTATGGGCCCCACAAACACCACTATGGACTTTGTTTAATGCAACATGAGATTTTGATTCACTCAGACACCAAAGAAGTGCATTGTATAAAGGATTTTAATTGGATGTGAATCAAATCGATTCAGAGAATGTTTTCATGTAGGTAGGTGTAAATATCATGGTACCAAGTTTATTGTGGACTTATGATTTTGTACACCTTTTCATTGTTTGTAAAGTCATATGTCGGGATTAATAATTGTTCCACCAAGAACTCACAATTTGTTCTATCTTTAGGCATGTCAATAAGGGAACAAATTGTGGTCATTGCATCGGTAGCCTTGTTTTGTAATCTAGGGACCTTCTCAAACTGGATATGACTGAAGCACCTATTAAAGTCAACAACCATGTGCTTATAAGGGATAATCTTATCATCCTTACTCTAAAACTCATCATTGACTATTTTGATTATGAGTTGTGAGTCTCCATAGACACGTAGATGAGTTGCATTCCATTGAACCACAATTCTAAGACCTATGACCAAAGCTTCAAACTCAACAATGTTGTTTGTGCATGGGAATTCCAATCTGAAGGACTTTGAGATATAGTCACCTTGTGGGGTGAAGAAGAGGATGCCTGCACCAGCTCCATTTTGAGTGTATGACCCATCAAAGTATAGCATCCAAGTATCTGATTCCAAGACGGTGAAAACTAATTGATCAAGAAATTCAACTAGTAATGGATAAGCATCTACAAGAGGAGCATCAGCCAACTAATCTTCAATAACCTACCCTTCGATTTATTTGCAGTCCACGTACTCAATGTCAAACTCACTAAGGAGAACAACCCACTTAGCCATTCGACCTATCAAGGATATTCTTGATAACAGATATTTGAGTGGGTCAAATTTGGATATTTGTTTGATTCGGTGGCCGAGCATGTAGTGACGTAGCTTATGTGAACTGAAAACAATGGCCAGGAAAGCTTTCTCCATGGGAGAATAGTTGAGCTCATATCACATGAGTGTATGATTGATGTAGTAGATGGATCATTATTTGGAAGACTCATCATGTTGGGCCAACAATTCCCCCGGTGCAACTGAAGTGGCTGAAATATATAACAATAATTGTTTTCCAAGAATAGGGGCCATTAAGATTGATGGGTTGGAAAGATACTCCTTGATCTTATCAAAGCCTTGCTAACATTGTAGGTCCCATTTGAAAATTGCATCCTTTCATAGGAGATGAGTAAAAGACTAACATTTTTCAACAAGTTGGGTGATGAAGCGCTTGATAGACTACAATTTCCCTTATAGACTTCTTAATTGTTTTAGATTCTTGGGTAGGGGCATTTCCATTATAGCTTTTACTTTTGTAGGATCAACCTTGATGCCCCTTTTGGACACAATGAAGCCTAATAGTTTCTTGGATGTGATGCCAAATATGCACTTATTAGGATTTAACTGCAGCTTATACTGTTCCAGCCACTGAAAGATCTACCTCAAGACTCTAAGGTGATCTTCTCTAGTTTTTGACTTTCCCAATAGATCATCATTATAGTCTTCCATTAAAATGTGTATGAGGTCATGGAAGATAACTATCATTGCACATTGATATGTAGCCGCTACATTCTTAAGACCAAAGGGCATAACATTGTAGAAGAACGTACCCCAAGGAGTAGTGAATGCAATCTTTTCCTGGTCCTCGGGTGCAATTTTAATTTGGTTATACTAAAAAATGCCATCCATGAGGGATAACATGGTGTGCCTTGCTATGATATCCATTAAAATATCAATATTAGGAAGTGGAAAGTCATCCTTCAAACAAGATTTGTTTAGATCCTTGAAGTCTATGCAGATTCTAATGACCCCAACGAGCTTGGACACGACTATTATATTTAATGTCCAATCTAAATAATCAATTGTCTTGATAAACCCAGCTGCCAATAGTTTTTCCAGTTCAGCTTTAACAAGTAGAGCCACTTCTAGATGCATTTTTCTAGTTTTATGTTTGACTGGATTTGCATTGGGATGGACTACCAAATTAGGATCTAATCTAGGTATGTCTCAATATGACTAGGTAAAGTTGATTATCCCTCATTTCAAGATATTGACAATGATAGGATACTCCTCTTTGGACAAGGATTTTTCCACGTAGATGATTTTAGGTTCTTCTAGTCTTAGATTGACTTCTTGTGTCTCTTCAATCAAGATCAAAGACCATTCAGATAAGTGAGTTATGATTAGGGAAAGATGAACATCCCCATCCTGTAGTGCTTGATCAAGGTTTTCACTAGAGGATACACCCTTTATTTTTACTTTTGTTGAGTCAAGAAGTGCCTCAAAAAGGTTTTGACTAGGTGACCCTTTTTTTTTTGTTTCTTTTTAATTTTGTGGTTAGGGTGTTCATCCTCCCAAAAGTAGACCCCATGGTCTTCAACTAATCCAATTAGATGAACATATTCTTCCTCCAAGGTAAATATATCAATTGGTGCACTCCCTCGTAGGTCCCAATCATTGAGGTCAGGATGATATAGTGAAAGGTTGAAAGAAAAAATGGATGTGGATTTGAAGAGGCGGGAAGATCAAAATCATTGTAAGAAAGTATGATGGCCTCTTCTTCAAGTATGTCCTTAAGAAAATCAATTTTGAAGTTAACATTATTCAAAGTACTAGTGGATATCACAAATCCCTTCTATTTCTTATCATATCCTAGGCCTAGGTGTTTAGGATGTGTTGGTATTTCAATAGGTTGTAGTGTTCCATGTTCATCAACACCAAGCCCTCCCCCTTGATAATTATACTTTTCTTATAACTTAGAAGCACAAGGATAAACTTCTTGGAAGTACTCAATAAGGGGAGGCAAAGTTTTAGGTTCCTCTCTATAAACCCATTGACTAATGTATTCATCTGTTTGATCTTGTAATGTGCCTGAAGATTGGAATGCTGTGGATCCCACATTCTTTGAGCTAATGGTTTTGGTTTTTTATTCTTTCTTCTATATAGACTCGAATGGTTGGCCATAAGTGTAGGGATATTTGGGCATTGTTTCCACATTAATCATAATACACATCTCATACTCCCCACAACCCTTGTCAATGATCTAGACTTTGGTGATGGTGGAATCAAATGTGGAGGATGGAATTGAAGATGTATTGGATGATGGATTGGAAGATGGAATGGAGGGTGATGCTCGAGGAGCTCCCAATTCTACTCCCTAAAAATATCATGAGTGCGAGAAAGAGGCCTCAAGAGCATGACAATACTTGAAAGGTTGGGGGTCAACATGGATAGCGATTTCCACCCCATGATATGGAAACTTCAAAAATTGATGATAAGTGGAGGGGATGACTTGTATGGCATCAATCTATGGTTGGTCGAGGAGAAGGTTATATCGTAATTCTATATCAAGAAAATGGAAAGTGGTGTATTGGACAACTGGGCCAACCTAGATGGGAATGAAAATAATACCTTATGAGTCTCTTTTTGCATTGTCATATGCTTTGATTATGATGACCTGATTGTATAATTCAGCGTGAGTATACCCCACCTATTTTATGAAGTTTAATGTGCATAGATTAAGGTCAAAACCATTATCTACCAAGACCCTCTTACCCTTATGCTTGGTGACAAGGACTTCAATTTGGAAGGCATAATCGTGAGTAGGGTCAATTGGTGGCATATGATTTTGACTAAAAACCAACTGATCAATAGATGATAAATGTCCCACAAGAGCTTGAAACTGGGTGGGATCAATTTCATCTAGTAGATGTGTGTCCTGTAAAGCTTTTGTGAGAATATCTTGATGGAATGGGGAAGAACTTAGCAGATCTAGGATAGATATTTATGTGGGGGTTAGTTCTAAGGTGATCAAGGATGTTATATTGTGAGCTGACAAGTGTAGGTTGGGATGAGGTGGAAGGCCCTGGAACTGATATGTGAGTTTTTGGGTGGTGATAACACATTGGGGATCTTTTCCTTTGACTCAAATAATGGATACATGTGGGTCTACTTGGGTAATGCACATAACAATATTGTCATAATTATATGGCATTTTCTTATAACTGATATTATTTGTGTTGTTGTTTTGATTGTTATTATTGGACCCGGTATTTGTGTTTGATGTGCCAAGACCCTAGTTATGCTTCGAAAAGGCATTTTGATATATTTGCAATTGAGCATTAGATGATGCAGATTGGTTTGCCTCCACTATAATCGATCAATAAGATCTTGGATATAACCTTTAAGACCTTGAAATGTTTTTGTGGAGTGACCCTTAATCCTATGGTAATCACAATATTCATTTTCCTTATACCAAGAAAGCTTTGGCTTCAACTCATCAAAAGGTTTCATAATAGGATAAGTAACCAAATTGGCTTGAACTAAGCTCTTGAAGATGGAATCCAAGGATTCCCCTAAAGGAGTGAATGTGCATTTTGTATTCCCTTGATTGTATTTATTGGATTGTGGGGGAGGACGGGGTGCACCTTGTGGCATTGATATGACATTGGTAATTGGTGGTTTTTGAGGAGAATTTTGAGGTATTTGAGAATTACTAGCTACTTGGATGTGTTTAGTGTTGATGACACCATAATTAACAACATTCTTATTCCTTCTCCATTAGTTTGATTTATCCCCAAATTGTTTATCTTTATCATCTTTGAAGATTTTAATGAGCCCTTTAGCAATGAGGGCCCTCTCAATAGTGGTCCCTTTATCAATAACCTCTACAAAGGTAGCAACGCAATGGAGACATAAGTTATGAGCCAGCTTAGGATGGGATTTCATGAAAAATATTCCCACTAACTCCCTCTCAAGAAGAGTGCATTTAATTCATCTATTTAAAGCTTTCCACCTTTGTAGGTAGCTAGCGAATGTTTCTCCATTACACTGTCTTTCCTTCAAGAGATCCAAGGTGTCGACATCCTTCTCTTGATTGAAAGAGAAGTGGATAAAAAAACTATTTGATAAGTCAGCAAACGTGGAGACTAAGCCTCATGGAAGGTGCATGAACCACTCTAGAGCTTGTCCTATTAGACTACAATGGAACAACTGAAGGAGGTAGTTATAAATGTGTAGGACCTCCTAAAAATGCATATAGAACTCCTGCAAGTGGTCTTGGAGATCCCCTCTTCCCATATACTTGTTGAATTTGGAAATTTCAAAGTGCTTCGGGGAAGGGATCATGGAAATTGATGGATCAAAAAAGTAGGGACAAATATCCTCAAATTTGAATGAATTTTTCGAGGTACCATCTTACAGAAATTTTAGAGAATATTTCATGTCTTCCCATTCTTTATTGATTGGTGTTGATGGGGGAGGACGTATTGGATTAGACTGATCATAAGGAATATATTATTGATATTGCGGTGGTGGAGGTAGAATGGGTTGATGATATGACAATGGAGGATATGAAGGGATTTTCTGATATTGGTCAATGTATGTGGGTTATGGATTGGTGTACACTTGATGTTGTGAGAGCAGTGCTTGATAATATGATGAAGAGGCACCCTCTTGCTGGGATGGAATTTTTTGATAATAAGATGGATTAGATTGATAATCATATATAGGCTATTGTTGGGAGATGTATGGAGGTTGTTGTGGATTAGGCTATTGATAGTAAGCATTTTGTGGTGGCTACTGAGGATTAATGTAAGGTGGTTGTTGTTGAGATTGTTGAGGATTTTAGTAAGGATAGTTTGGATTGGTGTTGGATGTAGTGGGTTTTTGTCTAGGTGTGCCTAGTGGAGGAGGCAGTTGATAATGTATTTTGTAGAGGTTCTTGATGGTAGCGAGGCAAGAAATAATGTGACAGAGGTTGCGATTGATATTGGTATAGCATTGTAGGGTTTCCTTGGGGTTGTGAAGGGGGTTGTTGTTGTTGAGGAGTGATTTACAGTGGTTGTGGAGGTTGAGATAGTGGTTGTAGTTGCAATTGGTGGTAAGGTGGTTGTTTTGATTGATGTGGAGGTATTGCCTTGAGGTTGATGCTGAGATGGTGATTGTGGTATATGATTATATGATGGTTGTGGACCAAACTAATTGGGATTAAATGGTGGTGGGGGTATGTTTAATGGACACATGTGGTCAAGGGGTATATGAGGAGTTGAAAGAACAAAAGGATTATACATATTTCCACCAAATTTTCATGATGGCTGACTTGGTTGGTTTGATGGATGAGGTGGTGTGGACGGTGTGGGGGTAGGACCATGTGGGTTACTACCTTATGGATTTATAGGACTAGGACCTTTAGGATTGCTAGGACCTTGTGGATTGGTAGGACCTTGGGGATTTCTAGGACCCTATGGGTTGATAGGAACATGACCTTAAGGATTATTAGGATCAGGTATTGCACCCATGATTGAAATTTGGGTGCAAGCTTGAAGGATCTAATAGCTCACATCATTACCAAATCTAGGTTGATACCATGTGTCCTATGGGATAACCTAAGGGACTTGAGGTTCTGACGATCTTGGATTAACCTAAAAGATTTGTGGATCCTATGTGAGAGGAGGGGATGTGATGTTGACATATTATGATAGAACAAATTAGCTAGATGGTGGCTTAGTACCCCTTATAAGCAATGTGGCAAGGACCTTATCTCCAAGTTGAGCAAGAAGATGATTAGTCATTTGAATATTAGTAGGATTTCTGAGGTAGTCATCAACATTTAGCTCAGGTTGGTTAACCATGCCCTCCTCAAGGGAAGGGTGAGGGTTAACTTCTATGTTGGATTGTGAAGATCCATTATTAGTGGGTGGATTCGAAGGATACTGGGGTTGAACGACTTAAGATTGTTATTGTTCCATGAGTTTCTTTGCCTATGATTGTGTGGTAATGGGCATGAAAATATAGATGACCAAAAGATGATAATAATGAAAATCTCTAAGATGCACCTAAATGATGGTGACCTAGATGATGAATTAGAGGAATACTAAGATGATGGATTGATTGTTAGGGTGATCAATAGGATGATTATGGATGTTTTATTACATAGGAAGGATTTGATTAATTGATTAGATCAGATCGATTGATTGGATTAGCCGATAGGATTAACTCTGAACTAGATTTAGGAGCTCCACTAGGTGATACAAGATAATGACGACTAGATTGGATGAAAAAAAGGATTATTACTACACAAATCCACCTCTAGATGGAAGTATATTGATGAGGCCACAAAGGATTACTAACTCAGGATGGATGACATTCCTAAGCGAGTACAGATGACAACGATTAGGGTCAGTTGACTAACCCAATTGGATAAAAAATCCCTAAATTGATGCCTAAGGGATTCAAATTGATGGATTAATGATTGATACATTATCTATAGATGCCCTAAGATGAACCTATGTGATTAAATTGAAGATTGGATGACTTTTAGAAAATATAGATGTATGAAAATGATGATTATGGACAAATGGATGATGATAAGAAAATTATTACAAGAATTAACTCAGAATGAGGCAAGCTTTTAGTGGATGAAAGGATTCACTCTCTGGTTTTTGTATGGAGAGTGGATTCAGCCTTTTGGATAATGGGTTTACAATTCCAATACTTTGTGGGTTCTCCCCTGTGTATAGCAGGTTCACCTATCTAGGGTTTACAGGTTTGCCTATGTCTTGAAATGTATGGACAGAAAGTGCAAAATTTCCAAAACAGATAATGGATTCGCCTAAACAGTAATAAGTATGGATGGGTGATAGTGCAATCACCTCTCTAGGATTCAAATTTTCCTATCTATTTTTTTGGATTGCCCCTATCTTTAGATGTACAAACTTAGAGCGAAAATGCCTATCGGTGAAGCAATATCACCTATTACTTCAAGTGTACAAAAAGGGATGGTATGGACACAAACACAGGATCGCCTTTGTGGAGAGCAAGTTTTCCTATTACTATGGATGTATAGATGAGGGACTAGATTGAATGAAACTCAGATTCACCTCTTTGGAAGATGGGTTTTCCTATCTAGGGAATGGCCATATGCAGATTTTCCTAACTAGCTGATCGGACCAGTGGATTTGCCTCTAGAATTATCGAGTTCGTCTATCTAAGCTAACTGGACTTGACAGAACCAAGACGTGGATTCACCCCTCAAAGGGCAAGATTGCCCATCCATAGTGCAAATTTTCCTCGGCAAGAATAAAATTTGCCTCTAAGGAAGGGAATGGACTGTGGAAAAGGACAAAAATAGCAAACAACGAAGAGTGGGAAAATATCAATTCAGACTAAAGAAACTCACTGGTATCGCACAAGAATACATGCCAAGCACATGAACAGCCATAAAATTAGTGTTAAGGGTTTACAAACTTAATGTAGGCCCACCACCCTGAGGGGTTAATACTCCATGAAATTAATTGGAAGCACCCCCTCTCATGAAGGTGGATAGCTTGAGATCTAATGACACAAGGTCGTCAATAGACACCACAAGAAAACCTTTTATATCTCTCCTTGAGAACTATTGTAGTTCACCATGAGGATTTCTATCTCAACCTAAGGGAGTACGTGGTGAGTAACTTTAGGGTATTATCTGCATCCCCTGCACTACACCAAGACGTAGATAAAACATGGGTCTTAAACTAGGATAAGAAGGTAACTAGGGGATTCCTTGATACACTAGGAGGGTGCATGAGGGACAACCATGAACACCAACCCGTCACAAGTGTGGGTTGAGAGCCAAAATTAGGTACTGGAAACTTGAACCAACCTTGCACATCTTATCTAGGTATCACCCTAGCTTCGATGCTTTTCTAGACACAACGTGACTGGATTAGGGTAAAATTTAGTTCTCCCCCCTTTATATACCCCAGTAACACATGGTTGATATTTTCCCTTGAATGATGAAATCCTAGGCAAGTCCCACTAAAGAACATGAAGTGTTAGGCATTTCTGATCCCCAATCTTGCATGTAGCACAAGGGGGACCATATACACAAACTAACACCTCCTAGGTAGAGTCAACTGGACTTGAGTAGACAATGATTTTTGATCCCAGGGCTCACTATACAGTGCAAGGGGAGAGAATACGTCAAAAAATTTCTCTAGACATGACAAACAAGGTTAATTGACCCTTTAGAAAATTGAAGTGTTCTAGATTAGTATGAAAAATAACACACATAAGCTAACTAGGGGTTTTTGACCAATCGTTCTACAACAAATGCATTAGTAATTTCACCTCTAATCTTGGATGAATGAAAAGTTGCACACATGTTAGCAAAATCTCACAAACACCAAAAAATGAGTGAGCGGATTAGTTGCTAAACCTAGAATTAAATTCAAGTGAAATCTGGAAAAATTAGTGTTCTAGATTACTAAAATTTCACCCTTGTGTAGGGTGGATTCGCCTCTATAAGGATGTCAGGATCTCCCTTCTAGTGGAGGGGAGTACACGTAATTGCCTCTGTAATTCAAGCAAGATCACCCGTTCAGGTAGCAGAATCTCCCTTTCGTACTAGCCAAGGTGTATTCACCTCTGCAAGTCAGGTCTTATGTAGTCACCTACAAGATCACCTTTCTAGTAAATAGGCGAGAGCACAATCACCTATGTTGAAGTAGATTCACCCATGTGGTTAGGTTGATTCTCTTGTCAGGTAGATTCACCTTTCTAGTGCTGAAAAATCTAAACTTGCAAGAGTGAAACAACAGAAAAGCTCAAAGGACCCATCTTGTGGGTCTCACCAGGCATGCCAAAAATATCGTGCAAGTGAATTCTAAACTAAAAATGCAAACAAACAAGAGGAAAGTTAGAAAATAAATAATAAACCTACACTCAAGGTTAGCCTAGTTTAAATCCAAATAAAATGAAAAATAAAACACAAATGTTACCTTGTTGGAGTTGTTCCTTTGGTTGGCCCCTTTGATGAAGATTTGTGTGCTCCTTCACTTGATGAAATGGCCTAAAATGAAGCTTAAATGGATGTGAATGTGATGGTGGATGATATGGTGGTGATAGTGAGAGGATTTATTGTAATTTGATAGCTTGAAATGGGTGCAACAATGGTGTTCACAAAAAGGCTTGACTGCATGAAAACTGGCTAAGTGCATGATGTGAAAAATAAAGCAAACATTTTTATTTTAGGGAAAATCCTCTAAAAGAATGGAGGGTTGAGATTCATCCTGGGGTAAAAGATCTAGTGCCAAAATTTCTTGATACATCTCAAGACATGAGATAGTGACATGTGGATGAGGAGGTGGACAGCGGATGATGAAGTGGATATGATGTGGCAATGAAGTGAAGGTACTTGTAAGTACCTTGGTAAAGGGCAAGATCTCATAGAGGAGTTTCTTGTCCATTACCAGAATGAGAGGACAAGGGAGAAATGAAAAATTCCTCAAAACTCCTTATGGGGATTAAGGAAGGAATTAAAAATTCCTTATGGGGGGATGTGAGGAATTAAAAATTCCTCACAATTCATGGGAGAAATAAAATGGAATTTAAAATTCCAAAAGGTAAGGGGATGACTTCTCCAAAAGAAGAAAGTCATTAATAAGGTTGACCAAGGGTAGATGCCATAAATGGAATGGGGATTAGGTTAGGGTTATCACTGATTTAGATTGTCCAAATGAGAGGTTAGGTGGACTAATCCTAAATAGGAATCCACTTGCATTTTATGGAGGATGTGACCCTAATGATGATTAGGAATGTACACACCTTAATTTAGGACTGTGGACTAATCATGATTAAGGAAAATGTAGGAGGATGTGACAAGGAGAGAGAAGAGGAATGAATTAAAAATTGATTTTAATTCATTGGGACAAAAGTGAATAAATTAAATAAAGTAAACTATTTATTTAATTTAGAGAGGAATAGGGTAAGGTATTGAAATTATGGAAAATGGTAGTTTTATGGTTTAGGACATAGAACAACACATTTCACAACATTCATTCAAGGAAAGCCCTAGAGATCTCAATCTAAAGTATGCAAAGGAATAAGAGATCTTGCAATAGGGTTGTCCTAGGGTCTGATTAAAAACTAAAGAGGGGTTCACCACCAAGATAGGGCTTATAAAGATCAATGAAATGCAAGTATTAATGCCAAAACCTAATGCAATGCAATATTTCACTAAATGACCTAGAAAAGCATGTGAATCAAAACATAAAGGTGAGAAATCAAAAGTATGAACCTGAGAATCTGTAGAGGCATGGAATGAGCTCTAAAACACTGAAAATACTAGAATTAGGGCACACTGGGACTCATATGCTAGTCTGGGCATATTCGACCGAGACTAGGGTTTCTAGTCTAGAGCAGGTTTCTAATAGTGTAGATTCAAGATCTACAAAAATCTAGAAAATTTCTTGTAGTGGGACTCATACGCCACTTTTGGCATATCGGTCCCATTTCACCTTTTTAGGAATTTGAAGTCTAGATCTATACTCCAATCTCTATGCTTCCTTCCCAAATTGATTTCCAGATCAGAACCTGAAAAAAATTCTTGCAAAAAAAATATAGAATTGATTTGGTTATGGGGGGTTTTCCTTAGTAAAATCCCTAGTTTGGTAATTAAACCTTGATAGAAACAATGAATCTTGAATACAAATGTGAACATAACCCCTAAACTTAAGTGTTTCTAAAATTAGCAAATCTAAAATACAATGCAACCCTATTCTATTGTGCTGGAATGAGATGCAAGAATGAATCATAGACATGAATGACTCACTTTGGGAGATCCCTAATCACCCAAATGAGCCCTAATAATGCATGTACCTTCCTTAGGCCGAATGTAGGGTTTCTGATCTAGAACAGGTTTCTAATAGTGTAGATTTAGGATCTACAAAAATATGGAAATTTGCTTGTAGCGGGATTCATACGCCACTTTTGGTGTATCAGTCTCATTTCACATTTTCAGGAATTCAAAGTCTAGATATGTACCCCAATATCTACCCTTCCTTCCCAAATTGATTTCTATATTTGGACCTATAAAAAGTCCTGCAAAATTGAATATAGAATTGATTTGCTTATGGGGGGTTCACCTCAGTCAAACCCCTTGTTAGGTAATTAAACCTTGAGAGAAATAATGAATCTTGAATAGAAATGTGAACATAAAACCTAACCTTAAGTGTGTCTAATATTAGGAAATCTGAAATGCAATGCAACCCTATTCTATTGTGCTAGAATGAGATGCAATAATGAAGCATAGACATAAATGACTCACTTTGAGAGATCCCTAATCACCCAAATGGTCCCTAATAATGCATATATCTTCCTTAGGTTGAATGTAGAATGATAATGGAGGATGGAATCACTTAGGAAATAAGTCAATAGGCTTGGATTGATGTCTAGTTGCATCTCCCCAACCTAGAATCCATCATGATTCACCATAGGCAACCATAATCAACCCTTGACAATTCTAGATCTTGAATGAAAGTGAGCTTGAAGACCTGAAAAAAACAATAATGTTGCTCAAAGGCTTCAACTTTGTTGATTACTTGTTCTTGAATACTCTTGTGAAGAACGTTTGAATGCTCTTGAATGCTTGGATCTTGAAATTGCTCTCTTAGAATTATTGCTTAGATGATAAATGACTTTAAAAGCTTGTTTATATAGGCAATACACCTAATTTATCATTATTTAGATCTCAAAAGCCAACATCAACGAAAAATTTGAATTAAAAACTTGAATTTCTCACTCAAACCCTAAAAATGGCCCAAATGGGACTTGTATGCCACTCTTGGCATATGGTTTTCACCTAGGGGGACTTGCATGCCACAAGTGGCATATGCGTCCCACCCTAGATTTTTGGGGTGGGTTGTTGGATTTTTTAATGGTTTTTGTGGATTTTGTCAAGATTTTGGTTGAATAAGCCTCAAGATCCAAAATAAAGGGTTTTAGGTGCCTATAAATGATGAATTAGAGGGTATTTAATGCAAGGGTACTAAAATAGGTCCAAATTAAATGATAAATTGCATTATCTTCAAGAAGGGAGTACAATTTTCATCATTACATCTAGCACCCACTTTAGTGCCCATATGACTACGTGCATATGTAAGCTAAAGGAATCTAAAAAATGAACTTCATTTTAGAAAAGGATACTCATAATGCGAGAGAATGCAACCCCCATTGTAGCTATTTGCAAAACCACAATCTTAGGAACTGCATCCTACAACACAAATTCATTAGTCATCCAAAAATCCTCTTATCTAACTTATTCTAGAAATCAAATTCAAGGGTAGATGTATGCCCCCCTTGATTCCGCTTGAGTTATGGAGGTGGAATCAAGGTAGCAGTCTAACCACATCAAGTTGGAAAAGTCATATCATAGGATATTTCCAAGTACCATACCACATAGTGATATACATTTGATGAGAATGGGATTGGAATCACAATTCCAACGCAACAAATGGTGTCAAAAATGAGCCCTCAGTATGCTAGTTTGAATAAAAAGCACTCTTAAACCTAATATAGTAAAACCCCAATTTTTACATATATAAGAGTAAAAAGTGAAGTAACTTCTAGTTATTTTGTCTTTTACCTTCTTACAATTTGACTTTGTGGGAGAGTAGGTGAAAATTCCAAGCTAATGAGAATACAAGCCCCCGAGACTTGATACACTACAAGAGGAGATAGCACGAGGCAACCTTCAACACTAGGTGAGTTGATATTTTGTACCTTAAATTTGTTTTTATGCATTTAATTTATATTTTACGCATTTCTAGGTGTATTTAGGAACATGGAAGAAAAGTTCGTAAAGTGTCCCCTTTTTTCGTAAAGTGTCCCTTTTTTTGTAAAGTGTGCCCTTTTGTCACGAAGAGTCCCACTTTTTGGCAAAGTGTCCCATTTTTCACAAATTTTTTGTTTCTTCTTGAAGTGTCCCAAAAGGGAAATAAAGTGTCTAGGACCTTTAGAAAAGTACACTAGAAAAAAATTATCACACTTTTTGATTATTAATGAAAGATTTTAAGTTTTAAAATTCTTATAGGACATATTTTTGCTCTTTTCTGTTAGACACCCTCTCGATCATGACAGCATCTCAATGAAAGATAATTTTGTCACATGCAAGACCTGGTCTCAACATTATCAAAGGAATATTTCGAGACATTGTAGACTACAAGTATCTAATGGTGACCTCATGCCTCCCATGAGGTACCATGATGTCATGTTGATTGCGTTAGTTGAGAGATGGGATGATGACACCTATACATTTTATCTATCTATACATTGGAGGATTTTCATCACATCCTTCATATTCCTATCCATGAAAAGACCGTACTCTTTACAAGTGGTCATATTTACATATGTGATTTGATATGGGATATTACTTGAATGGACCAATTCAAGAGGATATTTTGGGGCCACACTTTGAGCTATCGTGGATAATTTGTGTGTGATCTTCACTCTTGAGGCGGATTATGATTTTTACAGTAGCACCAATACTCATCCTTAATGGCTGAAGAGTACACATAGATGGAGGCCTAGTCCACATGATCATACAAATGGAGCACCACAAGACAATATACGCCTGGGGCTGCAACATCTTAGAACATTTATATTATGATCTTGGGAAGTTCGCATATGGTGAGGTGGATAGTATGGTGCATTGTACATAGCTACAGGTATGGTGTCTAGAGCATATCATATGCACTAGAATGACAAGATTCCCTTCGATATTTTCCATCGAGTAGCCCCATGCCTTTATCTATCCACTAAGATGGGTATGGTAGTCCAAATATCTTCTATATTGGAGAGTTAGATTCAATTTCCTTGATCAAGAGGAGATTGTGTGGAGACCTTACCAGCTGATACCACAGTCGCCGAATGAGACTTGACAGTTGAGGAGGATGCAAAGGGATAGATTTCTACTTGGAAGACATGATTACATAGTATGACCATTCTACTATGATCGTGTCATGAGACAATTTGTTCATATTCAGGTAGCACCAGTAGCACGCCCCTTCTACACGTGATCAGTGTAAAGTGCTTAGAGGCTAGGAGACACTAGATGATTCACCTCTAATGATGTCATCTCTAGTGACTCTAATGATAGAAACCATGAAATTCCCCCAATCTTTGATGTCGACAACGTCGGTACTACAAACACATATGAGGAGTGGTGGAGAGTATGTTGTAGGGGTACCCTAGGTTTTAGGTGCACCCTTGGTTCCATATATTTAATTTCTTGTAATACGTTCTTTTGAGGCCATTTCACTTCATTAGGAGTCCTTGTGGAGTCTTTAGGTGTAGGGTAGTGGAATATTGTAATAGTTGTCAAAATTGCACAAAAGTTGTCAAGCAACTTTGTAACTTTTTGCACAAGTTTTCAAATCGATGATCTATTAACTCCTTAACCAAAATATGGGTGGAGGTAGTTTGAAATGGTTGTAAATGATTATATATTCCTTTTATCCTTGAAGAGAAAGGTTTGAATGAATGTTTGGAGAAGTTATTTATTTTGCACATGGAATTCTATGTTTTTCTTGCTTTCTGCAATTTTCTATCACGTGGTATGGACTCCTGGAGCACTATACGGATGAAAGGATGATTGTATATTGTAGAGGGCACCCTTACCTTTAATTTTATTTTTATTTGGTCCATTTTTATTGAATATCAAGGGAGATATCCTCATTTTTTCTGAAACTAGTCTGAAAACCTATCTAGGGTCGTAGTGAATAAAGAAAATGCCATTGTTGGAGTTTCTACCATGATCAACCCATAAAACCTTGTAAAAAAAACTTCCCTGATGTCTTCAACCTACTTGAAAATTCTAAGACCTGGTTTGGCACATGTGGAGGAGTATTAGATGACAATTTGGTGTTTTCAACCTTGTTTTCAAGCCAAAAACCCTAGTCGCTTAGATGATTTGTTGAAGGGGTTACTGTAGGATTGTCCATGAGAAGGGAGTAGTTTATTGAGGCCATATGAGGTGTGGTGGAGGTTTTGGAATAGAATTAGAGACCCCTTGAAGCCCAAAACCCAATTGATGTCATGCCTAAGTGTCTTATTAGGCCTAATAAGAAAGAGGACAGTCAGAATTTTCCCCATTTTTGGAGATGTCTTGTAAAGGCCAAAAGGGTATCTCAAATTGGTCTTACATTTTGAATGTTAGGTTTGCTTCAAAATTTATGGTCAAAAAGGCCTTTGTGGAAGGCTAGAAGGATTAAGGGCATTTTTGAAGGAAAGCCCAATAGGTTAGAGACTAAGGGTTCTTTTGGGAGATTGTAGGTTGTGTTTGGAATTTATACCCCTGCTCTACATCATTTTGGTATCAGAGAATAGGTTGGTCAGAAGAGGGAAAAGTTGAAGTGAAGATAAACAAGTATGCCTCCAAAAGGGAATCTAGTTACCAGAGAGGTGAGTGAATTGAAGGAGAAACATGTAAGAGAGATGAGGAAAATGAGGGAGTTGATAGAAACCCTTGAAGCTAGGTTTTCTACAATTGAAACAAGTCAAAGAACAGGAGTGTTCACAGGAGATTTTAGTGACCGAGAAGAAGAAGAAGAAGGGGAGGAGGAAAAATCCCAAGGGTCCCGAGAAGAGTTGGATCTAGATGACTTGAAACTTGCAAAGATATTGAAGGTAGTCAAAGGAGAAGGTCCCAAGATAAAGATGAATTTACTAGTGTATGGAGGAAACTTGGATAGTGAGGAACTCCTAGATTGGATAGGAGCACTAGACAAATATTTTGAATATGAAGATGCACCAAAAGAACAAAGAGTGAAGTTTTCCAACACAAAATTTAAAAGCCATGCCTTACTTTGGTGGGACTATGTTCAATATAAGAAGAGGAAGAAGGGAAAATCCAAAATCAAATCTTGGGATAGGATGGTTTCCAAACTCAAAGGAAAATTCCTACCTAGTGACTATGCCATCCAGTTATATAGAAGACTTCAAAACCTTAACCAAAAATATATGGATGTGAAGGCCTATATAGAGGAGTTCTACAAATTGAGTATAAGGGTAGGCCACATAGAAGATGATGTGGAAAAATTGGCAAGATACATCAATGGGTTGAGATACAACCTACGAGATGAATTAAGTCTCACAAACTCAAGAACAATGGAAGAATATTACCAATTGGCCATCAAGGCTGAAGATAAGTTGAAGAGGAGACAAGATAAGCAAAGCAAGGGTAGAGGAATGAGTTTTAGAGGAAGAGGAGAATTTTCTTGTAGGGGGAAGTCTCAAAGATCACAAGGTGAAACAAGCAGCAATCAAGAACAAAATTCAAATTCAAGGGGAAGCTTTAGAGGAAGAAGATCCAACAATAGGGGCAGATTTGGAGGCCAAAGGGGAGGATCAAGTGGATTCATTAGGAAATGCTATAAGTGCAATAAATTTCTAGGCCATCAAGCATGGTAATGTCCTAAAAATCAGTCCACCACTTCATTTGGAGGAGAAAGAAGAAATCAATTTGCACAAGGAGAGGATAGTGAAAGTGTGAATTCTCCATCACAAAATTTGATCATTTGGTGTCTCATGGTGAGAAGTAAATTGATTAAAGTAATAACGGAGAAGGAACCACCACAGAGAAAGTCACTCTTTAGAACTACATGTAAGTTCCTAGGTAAATGTTGCAAAGATGTGATTGATTCTGGTAATACTGACAATTTGGTTTATGTTGAAATGGTAGAGAAGTTCAAATTAAAAAGGATTCCTCATGCCACTCCCTATAAGGTCTCTTGGTTAAACAAAGGGAAGCAAGTATTAGTGAATGAGAAAAGTTGGGTAGAATTTCACATAGGGGGATATAAGGATAAGGTCTTGTGTGACATAATACCGATGGATTTTTGGATGTTTTTCTTGGGAGGCCTTGGCAATATGATAGAAACGAAATCCATGATGGTAGGAAAAACACATATGCCATAGAAAAGGATGGGGTTTCTTACACCCTCACACCATTGATAGATGAAATCCAAGAATCACAATTAGGTTCTAGTGTGATGCTAGTAGATGAGAAGGATTTACTAAAGACCATGAAAGAAGAGGATATGGGTTTTTCCATCATAGTAAATCCTAGGTCTATCATGACAACAGAAGAGAAAGAGGATTTTCCTTTGTAGATAAAATCCCTGCTAAAGACATATGCTGATATAGTAGTGGATGTGATTCCCAACACATTGTCACCTATGAGGGACATTAGCCACCACATTGATTTCATTCCAGGGGCCATTTTTGCTAAAAAAGCTACTTATAAGATGAACCCGCATCAAAATGAGGAGATTAAGATACAAATGAAGGAACTACTTGATAAGGGGCTGATTAGCAAGAGTTTGAGTCCTTGTGTGGTTCCCACAGTTCTAGCACAAAATAAAGGTGGGTGGAGGATGTGCACTTATTCTATGTCCATCAACAAGATCACAATAATGTATAGATTTCCCATTCCAAGGATTGAAGACGTAATGGATTGTTTTGGTGAAGCATGCTACTTTTCCAAGATTGATCTCAAGAGTGGGTACCATCAAATCAGAACCAGACCTGGTGATGAATGAAGACAACCTTTAAGACAAGTGAAGGGTCATATGAATGGCTTGTAATGCCCTTTGGTCTATCAAATTCACCCAGTACCTTCATGAGGTTGATGAATGAAGTGCTCAAACCTTTCATTCGTAAGTTTGTTGCGGTTTACTAGATGATATTATTGCTTTTAGAAAAACTAAGGATGAAAATTTGCACCATTTGTATTTGGTTTTGAGAAGATTGCATGAAGAGAAACTAATGATCAACTTGAAGAAATGTAAGTTATTGAAAATAGAGTTGGTATATCTTGGTTTTGTGGTCACCAATGGCACCTTAAAGATGGATCCAAGTAAGGTTGAGGCTATCCTAAGTTGGCCTACACCCAAATTAGTGGATGAGGTAAGGATTTTCCTTGGTTTGGCTAGTTTTTATAGAAAATTTATTAAGGTTTTTAGTCATGTTTGTGCTCCAATGATTGATACTATAAAGGGTGATAAAAGGAAGAAGTTTGTTTGGTCTAGTGAGGCTGATAGAAGTTTTGAATATTTGAAAAAGAGGGTAGTTGAGCAGCCTATATTGTCTTTTCCTAGTTTTGAAAAGGTCTTTCCAATTGAATGTGATGCTAGTGGCCATGCCATAGGTGTTGTATTAAGTCAAGAAAATAGGCCTATTGCCTTCTTCAGTGAAAAATTGAATGAAGCTAAAAAGAGGTATTATTCCTATGACCTTGAAATGTATGCAACGGTGCAAGTATTAAAGAAATGGAGACATTATCTACTTACTAATATTTTTATAGTGTACACTAATAATCATGCACTCCATTTTTTGAATAATCAAGATAAATTCAGTTATAGGCATGTTAAATGGGTTGAGCATTTGCAAGGTTTCACTTTTACCATTACGCATAAGAAAGGGAAATCTAATAAAGTGGTAGATGCATTTAGTAGAAGGGATCTAATGGTACAATAAATTTAGTTACAAATCATGGGAGTTGATTCTTTGAAAGGTATGTATCTTGAGGATGCAGATTTTCAAGAAATTTATGCAAGTTGTAGGCAGCCTTGTAGCAGCAATAATGAGAAATGGCTTGATTTTTTTATCCAAGATAATTTATTATTTAAGGGGGCACAATTATGTATTCCTAAGTGTTCTATTAGGAGTAATTTGATCAAAGAGGATCATAGTGGCAACCTTGCAGGTCATTTTGGTCTTTATAAGACCTTGGAGCAGTTGAAGAGGCACTACTATAGGCCAAAAATGAAAACTAATGTGAGGAACTTTGTTGAAAAGTGCACTATTTGTCAAAGGGCTAAAGGATTTAGCACTAATTCAGGGTTATACCAACCTCTTCCCAATGCCAATAGGCCTTGGGAATCAGTTAGTATGGATTTTGTGATGGGGTTTCCTAGAACACAAAGAGGTATTGACTCAATGTTGTGGACAAGTTTTCTAAGATGGCTCATTTTATACCTTGCAAAAGTACTAATGATGCTTCATATATAGCAGGTCTATTCTTCAAAGAGGTGGTAAGAATTCATGGTTTTCCTCTTAGCATTGTTTCAAATAGGGATAGCAAGTCTGTTGGTCATTTTTGGAGAACCTTGTGGAATAAACTTGGTACTAACTTGAGCTTCAGTTCTGCTTATCACCCTCAAACTGATGGGAAAATTTAAGTGGTGAATAGGAGCCTTGGGAACCTCCTAAGATGTCTAACTAAGGATCATTCAACACAATGGGATCTGATTTTCCCTTAAGCAGAGTTTTCCTACAATGAGTCAGTGAATAGGAGTGTTGGAAAGAGTCCTTTTGAGATTGTTTATGGTTTGTAGCCTAGGGGTGTGTCTGAATTGAGTGATGACAGTGGGATGGAAATGAGGAGTGGTGAAGGTGAAATTTTTTTTGTGGCTATGAAAGAGATCCACCAACAAGTCAAGGACAATCTTCAAAGGAGTGTAGACAAGTATAAACACAATGTTGATCTAAAGAGGAGAGAGGTTCACTACAAGGTTGGGGAATTGGTTTTGGCTCATTTGAGGAGAACGCATATGAAATAGAGCTTCCCCCTAATGTTGCAATTTCTCCTATTTTTAATGTATCTAACCGATACCCTTACAAAGGGGATGTTGTTGCAGGTGATAATGTAGGTTCATCAGATTACTCAAATGAGGAATGGGTCAGAGATCTCCCACCAAGCAAACCCTTGGAGTTGGAATTCATTTTGGACACAAAAGAACTCAAGAAGACAATGAATAAGGTCTACTTCCACTATTTGGTCAAATGGTGAGGTCTTCCTATGGAAGATTGTTCTTGAATAACTGAAGATGACATTGTAAAACATGGCTACACAGTTGTAGATCTATCCTCAAGTGGTACTTGAGCTTTCTTTTCCCTTGGGAGTATGGTGTAGGGGCACCCTGCGTTTCAGATGCACCCTTGGTTCCATATATTATTATTTTTATTTTTCATCAAATGGGGGTTAATTTCATGTAATAAGGTCTTTTGAGGCCATTTGATGTCATTGGGAGTCCTTGTGGAGTATTTAGGTGTAAGGTAGTGGAATATTGTAATAGTTGTCAAAGTTGCACAAAAGTTGTCAAGCAACTTCGCAACTTTTTGCAAAAGTTGTCAAATCAATGATTTGTTAACTCCTTAACCAAAATATGGTTGGAGGTAATTTGAAATGGTTGTAAATGATTATATTTTCCTTTTATCCTTGAAGATAAAGTTTGGAATGAAGATTTGGAGAAGTTCTTTGTTTTTCACGTGGAATTTTGTGTTTTTCTTTCTTTTTGTAATTTTCTGTCACGTGGTATGGACTCTTAGAGCACTATACGGATAAAAAGGTGATTTTATGTTGTAGAGGGAACTCTTACCTTCAATTTTATTTTTATTTGGTCCATTTTTATTGAGTATCAAGGGAGATGTCATCATTTTTTTGAAACTAGTTTGAAACCCTACCTAGGGTTGTAATGAACAAAGAAAATGCCATTCCTGGAGTTTCCACCATGATCAACCCATGAAACCTTGTAAAAAATAATTTATTGATGTATTCAACCTCCTTGCAAAGTCTAAAAACTAGGTTGGCACATGTGGAGGAGTATTAGATGACAATTTGGTGTTTTGAACCTTGTTTGCAAGCCAAAAACCTTAGTGGCTTAGAGGATTTGTTGAAGGGGCTATTGTAGGATTGTCCATGAAAAGGGAGTAGTTTATTGAGGCCATATGAGGTGTGTTGGAGGTTTTGGAATAGAAGCAAAGACCCCTTGAAGCCCAAAACCCAATTGTTGTCATGCCTAAGTTTTCTATTAGGCCTAATAAGAAAGAGGATAGTCCAAATTTACGCCATTCCATACAAAGTAACCATGCCCCATTTTTGGATATGTGTTGTAAAGACCAAAAGGGTATCTCAAACTGGTCATACATTTTGAATGTTAGGTCTTCTTTAAAATTTATGGTAAAAAAGGCCTTTTTGGAAGGCTATAAGGATTAAGGGTAGTTTGTGAAGGAAAGCCCAATAAGTTATAGACTAAGGGTTCTTGTGCGAGATTTTAGGTTGTGTTTGGAATTTATACCCTTGCTCTGCATCACAATAGCATGACCAGCTCTAGTGTTTCCCATGGATTACTTGATGGGTTATGTAGGACCACTCCTAGATCAGAGGGACGAGGAGGAGGATATAGCAAAGGATACAAGACTCGGGGATATCAACCTATTCGTAGGTGATATAAATGAGGACTATGATGAGGCAGCATTTCCTGATTATGATGGAGAGGATGAGTTCAAGGAGGAGGAGGAGTCGATGAGTGAGGGAATTGACATGGATGACAAGGGTCCAGTTGTCCATGAGTGGAGAGATCCATCTCCCATTCATGTTACCAAAGCATAGTCAACAACCACCGCACACGCCAGCACCCATGAGCACAAAGAGGCTAGCACATCTTCCATGCCTCCTACGTAGGATGAGGTTGTCTTTACACAACTGGCTAGAGACCTAGGTAATGAAATTTTATTTATGATCTTGCTTATGCTCTAATGATTATGCTTTTAATTTTCATATATATATATATATATATATATATATATATCTCATGATGTGTAATAATTAGCTTTATAATTTCTATCTTGCAAGTGTTGTGAGAGATTTACAAGACCTCTATCGATAGGTCACTATAGAGATAGTGTCCCACATTCTTAGAGGTGAGGCCACAGACTACATGCCCCAACCCATCATGGAGTAGGACCAACAGTTGTTCGAGCATTATTTATGACTGAGGGTGGCATATGAGGGTGCTACTAGGTTTTCAAACTGAGTTGAGGCTCCCTATGAGGAGATCCAATAATCTCAAGGTCTAGTAGAGGTTAAGAGACTCCATACAGAGGTAGCCAGACTATAGGAAAAGAGATATCGCCTAGTGGAAGAGTGTTGGGAGGCTATTGGACAAGCAAATGGTCTACAGTATGCTTTGGATGCTCTTATCAGTTCTCAATCATGATTGCATACCACCGTTTCTTGATGGACTGTCTCTATACAGATGCGATCATCAGATCCAGAGGGATCCAAGAGTCACAGACCACACTAGCATTGTATATATTGATGACATGTACTTAAAAATTTAGGATATATATATGATCATTTGATGTCTGATTATTTATGTTTATGTGTTTAATGTTAAATGGAAATATGATTTGTCAAATAATCTTTGTAAGACTATTTAATAAATTTATCCATGATTTAACATGCTTTATTAGATCTAATTAAAACTATTACAGTTTCTCTTAGATGTGACATTGTGATTAAGTATGCTATGCTAAATTAAATGTACCTATGATCTAATTAAAGAACATTAAATGCATGTAAGGATCTAATCTAACATAACACACAAGATGAACTTGAATAGAATGGAATATAAAGCAACCATCTAAAAGTTAATTTAAATAGTTACTTTAGTATTCAAGAAACACAAATAATTATTTGTCAAGAATGAAGCAATGCGGGAGCATATAGAATGTCATCTACTAACTCTAACATTACTGCTTTATCATCTACACTATTCAAGTAGATTATACATAATAACGGCACAAATGCGTGGAATTTATAGGTTCTTTAAGAGGTGTGGCATCTATTTTTGTTAACGTATATGCTCCAGATCCATAATTTTCATTGATTATATAGGGTCCTAACCAATTAGCGCGAAACTTTCTTTTTTTGTCGAGACAACATTGGCGTTACGCTGATTCTCTCATAACACCAAATCACCTTTATTAAATGAACAAGTTATGATGTTATCATTGTACCTACATTGCATTCTTTTAGAATAAGCTTGAAGATGCTCAAGAGCATTGATGTGATGTTGGTAAAGAATTTAAAGCTAATGCAAACATTGTTCTTTATAAGTATTATCATCAATTATTCCTTGAAGAGTGATTCTTAATGAATGAATCTCTAACTCCAAGGGAATTATTGCCTCGGTTCCATAGACAAGGTTATAAGGTGTATTCCCATTTGATGCCCTAACATTTGTATGATATGCCCATAATGCATATGTTAGTTGCGTATTCCAATCTTTATTGTTTTTTCTTATTGTTTCCCTTATGATTTTCTTGAGGGTTCTATTAGTTGATTCAGCTTGACCATTCGATTGTGGGTAGTAGGGTGTTGAAAAGTGATGTTGTATGTAAAAAATTTCTAAGAACTTCTTCATATCTTTATTCTTAAATGGTGTTCCATTGTCTGAAGCTAAAGTAGAAGGAAGTCCATCAAAATATCATTCCAATGTATTTTCATATTCTTGAATAGTCAACACACTCTCGTCAAGAAATGCTTCTACATTAGGTAATGCTAGGTGGGAAGGAGCGTCAACTAACTGGTTGATCAAGGCTTATATTTTAATTGATTTTTGTGAAAAAAACTTAAGGTCAAACTCAGTCAACAACATAACCCATTTAGCTAAGCGTCTTGATAAATTGGTTCTCGCAAAAATATGTTTTAAAGGATCAAACTTCGTTATCACATGTATTTCAACATTCAGTAAGTAATGTCACAACTTTATAGTAGTGAATACAAGAGCCAAACATTTTTTCTCTATCATTGTGTATCGTGTCTCATAATCAATCAAAATTTGGCTAATATAATGAATAGGATGCTCTTTACCATTTTCATCTTGTTGAGCCAAGAATTCTATGAGAGCATGGGCTGATGATGATTTATACAGGATGAATGGTTTATTTTGCATAGTGGGTTGTAAAACAAGTGGAGTAGCGAGATAATCTTTCAAAATCTCAAAATTTTGTTTACAATCCTCATTCCAAATAAACTAAGCCTCTTTCTTAAGGAGATGTGTAAAAGGTAATGTTTGATCTGCTAAAGATGCTACGAAATGTCAAATAGCCTGAATTCTTCCTTGCAAAGTGTTTAATTGAGAAATGTTTCTAGGAGGTGGCATGCTAACTATACCATCCATTTTCTTTGTGTCCACCTCAATGCCCCTATGAGATACGATAAAACCTAAAAAAATTCCACTATCTACACCAAAGACACTTTTTCAAATTTAATCTCATATTGTATCTTCACATTCGCTCAAAGATCTTTCAAAGGATATTCACATTATCTTGTCGAGTTAAGGATTTTTCTAAAATATCATCAACATAATCTTCCAAAATCTTATGTATGTAATTGTGAAATATTAATGTCATAGATCATTGATATGTTGCGCTCGTATTATTCAATCCAAAAGGCATCATGACCCAACAAAATATTCCCCAAACAGTTGTAAATATTATTTTGTATTGATCTCGAGGGTTGATGAAGATTTGATTTATCTAGAAAATCCATCCATGAATGACGAGGCATGTTTTGCAATCGAGTCTACTATCATGTCAATATTAGGAAGATGAAATTCATATTTTAAAGATGCTTTATTCAAATCACAAAAATTTGTACACATCCTAATATGATTATCCAATTTTATGACTGCAACAATTTTTTAGATCCAAGGAGAATAATCTATAGGTCTTATGAAACCAACTTCGAGGAGTTTTTCAATCTCGCCCTTAACTAACAAGGCTATCTTAGGATTCATCTTTCATATCTTTTGTCTAACCGGTTTAGCATTTTTAACAAGGAGTATGTTGTTTGTCACTATATTAGCATCAATTCCCGGCATACCCGAATAATTCCAAGAAAAAAGTTTGGGAAAGTCATCAAACAAAGTTGCATGCTCCTCATGTTCATCTTCATCAAGGCACTTTTCTATCTTAATTACTTTTTCTTTATTGGGGATATCCATTGGTATATCAATTGTATCTCCTAAAGAAAGTGCACTTTGTTTTGGAAATTTAGGGTTGTATTCTTCTTTGCTCATGTCAATCTCACTACTTTCCTTTTCTCTATATTTTTGTTTGGTGCTAATCATAGCACATGTAACCCATTTCTTTTCAGGAGTAGATGGTTTGTCATAAACTCCTAGCATTTATTTCAAGGCTTCATCATTTTCAAAGTATTCCCATGATGGTTCACAATTCATATCAAGCAATTCAAGATTCTTCAAGGTGATATTGATTTTAGGTTTACACATGATGGTGTTTATGTTTAACGATGGTCTTTTTGTTGCTTGTGTGATATTAGAAGCAAAATACCCTAAACCGCTATTTGTTTCTTACATGTTAGGTTCTACAGGAACATTGATGCCTTGTTATTTATTTCCACATCATTTTCCACTATAGCCTAGTTGTTTTATAAGTGCATAACCTCTCCCATAAATTCTTTACATTTCTCTCAGGTTTCGTGGTTGTTGATAATCTATCTCATCAAAAATTTTCATATAGCTTTTGTCTTCTTCTAGAGTAGATGAGGCAGATGCTTGTGAGTTTTCTTCTGAATTTTGTGCTGACATTACCTTTGGTTGGTTTTTTTTTCATCTTCTTTACTTGTGATTATATTTTCTCCCATAAATGAAGGTGTGAACTCTAAGGAACCCAAATCATCATCCAATAATTTTGACATCGTTTCCATCTCTTGTTTTTCTTCTTTCATAGGTTTTATGTTCAATGTTGGAATTAATGTGTTTAGAGGACTTGTCATTCCTTTGTCAATTTGTAAGAAAATTTCAATCTCAGGGTCTATTTCAACTTGGTATACTTTATTGTTATAGACATACTTCATGATACGACAAAGAGTCAAAGGCACCACATGTATCTCATGAATCCAAGTGTAGTAACAAAAAAAGTAGCCTTTTCCCTTACTTGGTTTTATAATTAACATTAAAAATGGATTAATGGTGTCTTGGAGTAGTGTTGTACACATTCACATCATTATAGGCCCTTTATTTGATAAAAAATGCTTTAATTGATCCTTTGCAAAAGTGTGTGTTGTAACACACTTTCACACTTTTCTAGGATTTATTTACTTAATTAATCTTTATGGGCACCTTCTTAATAAAATGTATTTAAATTTGTACCTTATTTAGGTGTTGTAAAGTGTTGTAAAACACTTTCACATTTATCTAGGGTGGTCTTAATTAATTGTGGTTAATTGGAGTTAATTAACCCCCTTTAATTCAAATTTAAACCTTATTTTTGACACGTCGCAAAGATTCATCTTGACACCCATGATTCAAATAATATAACATTTAATTAGGAAAATTTAGGTCCTAGCAAATAGTGCCAAGACCCATTCGCCCTAGGTGGCGAATGGGTCCTCCCTTAATAGGACCCCCCTTTCTCAGTTGATTTTGAATGAGTTTTTAATGCTCTTTCCATCCCCTGGGGCAAGGTCTTGGAAAACTAAGCCATAACCCATTTGCCCTAGGTGCATAATGGGTCCTCCCTTAATGAGGACCCCCTTTTCAAATTTAATTCTGGTGGGAATTTAGTAAAGTTTGATTCTAGATCTGGTGTAGGCCTTAATTGTTTGAATTTCAGGGTTAATCTCCTAATTTGGTATAAATAAGGGGTAAATTCACATTTTTTCACCTAGCAATACATTCTAAGTCTCCAAGAATTCAATTTTACAAGAATTAGAGAATCACAAGAGAATTCATAAGGCATTTCAAGGCAGATTTCAAGAGTCTATTGTAACAACTCAAGATCATATCATCATGGCAAGGGTTTAAAGCATTCATGTATGTTGTTGAGCTAAGAAAGTGGATGTAGCATCGAAGATCTACTTGCAAGAATTGTTCACGTCATATTCAAGGATCCAAGATCTACATTCTTCATGGCCACTACATGCTAGATTGTAGATTTGTTTTGCAAGACATCATCCAAGGTGACATCAATTGCATCTTTCATGTTTCATGCTTCAATTCATTTATTTCATCATTTGGTTTAATTACCTACAAGGGGTTTGACTGAGGGAAACCTCCATTCACTAATAAACAAGTTTTTCTTCCCTTGAATGTGTAATTGCAGATTTACAGGTTGAAGATCAAGTGGAGCAAGTTTGGAGCAAAATTGTCAAATTTGTTAAAGTTGCAAATGTTGTCATCTAAAGTGCAAAATCAAAGATTTGAAGCTATAGAATTATGTACACACTTCCAAAAGCTGATAACCGAGATTTTGAGAAAGCAAAAATAAAGGAATAGGGCCTTGATCTTAGTTTCATAAACCCTAATGGGGACCCATTTTCCACTGAAGGCGAACCAGTCCTTTGTAGCTTAAAAACAACAAGTTTTTGACAAGGTACACGCCTTTTATGCTCTAAAAACTTCCCTCAAAGTTGCTATAATAGATAGGTATCATTTCTAATTATTATTTTGGAACTTTGACCTTAATAATTGAATGTTTCATAGTGAAAATTAGTGGGTCATATCCTTGATCTATTCACCTTGATGAACCCCAACATTTTTCTATGTTTCACCAAGGTCTTCCTAAAAGAAGATTATATGAAAGGTCATGAGGAATGAAATGAATAGGAGTGTGTAAGGTATCCTTTCCAACTATAATAGGTAAAGTAATCACACCAAGCGGTTGCTTTCCTACATTGTCGAATAATCGAATCGATAAGGAATCATGTTTAATTTTTTATTTATCCATGCCAAGTCTATCTAGAACATTAAAACTGCACACATTAAGGGCACAGTCATTATCAACAAGGGTTATTTTTATTCTCTTTCTATTGAATCTAGCTATTATCATGAAGGCATCATGTTTCTTTCACATCTCCAAGGGGGGTAGCTCATGTTGGTGAAAATTAATGTTTACATTAACTGCATTCATCCCTTGAATTATAGCTACCACATCACTTGGATTTGTATTAGAGGGGATCACGACTTGTTGTAAGGTTGTTTGAAGCATAGTGTGATAATTAGGCAAGTTTTGAATCAAGTCCCATAGGGATATTGTTTCGAGATTATGTTTAAGTTGTTCAACAAGATCATACTCCTTTCCACTAGTTGAAGGCAAACGAGGGGCACTAGGCAAGATAGAGTTAGGCAAACGTAAGGATGTTGAGGTTGTTTGTCTTGGTTGTAGATTATTTCTAGTGTTATATGTATGATCAATGGTATTATGATTTGATTGTTGCAAAACATTGTTCTTTGGTGGTTCAAGTGTGGAAACAGGTTTATTTTGAGTTTAAGATTTGTGTGAAGGTGGGTAAAGAACAAGTTGAGTTTGAATCATGTTAACGTCTCTTGGTTTCAATTTGTCATAACAAGCCTTAGTGGATGAACTTTATGAGATGAAATCCTCAAGGGTTTCATCTAACATGTGAAATTCATTAGTACTAAAAGGCTTGAGGGTTAGGTTAACTTGGAAAAAGAGATTTGACATGGTCAAATAACTATGCTTTCTCCAAGTGGTTCATCATTTAATAAGTGTCTTCAATTTATTTTTTTCTAATGAATTACGAATGTAATCTAATCTAATTTAACTATGAACTAATGCTGAAAACAATAATCTAATTTTATCCAAAATTGCAATGAATCTCAATTAATCTAAATTTACTCAAATTAATATAAAATAAACTTTGTGAACTAAAATAGAAAGTTATGAACAAAAATAGAAGCACATAAATAGGGTTTTGAATTCTGGAAAATACAATTTAAAATCTGCACTGGGACTAAATCACCCAGAGGGGCGTATGAGTCCCAGTGAGGTTTTTTTTCACAATTTTTTAGAAAATTTTAAGTGATTTTTATGCTTTTTGGTTTGGATGATCTGTAGAATAAATTTAAATTTAAATTTCATATGATTTTCATAGATTCAAGATGCAAAAATGAAACCTATATGCACTTTCACTAACGCAAGATTTAGAAACTCTAGACGCAAATTAACTAGTGCAAACCCTAATGCAAAGTTAATGAAAGCAAGATCTAGGACTGTGATTCACTCCAAATCAGAAATAATATGATCTAAATGCAAGTTCACCAAAATGAAATTATGGAAAATGGTTGATTTATGGTTTAGGACATAGAACAACACATTTCACAACATTCATTCAAGGAAAACCCTAGAGATCTCAATCTAAAGTATGCAAAGGAGAAAGAGATCTTGCAATAGGGTTGTCTTAGGGTTTGATTATAAACTAAAGAGGGGTTCACCACCAAGCTAGGGCTTGGAAAGATCAATGAAATGAAATTCTTAATGCCAAAACCTAATGCAATGCAAGATTTCACTAAATGACCTAGAAAAGCATGTGAATTAGAACAAAAAAGTGAGAAATCAAAAGTGTGCACCTTGGAATCTGTAGAGGCCTGGAATGAGCTCTAAAAAATTGAAAATATTGGAATTAGGGTGCACTATGACTCATACGCCAGTCTAGGCGTATCAATCCCAGACTAGGGTTTCTAATCTGGAACATGTTTCTAATAGTGTAGATTTACGATCTACAACAATATGGAAATTCTCTTGTAGTGGGACTCATACGCCACTTTTGGTGTATCAGTCTCATTTCACATTTTCAGGAATTCAAAGTCTAGATATGTACTCCAATATCTTCCCTTCCTTCCCAAATTGATTTTTAGATCTAGACCTGTAAAAAGTCCTATAAAACTAAATATAGAATTGATTTGCTTATGGGGGGTTTGCCTCAATCAAACCCTAGTTTGGTAATTAAACCTTGAGAGAAATAATGAATCTTGAATACAAATGTGAACATAAAACCTAACCTTAATTGTGTCTAATATTAGGAAATCTGAAATGCAATGCAACCCTATTCTATTGTGCTAGAATGAGATGCAAGAATGAAGCATACACATAAATGACTCACTTTGAGATATCCCTAATCACCCAAATGGTCCCTAATAATGCATGTATCTTCCTTAGGTTGAATGTAGAATGATAATGGAGGATGGAATCACTTAGGAAATAAGTCAATAGGCTTGGCTTGATGGCTAGATGCATCTCCCCAACCTAGAATCCATCATGATTCACCATAGGCAACCATAATCAACCCTTGAAAATGCTAGATCTTGAATGAAAGTGAGCTTGAAGACTTGTAAAAACACAATAATGTTGCTCCAAGGCTTCAACTTTTTTGATTACTTGTTCTTGAATTCTCTTGTGAAGAATGCTTGAATGCTCTTGAATTCTTGGATCTTGAAATTGCTCTCTTAGAATTATTTCTTAGATGAAAAATGACTTTAAAAGATTGTTTATATAGGTAATACACCTAATTTACCATTATTTAGATCTCAAAAGCCAAAATCAACCAAAATTTTGAATGAAAAACTTGAATTTCCCGCTCAAACCCTAAAAATGGCCCAAATGGGACTCATACGCCACTCCTAGCATATGGGTCCCACCTAGGGGGACTCATACGCCACTCCTAGCATATGGGCCCCACCTAGGGGGACTCATACGCCAAAAGTGGCATATGGGTCCCACCTAGGGGGACTCATACGCCAAAAGTGGCATATGAGTCCCACCCTAGATTTTTGGTGTGGGTTTTTAGGATTTTTAATTCTTTTGTGGATTTTGTCTGGATTTTTGTTGAAATAAGCCTTGAGATCCAAAATAAAGGGTCTTAGGGGCCTATCAATGATGAATTAGAGGGTATTTAATGCAAGGGTACTAAAATAGGTCCATATTAAATGAGAAATTGCACTATCTTCAAGACGGGAGTACAATTTTTGTCATTACATGTATTTAATTGATTAATTGAAATACCTTAGGAGACATTAGGACTAGGATAAATATTTACCAAATAATAAATTACTTAATTAATATGGCTTAGGGATACAAGATAGAAGAATGCAAGAGCGAATTTGACCATATGGGGGTGGTCAAATTCAAGTGTCTATAAGATCAATGAATCCAATCAAAATGAAACCAAAACATGGATAGAACTCACCTACTCATGAAATTAAATTGCCATAGCTCAAACAACAAGGGTTAGATTAATCAAATTGAAACACAAATGAATTCAAAACATAACAATCTTACCATCCCATAGTGGAGTATATTTGTGTTGATTTGATATGTTGGATTGCTTGTCAGCACAAAGCCTCTATGATTTCAAAATATTGATAATGTGACCTAGAATGCAATGGTGAATGCTCAAACTTTCTCAAGACTCATTTGGACATGATATATTCACAAATTCTCTAGATGAATTATGGGAAGGGTGAAGGTTCTTTTATAGATTTGATGAAATTGAATCAATGGATGAGATTGAGTCAGAAACCCCACAAAGAGGGGTTGAGATTGATCAAGAACACCCACAAAGGAGAGTGAATCAAGGAGGATGGATAAGGAGATCAGTTAGAACTCAATCTTTCTCCACCATTATAGGAAAATGGTTGAGATATTTAAGATCAATGGATGAGGATTGATTTCAAGATCAATAGTCATAAATGGTTGAGACAAGTTGGTTAAGATATTTTGAGATGGAATATTCCATGGGAATATGCTTTGTGGAGGGAAAATAGGGATAATTAAATATTTAGGAATTATTTAATTCATGTGACAGGAAGATTAGGATAAGGGATAATTAAATAATCAAGATTATTTAACCATGATGGGATAGAAGAAATAGAATGATACTAATTAAATAATTAGAAATCATCCAATTAGGGTGATAAAAAGGATGAATTATTTAAACAATTCAGGAACATTTAATTATTAGAAGGAAATAGGGTTAGTAGGTGAAAATGAAGTGAAATGCAATGATCAAGAATGAAGATGATGTCGACAATGAAAAATGTGATTCAAGATGTGTGATATGTGTTAAGGCACTTTGACATGTCTAAACAAGTAAATAAAGAATTTTTAAGTATTTATGCTTTCTCTCCAACTTCCAATTCCAACACCCAAGAAATAATTTGTTGAATGTGCCTTGAAAAGCTAAAAAAAATCAAATAATAAATTGCACAACCAACTTTTCCAGCAAGTTGTAACAAAAAAATTTATTAAATGTTGGCTTGTATTTTAAATTTGCTCACCAACAACAGTAAAAAGCAGAAAAATGACAACAATTAAATAGAATTATTATTTTCTTGGTTGATGAGGATCGCCTATGGACTTGGATGCTCTTGCATCAGAAGAGATGTCAAAGGAGGGTTGTAGGGAGAAGGAATTTGAGTAAAGTAGGGGTTTTGGGGAGACCCAATATATTTATATTTTTATCCCTTCGATAGGTTGTGGAGGTCACCCATCTATTACAGAAAAAACGGAAGTGGAATCACAAGAGGGACACTCAATTTTCCCCCTGTTTCCTCTATTCAAGAGAGCATCATTTAAAAAAAATAGAAGAGCTAAGAAGTAATTTTGTGTAAAATAATAGATGGAAGGGTATGTTCAATTCTCTATTGAGTGTTTTGGTTTCAAACTACTTTGGTTAGGCCAGTCTCTTTTAGTCTTTGAGAAATATGTCCTAAATGTACTACTCCAATTCCTTCGTTGTTTTTTTTTTTGTTTTTGTACAGTCTTAATGATATTGAATTCATTTTACTATTTTATTGGCATGTAAAAATATTGAACCCTTTCAAAAAAATTACTACTCTTATAAGAAAATCATAATCATTATTCTCGTTGAATTATATTTCTATATACATTTCATTGAATTAATCTTTAATTTATTTTCATGTATAGCCTATTACGTCACTCACTCTTAACCTCCTCTTTCTATTAGAGGGGATTTTTAATATCAATCATTCAAACAATGGATATTACTTTTAGAAGTGATAAATAAAATATAGAAAATGAATGATTTGCTTCTAATAAAATAGTTTTACCAATAGGAAGTAGTAAAAATGATAGAAAATTTTGGTATTTCCTCCTTTCCAAGAAGACAACTCTTCTAATATTATTATTTTGGAAGGTAAAAATAAACATAAGATTTGAAGAAACCTACCTGTTCTCAAGAAAAAAGCTCTGCTAGTCTCCATCACCTTGAAAAAAAGGAGATTTGAATCTTCAAACCACCAAACTTCTTCTCATATCATCATCAAATCAAAGCCATAAATAATCTTCCAAAAAAACATTTCTACCAATCTTCTTTTCATATCATCATCAAATAAAATTCATAAATAGTCATCCTCTTTTACAAAACAAAAATAATATCTTTCACTATGAATCTGAATCTTTCACAGCTAGGATGGTATCCATCATCCTCCAGAATTTGTCATTTCAGCATGGGGAACCATGTCTTGTTACTTCATGCTCTCATAGTTTGATTTTAATGTGTTTATTTTGGTTTTAACTTCTTCCTAGTTTGTTATTTCTTGAGGAAGAAAGATTTTTCGAGCATGTTAATGAAATGGGTGCTTCACAGCTTTGGAGCTTTTACTCTATGAACAAATGAAGTAGAGCCATAGGTTAAATCTAGGGATCAAATATTTCCTTAAACTTTTAAATGTTGATACAAGTTAAAAATTATTATTCTTCCATATTTATTATATGTGAATTTAGTGTTCTTGTGATGATGCCTTATGATCTTATATCTTTTTATTGTTTCTTTAAAAAACTTTGGGCATGTCTTTAAATATGTCAATTTAGATCTCAGTTCAAACAAATTAATTATAAATTTGAATTGGTTGGTGTGGAACTAACATGAGATGGATTTGAATTTGGTAGAAAAGTTCATAGTAGCAATTCTATATAATGGACAAAATCACGCTAGTCATCTAGGTCAAAAAGACAAAGGAGTTGGAGGATGATATCTAGAAATAGATGATGATTAGAATTATGAACAAAGAGGTGTATTTATGGGTTCAATCAACACTTTCACATGAAAGAGTCACATCAAGTGCTAAATAAACATGTCATAGGACATGGCTAAAGTGGGCCTAAAACTAGAGGGGAATATTATGGCATACACACTTTTCTAGCTTACTTTTGAATCCATATTTATCATGCATGCTAAGGTAAGATAAAACAATACGTAACAAATACTATTTCAAAAGAATACATATTTTTGAAATGACATGATTTTGAATATTGGTATTCTTTTCTTTGTCATATACATGTGATCCAATATTCAAAATTTAAACATCTAAATAAAAATCATTAGTAACATCTATTTTAAAAATAAACAAAAAGTATTAAAAATCAATTAGCATTGCATGTAGTTTTACATCAACTATCTCAAAGCATAAAAAATATTTCATAAGGGAAAGGTGTACATGGTTTTGTTATCAAGTTAGCCTCCATGAACCAAGAAAAAGTGTAAAAGTACAAAGGACATCAAAGTGTCAAGATTTTCAAAGATATGTAACCAAGTTGACCTCTCAATTTTTGCATAATTTGAGTCAAAATGAAACAATACATAAATAAACAAGTTATCCCTCTTAAACTAAGCAACATGTGCTCCATCAAAATGATAAATTGTGAAACCTATCTATAGGGTGTCAAGGAGTTGTAATAACATTTCCCCTAAACCTATGCAAATAAAAAACTTATTAAAGGTTGATAAGAGTATTCCCCCCTTAGATATTATGAATGCATTTTAACGAATACAACTTTGAGGTGAGGATATTTATGAAATTGGACACAGTGAATGCACTAGTCCTTAATAACATTTGACAAAATGATATCATTATGAAAGTACATAAAATAGGGAGTACATGAATTACCCATAAAATCTCCCCTAAGTATGAGGACAAGACATGTAATGATATAGCACTGAAGCATTATCAAACATGTCATGTGTGTTGGTGATTTGAGAGGTCTTCTAATCTTCTAGGTGCCAAGGGTGTCAAACCTGGGAAGATCACCACAAACCTATCTTCAGGTTAGGAAACTAAGGACCAATTATTAAGGTGGGTAAGACCTCCTTCACTTATGGCTTTGCAAGACCAATGGGATTTTCCCTAAGGTTCCAAATTGATGATTGAAAGAATAAACTTTACCTTACAACAAAATATACACATTTCACATTTTACCCAAATCCTAGTGTCACATTATACCTATGTGTTAGTTTAGAGATGTAAGGATGAACACCTAGTTTATAGATAATCTACCATAGACTTTCCAATAATTGATTTTTTATGATAATAACCCCTATTGGTTGTTACAAGCATTTAGACATGGCAATAGAACATACACACTAGGAAAACTGAAGATATTTTAATTGTTTGATTTTGAGTATGTTGAGGATGTTAGGAGAGAAAATCAACTACGGAGTGGTGTCTTTATCTAATTAAGAAACAAAGTATTTGTGCTTAAACAAAACCTAAAATGACTTAAACCACGATTATGCATTCATCAATACACCATAAAAGACAAGTTTTCCAAAATGGATAAGCAAGTTGGGCTTTACGCATACATTCAGGAAAACCACAAATAGTTGTAGAAAATTAAAAGAGTCTACTTAGTAATCTATAAGTATGCAAATACATTCATTTTATTATGCTAAAAGATACCTTGAAAAATATTTTCAAGTATAAGTTTCAATCCTTTGGTTGGCTAACTAAACAACACACATCCATAAATGCATAACGTACAATGTGGAGACACTCAATTAAGGTGGGCAATCGTCAAGGTTTCGGGCTCAAAATTGCAACTATGCTAATAGAAAAGATTAAATATTTTACACCCCTAAAAGATCCACGTATAATTTTTTTAGTACAAATCAAGGACCCTCGACAAGAGAATCAATCTAGGGTCAGACATTGGGCCTATCACATATCATCTAATGAAAAATAACATTGAAGATGAAAGAACTCAAGAAAAGTCAAAATTCTAAAATATCCACACATAAAAAAATTGCAAAGGGGATATTTTTGGCATCGATGGTCATGGAGAGTTCTTAACACATATTAGAGATGGGGCAATGATAAGGGGAAGACCGAAAGCTCAAAGGCTGACTAGTTTTATCCTTAGGATTTTTTTAGGATTCACATTTCAGGGATAAAGGTGATAGAGAAGGGATTGATAAGAGAGATAGGAAAACAAGGATGGGTCTGATAGATCGAAAGGTTGATAGTAATAGTCACTTGGTATGTGGGTATGGCTACAAGTGAAATCTTCAAACCCCTAAATTTATACACTTAGTCAATTTTTTGGTGTTGATAACTTCGACATTTTGACTAAGGAAAGTACATCAGATTTGGGCATAACAACCATAGGCACAAAATATTTGGGTGCCAACATTGGTTCTAGTTGGGGTTGTGTGTCTTTTACAAGGACAACAAGAATCTATATCTCTGGGTAGACTAAAAAGGAACAAAAAATGGTACTACCTCTTGAAAGACAACACATATATACAAGACCAAAACACACCAAAAATGACCTATGTTACAAAGGATCTAAAAACCTTGTCATAGGAAAAGTAATGCTTTAGGTGTTGACCATAAACTAATAGTTCCAATTAATCTCCATCTATGTTCCTGAGATAAAATATTCCTTGACCACATCCTTCACCAATATAATAGGGCCCAACCCATATGACATCAAAATTTCTATGCTTGCCATTGTCTTCTAGAGTCTAGAACTCCAAATGACAACAAGATCCCCAATATGAAACTCCATTTTTGTAGCCCTCTTATCAAAGAGGTATTTCATTTTTTGTTGTTTCATTTTATTACTGTCATGGGAAACTCTTCTTGTTTCTTCCAATTCAATCAAATCATGTATTCTTTGAGAAATGGCACTTTCCTCTTCTCCTTCAATCTACTGTAGCAACTTATATACTAGAAATTCAAGGCTAACTAGAAACTTGGACTCAATACCATACACCAATTCAAATGGACTCCTCCCAATATCCTTCTTGTAATTTATTCTATCGGCCCATACAACAAGTTTTAACTTATTGTATAGTCGTAAAATTGCACCCCTTGCAATTTCACATACATTCTTGTATTTGCTTTAGTGTTCACTCCCTTAGTACTTGTGTAGGATCATTTTAGCCCTTGTATCAGCCTTTTCCCTCTCAGGATGCTCCAGCACCACTTTTTAGCAACTACCCTTGTGTGTCTACTTTGCATCGAACCTAGTGACTTTCCTATTTTCATATTTTTTGTAGCGTGACATGTTAGGACACTAGGGCACCGCATAGATGTCCATGCTCCACGCTAGTGTCCTGCGACATTTCAACATTCAAACGATCATTTTCATGCATTTTTGTCACTTGTCAGCCTAATTTTCTATTTATAACGGATGGGAACATCTTGTAACTGCCCGGGAAGCTTCTTTTTGATTCTCTTCTCTCTTTATATGCTATCTTTACAAACCTATTGCTTCTTCTAAGTACTTCTAGCCTCATTCTAGCTTCTTTTAGCCTTAGATCTAACATTTCTCCCTTGTTACTTTTCTTGCCCAGCTCCATATAGCTTGCTACAACAAAACCTTCAAGTTCTCTTGGCAACACTCTTTGTGGCCCTTGGCTCCTACATGTGATACTTCCCTTGCCTTATGCTTATGAGAATCTTGGGATTTCACACACCCTCTATCTATTACATCTACATATTGTGATATGTGTTCTCCTCGAGCGGGGATTGCTTTTATCACCTCTTTTGTGATACGGGTTCTCCTCCTCGAGCGTGGTTTTCTTTTACCACTCATACTTGATGGTGTGGGTTCTACTCCTGAAGCGGGTTTTTCTTTCACCACATGCTTTTTCTATTTTAGTTGCACTCTCTCTTTCTATATGGTTGTCTGTGGAGGTGGGAACACCAAAATGGGGGTTTGACTGAGGCAAACCCCTATACATCCCCAACACTTTCTCCATATATCACATGTGTAGGTATTGAAGACATTCACATGCTAGAAGCTTCATTACTTGGCTGGTTGTAAGCACTTTCTTTCTACTCTTTAGCTTCATCATTTACTCTACTTTATTTTAGTTCTATCGTATTGTGTCATTTTCACACATTCTGGAAGTTCTTAGCAATTAGAGTAGAAGTAGCCACTCTATCATTTTATGTGATAAACTTTATTTTTGGTCCGTACAATGCGCTAGCGCACCTCGGGGATGCCAGCACGTCATGAGGTCATATGTATTCCGCTTTGCCATCCTTTGGCCAAGAGCTTGTCAGTTTGTTCAGGGAATCTTCGTGACTTGCTCTTTTAGATTCTAGAACTCTCACCATTGTTCCTTGAGGTAGTTTATGGAAGTTCATCCTGTGAGGCTCTCTGAATGAAGAGAACTCATGAGTATCAAATCCCCCTTCTTTACACTTATTATCCCACCTTTTCTTGTTAGCATCAATGGTTGTTTTGATTTTATTCATGATGATTGTTGTACTTTGATTTAGCTTCTCCATTTTCTTATGGATGATAAGGTGGAGAATGTGTTAAAAATATCTCATATTGTGAACACATGTAAACAAAATCCTTGGATCTAAAAAACATTGCATTATCAACACCAATTTGTGATCATACACCAAACTTGGTGATTATATTATTTAGAAAAAAATCGATCACCACCTTTAAAGTTGCATTCCTTGTGGGCATTGCCTCTACCCATTTGGTAAAATAATTAGTGGCCACGAATATTTACTTGTACTTATTGTTGGACTTTTATGCTATTTCCCTATGAAGTCAATACCCCATTTTTGGAACAAATCCTCTACTATAATGGTTGTAAGGGTAAGAGAACCTACAAATTTTAACTTGCCTAAAAAACTTTGGAAAGCATCACACCTATAAACATTTTTTTCCAAATCCCTGAATAATGTGCGCAACCAATAATCAATCATAATTTTATGAGAGTTAGTCCTTGACATGTAATCTCCACCACATATCTCATGGTGGCATTCCTCAATGACGATTACTAATTTATCTTCGTCCAAACACCTTCAAAGCACAACTTCTAAGCTAATCTACATCAATTGTCCTTCTAGTAGTATATACCTCTAGACTTCAATTTTTAAAATCCTCTTTTATTTATCATTCAACTTGAGAGTACAATTCAGGTTCTCTAAATAAAATATAGTTTCATACCAAGTACATTCTTTCAATTGACATGGTAGAATAGTTGGGTAAAATTTTACTTGATTTACTTTAGCAACACTTAAATTTTCCTCAACCATTAAATTTGTTAGGCATTGACATCTTACTAGCTTTATTGTTTATACCTCCATGTCATATTCTTAGATCTTTTTGATCCATATACACCTTTTCTTGATGCTTCCTATTTCACAAAAATGTCAATAACAGTTGTATGTGGAACAAAAGAAATGATTTTAGCCCCTATAAGATAGCATCTAAAAATTTTCATAGCTTTCAAAAGATCATGGGCATGCTTTTCCATGACAGAATAGTTCAATTCAACATCTCTCAATGATTTTATAAAGAAAGCCATTGGTTGTTTATAACCATATTTTTTTGGTAATAGAACAACAATACTATAAAAAGATGAAAATGAATATAACTAAAAAGACTTAGAGTAATCTATACTTTCTAGTGCTAGTGTCTCCTTAAGTGCATCTTTTACTTACCAAAAGGAATCAATCAATTCCTTATCCCAAATAGAAGACTATCCCTTCTTCAACACTTAAGATATAGCTTTGTCTTCTCAGCAAAGTTGGGGACAAACCTTCCAAAAACATTTATTTGTCCAAAGAAATATTGGACTCCATTCACTATTTTGGGTTGTGGGATAAGATCTATAGCTTTGACATGTTTTGGATCAATCCTTACCCCCTTCCTTAGACACAATGTTCTCAAGGAGCCTACCCTCTTCCACACCAAAAATGTATTTCTTAGGATTCAAAGTTATCCCATATTCTAAGAAGATTTGGAATACTAACTCCAATTGTTTTCAATGGCCATTTTGACCCTTGGAGTAGGCAATCATATCTCTTGGTAGACAACCACTATCTCATTTATTAGGCTAAAAAAAGCTACATCCATGTCCCATTGAATGTGTCTCCAACATTCTTCAATTTGAATGGCATTCAAAAATAAATAAAATTTCCCCATATGGTGTAGTGAAGGTTTTCGTGTGTTGCTTATAATCCTTGACCATGACTTGATTGTATCCTAAGAAGCCATCCATCATAGAAATCAGCTCCAACCCTATCACTCATTGCAACAAATAGTTCATACTAGGTTTTGTGTGGTCTCACGACACGCCCCAAGATTATAAGGCTTGGGGACCTAAAAAAAAAAAAAAAACTCTTATGGTATGAGCTAGCTAGTTGGAAGATCACCGAAAGTAAAAAAGGGTAAAAGAAATATTTAATTAAAGAGTACTTCGTAATAAAGTTTTTTGGGTATCAGATATTGGGAACCGAGAATGTTTGAAAGGCGAAAAGGGTAATAAGAATATGAGAAAAATGTTTTGGTCCAATATTTGAAGTCTGAGTAAAATGGAAGTCCGATAAAATCGAAGTCCGAGGAAAGTTTATGGGTAAAGTTGAATATCGGGTACTGGGTACTAGGTTGTGATGTAAAGTTGAATTTTGAGATTTTGTGATTATCTAATGAGTCTAATAGTCTAGTAATCTGGTATATGTAGAAGATAATCATGCAAGTACTTATAATGTGCTTGGAAAGTGTGTTATTAATCTATGTTATAACATTTAAATAATGGTTTTATTTACATGAGATGTTTATAAATGTTTTTTTAAAGGGATTTAATGTGTGGAATTTGTGATTGCAGGAAATATAGATTGCGATGCAAATTTTGGGTATGGATGATCAGGAAAATGAAATTTGTAGATAGATCCAAGATTATTACCAATTTAAATGATACACTTTAGATGCTCATGTTGGAATAAATTTTGTTGCAAAGAAGTGCCAGATACCGGCAACCCAGAACTCTGGAATTTAAGCATGTGGAAAAGAAGTGTACCCATTTTGAGAGTTATTCATTCCTGGAATGTTCAAACCAAGGATGAACCTGGAGTGTAGGAATTTAATTTCCACTTGATCATTCTGAATATATGGGAATTTCTTACACTCAAATGAGTGGATTTGTTTGGTTCCAAGAAGGAACCCTGATAATAAAATATTAAAACCCGAAAAGATTCAATGAGCAATTGGAGTTGATCTTTGTTCACTTCAATTATAATTTCTTGGTCAATTACTATCTTCCATGTTCCTTGATATGATTGGTCCCTTGGATTCTCTCTCATGTATTTTTCTTATCATATTTGTGCCTTGTGTTATATAAAAGGCTAGAGGATATTTTTTTTAAGTTAAGTTCAAAAATTTTGGATGTCGGAAGAGCCAAAAATTCTCTAAGTTTTGTTCTTTTTTCCTATTTTCTGAATCATTCTAGTCTAAAAACTTGTATGCATGTAGACATTGATTAATATTAGAGCCAATTTGATAGCTACCTATCTCATGAATCTTTTGCAGTTGGTTTTGTTAGTTCAACCAAACAAGACTGTATGTTGCGTCATTTAAGGGTGCATGAAAAACCTACTCGGTGTCCAAACTAAAACCCTCTCTTTAAATGATCACACCATTTTATATGTAGCTATGAAGCAATCTGGTAAAGTATAAGGCAGTTTGCTTTGATTAAATTAATTTTTTGGGGCATGCATGGAGAATAACTGGGAGAAATTTTAATTTTCAGTATTTTTATGCTTTATTTTAGAATCGATATATAAATTTTTTTAAATGTTCCAAAAAATAGATGAATGGATGGAAATTTATTGAAAATCTTTCATTTTCTATTAAAATTGTTGAATGCTTAAAGCTAAATCTACTTAAGTGATAGCAAATGAAATTGTTTATGTTCATAAAATATGATTTCTAATCTTTCAATTTCATGATACGTGTTCTTAAGATCCAAATTGAAAAGTCAATGTCTAAATATATTTACGATTCTAAACAACATATTCCCTTTGAGATTAATAGAAAAATCACATCATACCCTGGAGTGAACCTAGTACGATCATGACCTGATTATCAAAGACTTGGGATTGAACTGAGTCAATCTTTTGTTCTGTTAAGGCAAATTTTCCCTTTAGATTTTCTTGTTCCATATCTTTCAAGAAGGATAGGCTCTTTGCGGTTTGTCTGTGAATATTTTTATTTTCCATGTTGTTGCAAGTGAAATCGTCATCAATAGGAATTGGTGCTAGAAGGAGGGCGTATTTTGAAATTGTATCTAGTCCTGAGTTTAAGAAGAAAGCTTGTAAAGTGAAATTAAGTGCAAGCTAGTATTTTAGTATGGAAGTTGAGAAAATTTGGAAAAAAATTAACCAGAGATTACATCCTTTGAGTTTTCTCACCTTTGGTAGAGTCACCGAGTGTAGAATACATGATACAACTGATCACGGTGAACTTGATTGTGAATTTTTTTTAATTAGAGTAAGCTTGGCCATGTGTAAAGTGATTTGTCTAACAGAAGAAGTCCTAACTGCTAGAAGGAAAGAGCCATTAGCGAAAATTGTGTGCAACCCTAGTAGAAATAGAAATATTAAAAATCATCTAATACATAAAAACAGTTAGATAACTACAATTATTATAATGAAAATCATAACACGTTGCAAGAAAATAAATGAGAATGTCAAGATTTTGAAATATTGCATTAGAAATGAGGAAACAACATTAATGATTCATAATTCTCATTATACGTGGAAAATGAAAATGAAGAAAAGGAGCGGGAAAATCGAACAAGAGACGAGTATTTTACCCCAAGCAGAAAATTTACAAGATAAAAAATGAATTTTATTTTATTTTATGCAAGATACAGAGTATTATTCTTTTACCTTTTCTCTCTCTGATGATAATATAAATTGTGATATATCTTGGTCTAACAAAGTGCAAAGTGAAGATAGGACCAAAGGCATGAAAATTTTCGGAGGAGAAAGTTAAAAAATGGACACAGTCATTCATGGAAATGAACAGGGTACAAAGACCAACCATGAACCAGGGTTGGAAGAAGGTAGAGTATGGTCGTATCAGATGAAGTGTATTTAATCAACCTTTAATGAGTTCATTTTCATACATATGAGTTAGGTCATTGCTAAGCACACCTTTGAATTTATGATTATCAAACATAGAAAGTTTAAAATAATTCATTGTTACAGTAGAATTGTTACAAAAATTCTGAATGAATTTAAAGATAGCCTGCTATAATTCATACTAAAATGACAATGGAAATAGTCATCAAAATTATAATTAGTTGTTTTGTTAGGGTTAATCGCTTGTTAGATTAGAAGTTTGGTTAGTTAGGGTTTTTTTTGTAGGGTTTGTTTTGTTTTGTTTACTTTTCTTTGCTTTTGCTTTTCCTTTTCTTTTTTGTTTGGCCTCTAAATTTGCAAATTTTGCTTTACTTATCTTGCATGCATGAGAGTTAATCCAAACATTTGTAAAATGATATAGTGAAATGCAAAATGATAAAACCATACACAGTAAATACATGCTTTAAGATGTACTAAGAGCTAAATGTGTGTGTGTGTCACGTATATACATGAGTATCAAAATCCTTTTTTCAAAAGATCAAAAGTCAAAAAAAGAGTAATCCTAGCTGCAGGTGGTGGTAGCCATTCAGTCGATATAGGACACCTCATCTATCAGAGCTAAATACCCTATGTAGGTGAGTTCCCAGTGAGTTTCAAAGTCATGAATGTTGAGGTCTGAGAGGAAAGGCTGAAGAGGAACTACTTCCCCATGCTCTAGGAATCGAGGAATATCATCCATTGAGGAATATCATCCATCGAGGGGATTCCAATGGTTGGGTGTGGGACAAATAAAATAGTGTCCAGATTCTCCAAGTATTTAGGCCTCACTATCATATTGGCAACCGAGTGAACATCTTCCACAAAAATCCCTATATCCAAAAGAGATACTACAAAATGAGAAGCCAAGTTAGAGTAAAAGTTAAAGTAGCGGTTGAATTCTACATGTGTTTCCCCAAGAACTAAGCACAAGTTTGGTATAGTGAAACTAGAAGTCCTAATGAAGAAAAAATTTTCAAGCCTTTGCGATGTGACACTTCCTAAGAAAACATTTTGGCAATGAGAGTCGCTGAAGCAAATTGAGTATCCATGGCCTAGAAGCAAATGAGAATAAAAGGAAAAATGAAAAACCAAAAAATAAAGCTAAGAAAGTGTGTGAAGAATTCAAGAAGAAATGCAGAATTTATAGAAAGCCTTGAGGAAGTTGTGGTACATAGTTGCCTCGAGTGAAGTCTTGGAAATCGTAAGCAAGGTGGAAACTAGACAATTGTTTTTAGAATGAAATGTTAAATCAAATTAATTATTTACACATTGTTGGTGATAAATTGCTTCAAATTTGAGTAGTACGAAGATTGCGAATCAAGCAAGTTGAAAATTTGGAAGTAAATAGTGCTCATTTCAAAGTTTTTTTTTGCACATATTAATTGTTGAGGTGTTTCTATGTGAGGAACGAAAAAGAAAATGAAGTCGGTAAGGCAACACATGTCATCACCCAGGTAAGTGGAAAGAAATCATATGTGCAAAGTCAAGCACGTGAATTTAATGAAGAATAATGTGATCATGTTTTGATATAATTATGATAATCTTGATCCATTAATGAGGTACAACATCATCAAATTGGAAGTGCTGGCCGAATATTTAGTAGTTGCCATAATATTTTATCGAAAGGGTGGTAACTAATGTTTCTAAATTTAGATTTAATTTGGTGATTAAATTGTTTATTACTAAATTTTAATTTATGTATATCTTTTAACATATGGAAGGTTGCAATTAGCTAGGATTTGGCATAAGGTTGTAAAATTTAGCCAGAAACATGCACCAACAGGGAATTACTAAGTGATTTTTTGGGAAATGGTGAATTGATGAAGGGATTTTTATTGAATGAAAAATCAAAAGGTAACCTTTGCTACGACTGTAATTCCCAACCTAATAGCGGGCTTCACTACCTACAAGCTGAAAATGAACTATTATTGAAATATCAAAAGTGAAAAAAGAGCTATCATTGCTATATCTAAAAAGAGAGAGAGAGAGAAATCAACTCTTTAAGCTATCTAAATAACTATACCAGGTCTATAGACGTCTAGCTAGTAGTAGAGCTATGTTTGGGGGAATTACAAAGATAACCTTGTCGAGGCTACGGACACTTGACTAGCAACAAGGCTCTATCCCTAGTCGGCTTTGGAGGATTACCATATTATGTAGTTCAATGTCAATGAATTGATTCTTTTTACTGAGTTCTAAAAAATTGGAATTAATTAGAGAACACATAGATGTTTCCGAGGGAGTTTTACTTTTTATGCCAAAATATAGGTAAAGGTTATTGTTTTAAAATATGGATAAATTATAATTTACAATTGGTGATTTAATTTCAAATTTTGTTTAAATTTGGTTTTATTGGTTGCAATTTGTTGTGTGCTCTCACAACATAGCCCGAGATTGTAGGGCTTGGGGACCAAAAAAAAAAATTAACTCTTAGGGTATGAGCTAGCTAGTTGGAAGATCACCAGAAGTAAAAAAGGATAAAATAAATCTTTAATTAAATATTACTTTGTAATAAAGTGTTTCGAGTATCGGATACCAGGAACCGAGAATGTTTGAAAGGTGAAAAGGGTAATAAGAATATGAGCAAAATGTTCCATTATGGTATTTGAAGTCTGGGTAAAATGGAATTCTAGTAAAACTGAAGTTTGGGGAAATTTTATGGGTAAACCTGAATACTGGGTACCGAGTTGTGATGTAAAGTGGAATTTTGAGATTTTGTGATTATCTAATGAGTCTGATAGTCCGATAATTTGGTATATGTAGAAGATAATCATGCAAGTATTTATAATGGGCTTGGAAAGCATGTTATTTATAAGAAATTTATGTTATAACATTTGAATAATGGTTTTATTTATATGAGATATTTATAAATGATTTTTTTAAAGGGATTTAATGTGTGGAATTTGTGATTGTAGGAAATACAGATTTTGATGCAAAATTCGGGTATGGACGTTCAGGAAAATCAAATTTGCAGATAGATTTCAGAGTATTACAAGGTTCAATGGTACACTTTATAGGCTCATGCTAAGATAAAGTCTGTTGCAAAGAAGTTCCAGATACTAGGAACCTGGAACTCTAGAGTTTAAGCATGCGGCAAAGAAGTGTACCCACTCCAGGAGTTATTCATTCCTGGAATTTTCAAACCGAGGATGAACCTGGAGTGTAGGAATTGAATTTCCACTTGATCATTCTAAATATATGGGAATTTCTTACACTCAAATGAGCGAATTTTCTTGGTTCCAAGAAGGAACCCTGATAATAAAAGATTAAAACCCAAAAAGATTCAATGAGCAATTGGAGTTGATCTTCGTTGACTTCAATTGTAATTTCCTGGTCATTTACTATCTTCCATGTGCCTTGATATGATTGATCCCTTGGATTCTCTCTCATGTATTTGTCTTATCCTATCTGTGCCTTGTGTTCTATAAAAGGCCAGAGGATTTTTTTTTTCAAGTTTAGTTCAGAATTTTTGGATGTTGGAAGAGCCAAAACTTCTCTAAGGTTTGTTCTTTTTTCCTGTTTTCTGATTCATTTCGTTCTAAAAATTTGTATGTGTGTAGACATTGATTAATATTATATCCAATTTGATAGCTACCTATCTCATGAATCTTTTGTATCTGGTTTTGTTAGTTTAGTCAAACAAGACATTTATGTTGTGTCGTTTAAGGGTGCATGCATAACCTACTCAGTGTCCAAACTAAAACCCTCTCTTTAAAAGCTCGCACCATTTTATATGTAGTTGTGAAGCAATCTGGTGAAGTATAAGGCATTTTTCTTTCATTTAATTAATTCTTTGGGGCATGTGTGGAGAATAATCGAGAGAAATTTTAATTTTCAGTATTTTTATGCTTTATTTTAGAATAGATATTTAAATTTTTTAAAATGTTCCAAAAAATAGATGAATGGATGGAAATTTATTGAAAATCTTTCATTTTCTATTGAAATTGTTGAATGCTTAAAGCTAAATCTACTTAAGTGATATCAAATGAAATTGTTGATTTGGCAACATAATTTTTGGATTTGATTGCATAATTATTTTATGCATAAAAAAATTACTCAATCAAATCCAAAAATTTTGTTGTAAAATCATTATGGATTATGGAAACTTGATATCTGAAATTGTTGATGTTCATGAAATATGATTTCTAATCTTTCGATTTCATGATACTTGTTCTTAAGATCCAAATTGAAAAATCAATGTCTAAATATATATATGATTCTAAACAACATATTCCCTTTGAGATTAATAGAAAAATCACATCATACCCTGGGGTGAACCTAGTATGATCATAACCTGATTATCGGAGACTTGGGATTGAACTGATTCAATATTTTGTTCTGTTAATTCAGATTTTCCCTTTATATTATCTTGTTCCATATCTTTGCGGTTTGTCTATGAAGATTTTTTTCCACCCTATTGTTGTGACTGAAATCGTCATCAACACTAGGTAATAGATAATTTTCATTAAGGGACTTGATATTTAGATTTCTAAAATCCATAAACAGTCTAATGTCCCCATTATTATTTCTACAAGAACAAATTTAGACACCCATTTCGAATGTTTGGTTTGTTTAATGATACCTCCTTCAAGTTTCATCAATTCCTTTTGCATTTCAGGAGTAAGAGTAAGGTTAATAGGGCACTTCTTTTGTCTGAATGGGTTTACATCAGGTCCCAATGGAATGGTTTACTAAAAATTTCTTCCATGTATTTCTTCAACTCATCATAAGACCAAGCAAAGAATATTTTATATATTCTTAACAATGTGATCAATATTTTCTTCTTTATTGATCTTAACCTTTTAGTGATATAAATAATTTTAGGAGTTGATTCAATCCCTAAATTTATACCTTCTATGTCCTCTTCTTTAGTAGGCTTACTTCTTATCTTATAACAATCAAAACTATCAAATATCCTCTCTAAGGTAATGAGACCTCTAGGAATGGTTTTGGTTTTGAGCTAGATGATCTCATTCAAAAAAATAGTCTCCTTACATTCTTCATCCTTCTCCACTATGGGTTTCTAGTAGATTATTTTCTCAAGAAGATTTATGCAATTCAAAAAATCATAAATATGGTGATCATCATTCAAGACCTTCCAAATATATATTATCTAGAATGTTGGGCTTTGTTAGAATCTCAACATCATACATACAATGTTGGGGAGCAAGAGAAGCATCAAATTTTAAAGCTAACACAACAAGTGCATCAACAACCACATTACTTTCTCTTTCTATCCAAATGATGTTGAATGCATCAAAATTTTCAATGGTATCCCAAAATAAATTCTTATATATTCTTATCCTTCTTTCCTTTGTGGCATATGCACCTCTAACTTGAGAAACTATAAGTTTTGAATCACCGTGCACTCTAATGCATTTGATTCCATATTTTGAAGCCATGTTTAAACCAAGAAACAAAGCCTCATACTCTACCACATTGTTGATGCATTCAAAGTTAAATATGAAAGTGAATTTAGAGTCTTTTCCCTCAAGGGACACTAATACAATTCATACACCATTACCTTCTTTTGAACATGCACCATCAAATGCATATTCCAAAGTCCATCACTTTTTTAATAAAGATGTGGGGAGAGTAAATCAGAAGCAATTTTTTAATCATATTCATCATTGCAATAGCCTACTAAACAATCAGACTCTACATCAAGGTAATGAACCTCATTCTTTGGTTCATTAGGATTCTCCACAGTGATCATTATCTTCTTTTCCTTGTGTAATTAGACATCTTTCCCACATAAAATAATGGTAGCATAGGATAGATCCATTTGAATTCTACCACCCATCAAAGTTTCCCACTTCCTAGATAACAACATACACCATTTAGTTGGAAAATCAACCATGATAATATTTGTAAGACTAGTAAAATTGAGGGAAAAGCATGAATCATCGATAGGAACAACAAAACTACCTAAATTCAAGCCATAGAGACCCTAATATAACAATGAAGCACAATATGACAATAGAAATTAAAATAATGAACAACAATACCTCAATTCCTATGCCAAATTTGATTCTCCTCCATTGCTCTTCTTAATTTTTCTTGTTTTCTCTCAAATATTTATTGTGCAATGTTTCACAATAAGCTCAATGTTGATGATTGATAGCAAGATCTCAAGATCTCAAGATGAATTATATGATAATTTTTTTTTGAAGATTGTGGTTAACCTTGGAATGGAATCGATAGCTTGGTTTTATAGAAATCCAAATTCAAATGAAGGGTGAGGATTGAGTGATGATGTATGATGATCAATGGATGAGATTAATTGAGAGGAAAATATTTAATAATGGGAAGCATGGAACAAGATCTAATAAATTAGGTGAGAAATAGGACATGGATAAGAATAAATAAAATAAATAATTGCCACCATTATTTAATTTAGGAGAGGGTTTATGAATAGTTAAATAATTGAAATTAATTATTTAATAATAGATGGAGGGAAATGGAAAATAATTAAATAATTAGAAACAATCATTTAATTATAGAGAGGAAATGATAAATAATTAGATAAATAAGAATTTATTTAATTATAGGAGAAAAGGGGTGAAGAATAATTAAATAGTTAAAAAATAATTATTTTAATTATAGAAGAAAGGAGGGAAAATGAAAATAAATAATTAAATAAATAACAATTTATTTAATTATAGATGAGAAAAGAGCGTAATTAGTGACATAATTAAATAAATTAAAATTTATTTAATTAATTTGAGAAGAATAAAGATAAAGAGTTAATTAAATAATTCAAAATTATTTAATTAATAGAAGAATATGCCATAAGGAAATAATTAAATAATTAAAGTTATTTAACTATGTAGAGAAGACTCAAATTAGTAAGAAAATGTTTCTTGTAGGCTCGAGACATTTTTTCAGTGTCTACAATATCCATTGAATTTTCTTACTTAGGTATGCAACACAAGTTGTACTAGAACATTATTTACTATCCCAATTACATTTACTTCATGAGAATCCATGATATAGCACTTACCATAGGACTTTGAAACTTGCATTCCTAAGTGGTTCATAGCTTCCAATGCCATCACATTACTAAAAGCTCCATAATATAACATACAGTTATGAACTAGCCAACCATTTATTAGCAAAGATGTATAAAATGGATCAATAGTTTGTTTATTACCTGTAGAAACAATGCCCAAATGTATCTCAAGGGTCTCTTATACATTGACTTTGTCCACCTTATCTTTGGGAACACCTAAAACTTCATATGGCTTATCAAATATGGTAGTGGAATTAAGGTATAATAATTTCCCTTCCCTGTGCTCAAGGATCCTTAGTAGTTATCTGATTAGCAGTTGAACTTTTTATTAACTAAAGGCCTGATCCATGTCAATTATCTAGTATGCTAGCAAAGGAGGAGAAGATAGGACTATTATACTATTAGTATTAGGTATGAAAGGCATTACTTGATCATTAACAACAATTTTCTTTACATTGATAACTTTACCAACCTCCTCTCCTACCTTTTTTTTGGTAGTCATCTCCAATAGTTTGTCGATTTCCCACATTGTTGGTAGAAAAATTAGCACCTTTTAGTTTTTGGGTGTATACTTTTTGCAAGTGTGCATTTGGTAAATGTATCTTCTTTCTTGGTGGAGACTTTCCTACAAATATATTTTTTGTACTTTCTATATTATATTATTTTGTACTTTCTATATTATATTATTTTGTCTTTCCTTTATTCAAATGTGCAGCTAACACATCTAGAGTAGCTACACCCTTAACTTGAATAAAAATAGCGTTATTGAGATCTTTAATGTCCTCATTAGAGTTTCTTTGTTATACCTTTGACTTATTTGTTCCTTGATTTGTTCAATTTTTTTTAAATAATAGGGAAAATGATCACTATAATAATCATTTTGAAATAATTCCTCGCCCTCATAGGCATCCAATGATATATATTGGAATTATCATAACTTTCACCTATCTACCCTCATTCCATTGGAATTTTTTCTCTTCATTAAGTGTAGTTGCAAAAATTCACTTGGATTTATAATGAGGTAAGTAACATGTATTACACTAAAATTAATGTTTCTTAGGATTCACATGATCCTTCCTTAAGGGACCAAGGGTTTTTTTCTCTTGGTACCCTTTGGTTTGAAATTTTGGGTATTATTTGGTTGTCATTATCTCCAAGTCTCTTAGATCAATCATAGTTATAAGGCTTGTTATCCAACCTTTGGCCCTCGTTGAAATGTGTAGGAGCACAATTAGAAGGCATACTTTTTTCATTCTTTGCAACTTCGTAGGAGAGTCTTCATAGCTCCCATCAACCTATCCAATTTCTCTTTAATGGTGAGAGGCTTGATAGGAGTTTTTGCATTTGGTTTCAAGAGTTTTACATCAACCCTTTTGTTATCTTTTCCATTTAAAGCTTTTAGTTTTCTCTCTATTTTCATTTCCATTTCATATGCTTCCCTCAAAGTCTGAGGGTTGTTGTCTCTCAACAAATAACCCAACTTTGAATCAAATGCTCCATAATATATAAAAAGACACATAGGTTTAGCTAACCTTACTTTGAGAGGTATTTTCCTCATTGTCATAATGAACCTATTGTTGAAGTCAACAACCAATGCATTTATCCCTTTTCTAATGGTAGTCATCTCATGGATTACAAATTTTGGATCCAATATTTCTCCATATTGAAATCTTAAGACCCTCAAAAATTCATCCCATGAATCTATGTTGTTGTATAGAAGACTCTTGTACCTTTGTTTTTCACTCTCTTCCAGTGATTGCACAAAAATATTCATCATGATGTGCTCATATTTTATCTCATATTCATCAGTGACATCAATGAAATGTCTCAAGTGGTTCCCCCTAGTGATAGCATCATTTCCTTGGAATTTAGGCACCTTCTCTTTAATATATGTTGGAGCTAGATTGAGATAATTAGGAATACCACAAAGTTCAAATTGTTTATATCTTTCCAATACCAATGGTGGTCTCACTAGAAAAAATCTCTAGGCCTATATTTTAGGGTTGACCCCAATATTTTTTATAACATTTGGTTGTAGGGGATCAGGCTACTAACTTTTCTAAACAATAGGCACTTGCTGAATTGGGACAATTGGTGTAATATTTTGAGTTTGAAATATATTTTTTGTCGAACAACATTTCGTACAATATTTTGAGAAAAAATTTGTTGGTGATTGATTAATAAGGCATGTTGATGTAATTGGCCTAGTTTTAATGCAATTTGTGCATCTATATCACACTACTTTTCTTTAAGATTATCAATAAGATCAATGTGATGATCTAATTCTCTTTCTTTGAACTCAATTTCTAGTTGAATATTATGGTCAGCATCTTGAAATGGGGTTTTGACATCATGCTCAAAATTTTGAGTATCATGTCTACCTTCCCTTTTATTTGTCAAAGGTGGAAGCACAAGGTTTATTTGAGGTGAACCCATATTTATATCTTTTGTACTAGAGGTTCTATTTATTGTCTATATCTAGTATAGTCACATATTAAATTTATTCTACTGGCTCTAACTCTATTATCAACTAGTTCATCTAATTTGTATTGATCAAAGTCTCTACAAATAGATCTTCTACTTAAATCACCTACTTTTTCAATATTTCTTGGATTTTGTAAAGGATACTTGGATTTTTAGCATTCAATTGTTTGTATCGCCTTATTCCTTCTATAGTACTAGTTTTAGGCACTTCCTGACCTTTGGAGAGCTAATATTTTTTCATTTTTATCTTCTAACACAAACTTTGGGATCTTCCAAAATAGATTTTCCACTCCTTAGAGGATAAAATAATTAGAATTAGTAAACTTTTAATTTCAAACCAAAGAACAATACTTTCTTGGTTGCACTATGGTCACAAAGTAACATGGGCCTTCAAATTAATTATTGATCTTCTACTCCCTGAAAATGGCACCAAGTTATTTGTGATCTGATTTGTAAGCCCCAAATCCCTAAGGCTTGATAACATTTTAGGTACCAAGGGTGTCAAAATTGGGAAGACACCACAAACCTATCTTCAAGTTGTAAGACTAAGGACTGACTATTGAGGTGGATAAGACCTCCTTCACTTCTAGCTTTGTAAGACCAAGGGGGTTTTCCCTAAGGTGCTAAATTAATGATTGAAAGACTAAATTTTACCTTACAACAAATTATACCCACTATAGACATCTAAATTCATGTCCCCCCTCTCAACCTCTATCCTATCCAAAATCCACATCCTCTTATCCTCATCATCATCAACAATCCCAATATATCTACCTTAATCGCCCATCCCAATCCAACACTCACACATTCTTGTAACAATCCCCCATCCCAATATTCCTCTTATCTTAATCCACCATCTCAATCTCCTTATCCTAATCCATCATCCCTATCATTCTATGCCAACTCACTATACATGTCTTCCTATGGTGGTCTACCACCTCAATCTTCCTGTTCTAATCCAACATCCACACCTTCCTATCACAATCCCCCATCCCAATATCAATACATTAATTCCACATCTCCCCATTCTAATCCTTCATCCACATCTTCCTACTATTACTCACCATCCCAATCTTCCCAATCTAATCCCACATCCACATCTTCCTACATCACTCCCCCTTTCACCACATTATATATTTATCCTCCATCTAAACATAAACCACCTAGTCCTCCATCTCCTCCTAGTCATCCATCCAATCCCATCCACTCATCTAATCATAATCTTCCATCTCCTCATAGTTCTACATCTAACCCTCATCCACCCATCCACTCATCTAATCCTCCAATCCCTAACCCTAATCTTCCATCTCCTCCTAGTCCTCCACCCATTCAAATCCCCTCATCTAATCCTAATCCACCAATTCCTAATCCTAATCCTCCATCTCCTCCTATTCCTCCATCCAATCCCATCCACTCATCTAATCATAATCCTCCATCTCCTCCTAGTTCTACATCTAATCCTCATCCACCCATCCACTCATCTAATCCTCCAATCCCCAACCCTAATCCTCCATCCATTCACATCCCCTCATATAACCCTAATCCACCAATTCCTAATCCGTAATCCTCCATCCATCCCTGACCCTCCATCCATTCCCTTTCTGTAGTGGGGAAAATCCGCCCCTCTACAGGCCTCCAACCCATTTTTTTTTTTCCTTCCTAGGGCCACCATTTGCAAACCGTGCATCGGATTGACTTCATTCAAAAGAAAAACTTGCCTAATTTTTCATGCTCTTTCCAACCATACCCTCCATTTCTTCCTATCGATAGGTCATCTAGGAGCCCTCTCTTTTCCCTCCCTTTTTAAGCGGTATTTTTTTACTTCTTATTTACCTTTTTTCCTCCAACTAATCCCTTCCCTTCTTAGGGCCGCCATTTGCAAATAGTTTGTCTATTTGACTTCGTTCTAAATAAAAACTTGCCTAATTTTTTGTACTCTTTCCAACCATACCCTTTGTTTCTTCCTATCGAGAGTTCGCCCATGACCCCTCTCTTTTCCCCCGTCACCCTCTCGAGGGGGTATAACCTTCCCATTCATCTATTTTCCCTGCCATAGTCATTCCTTTGCAGGATTGGGGCATCTTCATCCATTCCCTATTGTTTGGGGCAGCTCAGGTCTCTCTCCCCATGCTAGGGCATCATTTTCTGGTTACTTCCTCTATAGAGTCACCTGCATTTTCTTTTCTTCGAAACACTGTTATTCTAACAAAACTTCGAAGAGGGGAAAAATGTAGACATCTAAATTTGACCACTTCCACATGGTCAAAATTGTCTACTCTATTAGTCTATTTCATTAATAATGATTAAATAATTTATTTAATCATTATCTCATTTTTTGCCTAAGATTCCTAAAGTATGTAATTGAATAATTAGATACTTTACCTTACACCTTTTCTTCTCTAAATTAAATAAATAAGACAATTTATTTAATTTAGTCATTTGACCTATTTAGATTAAAACCAATTTTTAATCCCTCTTTTTCTCTCTCCTTGTCACATTCTCCACAATCCTCATCTAATCTGGATTAAATAAATTAATCTATGATTAGGATGTGCACCACTTAATCAAGATTAGTGTCACATCCTCCATAATCTCCCACTTGCTTCTAATCTCTCATCAATTATCCTAATCTTGTGTTTGCACAACCTTAATCAAGGTCATTAGCCACATTTAGCATACCTTTTTTTGTCAACCTTTCCACTTGCCTTTCTTGGCCTTGACTCCCTTTCCCATGTGAATTTTTAATTCACATTTATTCATCCAAGGCTCCTCTCTTCCCCATGTGAATTTTTAATTCACTTTTATTCCTCCAAGGAATATTCTCTTCCCCATGCAAGTTCTAGAACCTTTGACTTGTCACATCAAGTCACATGTGGGTAAATCCTACCTTTTTAAGGACCTTGATTTATCCAAGGTACTTTCCACCTCTCCTTTTGGAACCTTGTCTTATCCACAAGATTCTCCAACCATGTGAATTTTTAATTCACTTTTATTCACCCTAGATTCTCCTCTTCCCCATGTGATCATTGAGAGGTCACATCATCCTTTTTCCAAGGTACTTTTCCTTCATCCACATCATATACCTTCCTTCCACCTCACTTATACATCATCTCATCCTAGGCCATCTCACATTCCACATGTCAATATGTGAGGGCTTGTGAGTCCTCAACTCACCATAGCCCTCCATCTTGGCCTTGTTGGTTTAATCTCAACTGTTGAATTCTCTAGAGAATTAAACCATCTATAAATACCCCTTCCTTCCCTTCATTAAAAAAAAAATCAATCTTTTGCTATCAAAACTCTTGAAAATTCTCCATTTGAGCTTCTCTTGCATCTACCATAGCATTTAGCATCTCACCATTACAATGCCTTCACTCATCTTGCATATCACTTTTCATATTTGATTTAACTTGCCATCCAAAGAGCACACAAAACATCCAAAGATCAAGGGCTAGCCAAGGAAGAAACAACACAAGAGAGGTATAATCACTTATCAATTGGTTATCTTACTTCTTTGCAATTTCTTTCCTTAGGCTAATCTTGAGGTGTCCTCTTTATGTTATTTCTTTCATTGCATCATTAGTTTTTTTAGCATCTCATAATAGGACTTAACATTTTTAGGGATCACACCCACTACATAGTGTACCCAATACTAGTGTCATGATATACCTATGGACTAGTTCAGATATGTAAGGATGAACACATACTTAACAAATAATTTTCCATACACTTTTCAATGAATTATTTTTTTATAAACCCTATTAGTTGCTACAAGAAGTCAAACATGGTAGTAGAAAATACACACTAAGAAAATATGAAGATGTTTTAATTGTTTGATTTTGAGTATTTTGAGGATGTTATGAGAGAAAATCAGCTACATAATGGTGCTAGAGTCTCTGTGTTTAAATAAAACTTGAAATAACTGAAACAAATTTGATGCATTCATCAATACACCACAAACGACTAAGTTTTCCAAAATGCATAAGCAAGTCGGGCTCTACACATACATTCAAGAAAACCACAAATAATTGTAGAATATTAAAAGAGTACTTAGTAATTTAAAGTATACAAATACATTTTATTTATATCACACCAAGCTGACATATGAATTCATTAAATGAAGGAGGCTAAATCTCGCCAAAATTTGAATTTAAATCCCAAAAATGACTCCAGGAGGAGTAAGATGCCCTAGGTGGCATCTTAGTCCCAAGTGATGAAACTTGGAGCACAAACACCAAAAAGGGGCCCAATCAAGATGCCTCAAAATCAAGGTCCTAAAACCTCGGGGGGAGAAAGACACCCTAAGTGGCATTTTAGTCATGACTAAAAATTAGGGAGACACATATCAGAATCATTGGGATATCATTTATGCATTAGATAATGTCGGGATTAGCTAAAAAAATATGTAATTCATAGGGCTTGTGGACACAAAATAGGACCAATTAAGGTGTAAAGAAGGATAAATAAAGAAAGGCAGGCCCAAACAAGTGTGAAAATGCAAGGGTACGCATTTTACTACACTACATTTAGCCCCCACTTTAGTGATAGGATGAACTTGCTTCAAGCTCACACTAAAGTAGCCAATGACGCAATCAAGAGGGGTTCAAATGTACAAATGTTAGTAAGATAGGATGACAATAATCAAGAGGGATGATCAAGCTCCCAGGATCAAGATCCTATGGCATACCAACATAGGCACAAAGGAACACGCTTGCAGATGATATATGAATCCAAAATCAGATTGCAAACATACACCATCAAAGACAAGAAAAAGGAAAAAGGAAAAGAACTACAATAGATCAAGCTTCGAGTGGTCATCCAATATGGTGGACTAGGTCTAGGCTTGAAGAGGGTTTACAAGTGGAACATGTTATCAACTATGCAAATAAAACACACGCTCATGAGGGCTAGTGGGAGCTAGTTGTCCACTAGGTGAGCCCTAAGGGACCATATCAAAGCCATACCTCCATGACTTTAATAAGGTACAAAAATGCATGCTCACAAGGGCTAGTGAAGCTAGTTGTTCACTAGGTGAGCCCCAGGAAGTCCATATCAAATCCATACCTCCATGACTTTAATAAGGACAAAAGGAAAATAAACACTCACATAGGCTAGTGAAGTTTGTTGTTCACTAGGTGAGCCCTAGGAAGTCCATATCAAAGCCATACCTTCATGACTTTAATAAGAACAAAGAGAGAAAATGCAATGTAACAAGAAAAAGAGAGATGTTCGAAGGGATTTTTCTTAGCTCATGTGAGGTCTTACTCTTAGGGGACATCATGCTTAACATCTCCAAAAGAAGATAGATACAAGGTCTCATCCTGAGGAACATCATACCCAATGCTTCCAAGAGAGGACATGCACAAAAGGTCTCATCTTGTTTCCAAGAGAGGACAAGTGAAAGGTCTCATCCTGGGGAACATTGTATCTAATGTTTCTAATAGAGGACAAATAAATATCATTCTCTCGAAGAGAGTCAAACCCAAAGACACCATCAAGAGGGAAAACACATTGCATAAAGAAATAAAATCACATCAAGGACCATGAAAGGAAAATGCAAATGAAATCATGCTAAAATAATTCCAATGTATGCCCCCACTTTAAAGGAATTGCTAACACCATGTTGTGAGAAATTACTTTCAAGTAGTCAAAATATGAAAAAGGAAAAGAGGGTTGCCCCCTAGAAACACATAACAGATCTTTGGATTCGGGATCAATATTTGTCTTTGTTGCGATGATATTAAAGAGCTCAGAATTGTCATCATTCCCCAAATACACACAGAACTGGAAGAATGACACAAAGAGAGCAAAAAGAAAATCCTTTTGGGTCAACATGAAAGATACATAAGGTGTCTTAATGCCTTGTGTCATCCCCAAAAGGAAAACACAAGACAAAAGCGAAAGGAAAGAAAAAGCTTTTGGGTCAACATGGAAGAGACATAGGGTGTCTCGATGCCTTGCGTCATCACCAAAAGAAAAACACAAGACAAAAATGAAAATATAAATGAAAAGGTGTAGAGCTTATGACATAGAGAATAATGAAGGTACAAAAACAGGAATACACAAAGAGAGAGAAACATTAAACAAAACATCACAGGGGATCACGATATGCACATGCAAGCGAAAGAAAAAATAAAATGAAAGAAAAAAGATAAATAAAAGATAAAAGACTAGTAAGGCACATGCAGATCAACCATATAGCGAGTCATTTGAATCCCAGTCTTGTTCAATATATGTGGAATTCAAATCACTAGTGAGAGGGATCACATCAAGTGTTGTACTAGGAGAATCACCTAGTTCAACACATGGTGAATCGCTCAGTTTAGGAGGATCATCATGGTTGTTGTCGTTTAAGTTCATGGATGAGGATAATAAAAGATTCAACTCATTATGCACTTCCTCATTGATTTTATTTGTTTCCTCATCATCATCCAAGCTAACAATAATAGGAGGACAAATGATAATATCCATAGAAGGTTTTGATCCTTGTTGTGTTGAATTTACAGTCTTTGTTAAGAGAAGAGGCTCATCGCTTATTGCTTATGTCAAGCTCAGATTTTGATTTTCAATTTTTTTCTCATCATTCATCTTTTGATAAATATCACAATGCCTATGCCTATGCTCTCTAGCATTACGTTTCTATTTATTATGATTTTGAAATTGTGTTTGTGTAGGAGCGAGTGTATCAACCATAGGTTCCTTTTCTTCTTGTGAGGGAAGAATGGAAGAAACCATGGAAGGTTATTCAACCACTTTCTCTTTGGATTTATAAATTTTCTTAGGAGGCATATTAGGACTTGTTTTGTTTTCTCTAGGTCTCTTGTAGGAAATAGGTGAAACGTATGTGAAATAGGTGAGGAGAAAGGATGCCCTTTTCCTCCTATTCTACCTCATTCATTCGAATATGTCCTAAGAACCCTAATAGGATTGAATATCAACCTCTCAAGGTGAGTCAATACACAACTAGGAGGACTTACAAGGGGATCTTCTATCAAATTAAGGGGTTCACCACCAAACAAATGCTTGGAAAAGACAATGTTTGAAAACATGTTGTGATATGCAAAACACTCAAAATGAGTGAAATGAAGCTTACTAATATTGAAAATGAATAACTCCAAGTTAGGATATGTGTACCTAGGAAACCTAGAGATGCCAAAAGGATCTAGAAATACAAATAGACTACCAAAATATTCCTTGGAGGAATAAGACGCCTGTACTCTCATCTTAGTCTCATTGCTTTTTTCGGGGCACACACAGAATCCTGAAGGATTTCTGAAATATTCCACTTCCAGAGAACTAATATGTCTTTGCTCTCATCTTAGTCCTAATCTAAATTTCTGAAAAGTGTGAATGTGGTCCTGAGCTCCCAGATCTGTAATTATTTTTCCTCGGATCTCAGGTTCTAAAATAGTTGGATCTGACCTGTAGCTGAGTTTCCATGAAGATGACAAATTTGACAATGGAATTTTGCAACTTTGACAACTTCTCACTCCAAGTGATCTTCAAGTCTTCAACCTAGATCTGCAAACACAAATGGACAAGATGGAAAAACTTGTTGATTGTTAGTGAATGGGGGTTTGCCTTAGTCAAACCCCTTGTTGGTAATTAAACCTTCAAATGAAATAGAAATGATAAGGGAAATGGTGAATAAACAACATGAAATGCTACAACTCACCAAACCCTTGCAAAGGCTGCAAAATTGTATGTAATGGCTACAATGGACATGGATTTTGAAATGCTTGATAGATCTTGAAATGCTTGCTTGCTTAGATCAAAACCCTACATCACAAATGGTAGCACAACAACACACATGATGCAAGAAAAATCTTTGAAATTATGCTTGAAACTTGATGATGGCTCCAATTTCTTGATGAATTACTCTTGAATTCTCTTGATCTCATAAATTTTCCTTAAGAATGGATACTCAAGTTGCTAGGATGAAAATGAATGAATGAACCTTGTATTTATACTTTTCTATGCTTAATATCCCAAAATCATATCACACCAAGCTGACATATGAATTCAAAGAATAAAGGAGGTTAAATCCTGCCAAGATTTGAAATTAAATCCTGAAAATGACTCAAGGAGGACTAAGATGCCCTAAGTGGCATCTTAGTCTCAATTGATAAAACTTGGGGCATAGACACCAAAAAGGGGCCCAAAATAGATGCCTCAAAATTAGGGTCCTAGGACCTCGGGGGGACAAAGACACCCTTAGTGGCATTTTAGTCTCGACCAAAAATCAAGGACATGCCAATCAGAGTCATTAGGAGATCAGATATGCAATCGAGAATGTCAGGATTAGCCAAAGAAAATATGTCATTCATAGGGCTTGTGGACATAAAATAGGACCAATTAAGCCATAAATAAGGATAAATAGAGCAAGGCAGGCCCAAACAAGTGTGAAAATGAAAGGGTATGCATTTTACTACACTACAATAGTTAAGGGTTTATTCATGGATGGGTCTTGGTTTGTTGGAAAGGCTTTAGGCTCAGCATTATTTTGTTTAGGTGGTGGAGGTTCAAGTATGGGTGGAGGTTCGATCATGGGTGGAGGCAAGTTTTTAAGGGATAACTTGGTTATGCATTTTTCTTTAAACTTTTGGTAGGATAGGAAAAGGAAGTCTTCATGTTGTCTTATAGATTCCATGGGCTCAGTCCATAAATAATCTAAGAAGAAGTTTCCACGGGAAGATGGGGGTCTAAAGCCACTATGGTGAACAGACTAGAAACTTTAAGCACTTATGGACAACGGATGGGACCGCATTCATGGAACAAATCCATTTGTATCCTAACTTCACATGAAATTGTTCTGAATTAGATATAATAGATAATGATACATTTAATTTCTTCATTCCTACTTGTAAAGGGAGTGTGATTGAGCCCATTGTAGCACAAGAAAAACCATCATGCATTTTAATCCATGATTTTGGTTTATCATATCTATCTTGAGTGAGTTCACACTTATAAGATTTCTTCTATGATCATGTTCTCTCCACATATGGGATCAATTAAAATCCCAAGAGTGGGCTTGTTATTGATTATGTCGGCTATGTAAAGAGGACCATCAGGTGCATGTTTAATTGTTTCTTCTAAAGAGAAAGTAATTTCAATGATTTTTTGTTTACGAGGCTTGATGTCAATCACTCATATCATTGTATCAATAGGACTTTGTTCATTAGTATCTATAGGACTCTATTCATCATCATGCATAGGACTTTCTTTCTTCATGATTTCTCATATTTTCATCATTTGTGTCAAAATTCATCACATCGGGCTTAGTTTCGCTAGCCTTAACAAATTAAATATTATGGTTGGGCATGGGATTGGTAAATATTTGCAAGTTTTCATTGGGAGGAGCTACAAAATTATTACCTTTGTCATTTACACCTTTAATTAGGATATGATTGGAATCAATGAGGTCTTGCACAAGATATTTAAGATGCCTACAATTTTCTGTATCATGTCCTTTTTGTTGATGATGAGCACAATAGGCATTGTGTCTAAAGCTCAGAGGTAATGGTCTGCTAGGTTCAAGGGGTCAAACAGGAGGTAAGGTAAGAATTTTTTTGCTAAATAGTTGGGTCATGATGTTGTGGAGTGTATTCGGCAAGGGAGTAAATTTCCTTTGCGGATCCCCAAATATATAAGGATTACTCTTCTTTATAGCGGCTACTTGGGTATTGACTGGTTGGGTAGATTGAGAGGTGGAATTTAGTTTAAGGAAACTCTTAGTTTGTCTCCTAAAAGGTTTATAAGTGTTTTGGTTTGAATTTTTTGACTTTTTAGGATGGATAGGGGTAGCTTTTGGTTCACTAGCATTTACATAATTTTGATAATCTCGAAGGGTAGTGCATAGGTGCATTAAGGAAGGAAATTTCATCATGGTGAGCTTATCCCTTATCTTGTTTTGTAAATTTTCTATTAACATCTTTTGAAGGTGGGAATCGAGAATATTCACACTGATTTGGGAATAAAGTGACTAGTAGTGTCAAATAAAGTTAGTGACTTTTTCACCATCATTTTGCTTGCATCTCATCAAATCCACCAATGTCATTTTATGAACCATGTGCACTTGGAAATGGTTAATTAAGGCATCAACAAGTTCATTTAATGAATGAATTGAGTTTTTCGGTAATGCAAAAAACCATTCCAAGGAAATTTCTTTCAAGGATCGGGGAAAAAGTTTAGCCAAAAGTTTGTCCTCAAGGATAAAGTCACTACACAAAGCAGTGAAGGCATTAACATGGTTAGTAGGATCTCCCTTTCCTCCACATTTCTCAAATCTAGGGATCTTTATACCTTGTGGTGTCAGAGTTCTCAATATCTCCAAGGATAATGGGTTACTCTTGACATAGTATGAAGGTGGACCATTTTGATTTTGATTTATGGTAGAAACTTGGCGTTGAAGGGATGAAAATCTTTGTAAAAGGTGGTTAATGATAGGATCAGTGTTTGTGGTGTGAGATGGAGGTGAATATGGTGGTGGTGTGTATGTGTTGGAAGGACAAATGAATGGATTTCTTGTGGGAGGAGGTATGATATTAGATGCCACATAGGTGTAAGGAGCACTAGTGGAAATGTGAAAGGTAGGAAGGATATTTCTAGTTGGTTCCATCGTTGTTGTCACTTGAGGAGTTGTATCGGTGGGAATGGATGTTATGGTTGAAGAGGGAGGAGTTTGATTTCCTCCTTGAATATTGTTTGAAGTTTGAGCACCATTAGTGGTGGAAGGAAGATGTTTTCCAAATATGTGAGCTATGTTACACACAACTTCCAGTCCTTTATCACTTTCCATCATGTGGTGAAGACTATTTATAGCAGGTATAATAGTATTGGACATGTTTTCAGTACTCACACTATCTTGTAAATGGGCTAGGTCATCATGCATTTTCATTATGTTTTCTTGAGGAATATGGTCAACCATTGTTTGAGAGCTTGGCATAATTCTTGTAGGTAAGTTGGGCATGGAAAGAGAGGTGTGAAAGGTATGGTCCATACCTAGTGAACTAGTGCCAACACCAGAAGTAAGAGAGCTTGATAACCCAAGATCCACAACGAGTGTCTTATCGTGGGATTCCATGAGTATCACACTTCGTCTAACCACAGTATTAGCAATAGTACACCAAGTACTACAGCTCATACAAGGAATAAACCACGAAAATTGCAATGAACACAATATCCTATTCTTGCAATTACACTTGAAATGAAAGAAATTGGAATAACAACAATTCTGGAAACTGAAATAGAAAACTAAAAGTAGTCCATAGAAATAGAGAAAGGAAATTACACACCTTGAAAATTGGAGAGTCAAATTCAACAGGGACTAAGACACCCAGTAAGGGCATCTTGGTCCTCCTGGTGAGATTCTAAAGTTCTAGGGAGTGAAACAAACAACAAATAGCAGAGAAAGGATTCTGGAGAAAAATCCCCAAGAGGGACTAAGATGCCAGGAAGGGCGTTTTAGTCCTAGCAAAGGTTTTTAGAGAAAAATAGAAAATTTTGGTTTGATAACAACTTCTCAGGTTGCCTACCTAGGGACCTGATGTTTGGAAATAGGAAACTTTGCAAGTGGATGTAAAGAAAAGCAACTACTCAAGCAATTGAATGCAATTTTTCAATTTTCAATGCAATAATAATGTTTCTAAATGCAATTAAGAGAATGAGCAATTCACTTTTCAGATTTTCAATGAAATGAAATGATGCAAGAAAGTAAAAATGCAACCTATATGCACTTTCACTAATGCAAAAATAGGAAACCCTAAATGTAATTTCACTAATGCAAGATGCAAGAAACCCTAGATGCACTTTCACTAATGCAATCTAGATCTAGGACTTTTAAAGGACTCCAAATCAAAAAAAGGAAGAATGTTCAAAGAAGTCAGGTTCACCAAAATGAATCGAAGATAAAATAGGGATCGAATTTGGGATATCCCCTATTCTATCTAAGTCATTCAATTATGTCCTAGGAATCCTAATTGGATTGACTAACAACCTCACAAGGTGAGTCAATTCACAATGAGGGAGGCCTAGGAAAGGGGTTCATTCATATTTTAATGGGTTCACCACCAAGAAAATTCTTGGAAAATAAAAATGAACATTCAACCTACAAAACCTAGTTATGCAAGCTAAATGAGAGATGCAAATAATGAAATTAAGAAACACCAAGCTAGGGTATGTGTAACTAGGAATTCTGAAGATGCTATGAGGATTATATAAATGAAAAGAAGCTATCAAAATATGCCTTGGAGTACTAAGACACCCAAGATGGTGTATTAGTCTCATTGCTATTTTAAAAGGAAAATACAAAATCTTTGAATTTCAGAGCCAGATCTAAAAGAATCTCTGAAAGATATGCTTGGGAGGACTAAGACACCCAAGGTGGCATACTATTCCCGCTCTGAATTTTTAAAAAGTCTAAATGTGGTCCTGAGCTCCCAGGTCTACACTTTCTTCCTCTCATATCTCAGGTTCTGGAACTTCTGGATCTATCCTATAGGTGATTTTCCATGAAGATGACAACTTTGCGATGAAACTTTTCAACTTTTACAACTTTGCACTCCAAGTGATCTTCAAGTCTTCAACCTAGATCTGCAAACACAAATAGACAAGATGGGAAAAACTTGTTGATTGTTAGTGAATGGGGGTTTGACCAAGTTGGTAATTAAACCTTGAAATGAAATAATGAAATGAAGGGAAATGGTGAATGAACAACATGCAATGCTAAAACTCACCAAACCCTTGTAAAGTCTACAAACTTATGTGAAATGGTTCAATGGATATGGATCTTGAAATGCTTGATAGATCTTGAATTTCTTGCTTGCTTGAATAAAAACCCTACATCACAAATGTTAGCACAACAACACAAATTATGCAAGAATTACCTTTGACATGATGCTTGAATCTTGATGATGGCTCCAAATGCTTGATGATTTTCTCTTGAATGCTCTTGATCTCATAAATTTTCCTTAGGAATCAACACTCAAGTTGTTATGATGATCTCATGAATTCTTAGGATGAAAATGAGAGAAGGAACCTTGTATTTATATTTATCTATGCTTAATATCCTAAAATTATATCATAGCAAGCCGACATTTGAATTCATTAAATGAAGGAGGTTAAATCCCGCCAGAATTTGAATTTAAATCCTTAAAATGACTTAAGGAGGACTAAGATGCCCTAGGTGGCGTCTTAGTCCCAAGTGATGATACTTGGGGCACATATACCAAAAAGGGGCCCAACTAAGAATCCTTAAAATCAGGGTCCTGAAACCTCGGGGGGACAAAGAAACCCTAAGTGGTGTTTTAGTCCCGACCAAAAATCAAGGACAAACATATCGAAATCATTGGGATATCATTTATGCATTGGAAAATGTCAAGATTAGCCAGAAAAATATGCCATTCATAGGGCTTGTGGACACAAAATAGGACCAATTAACCATAAAGAAGGATAAATAAAGCAAGGCGGGCCCAAAAAAGTTTGAAAATGAAAGGGTATACATTTTACTACACTAAACTTAGATATGTGTCAAAATAAATTTAAAATTATTCTTTAGCTTTTGTGGATCAATATTCAGTGGTTACAGGTGTTCGTGAGCTTTGATGGAACTTTTGGTTGAAATCATGCCTTCTAGGGAAATCATCAAAGTTTTGAGATCAAACTTTTAGCCATGCTAAGAGAAAATATTAAATATTTTCCACCCCAAAAGAGCCACACAATTTTGTTTCATTACAAATCAAGGAGCCTCGATAATAGGATCATTTGAGATTTTGGAAATCAAGCCCATCACATATCATCTCACAAAAAAATGTTAAGGCAAAAGCACCCTTGAAATGTTGAAAGTCCAAAAGATCCGCACTTAGAATAATTTGGAAACAAAAGACTTCAAGAATCAAGATTCAAGGAGAATTATTACCACATATGGGAGATGGAACAATGATAAGGATAAGACCAAAAGCCCAAAGGCTGACAAGTTCGATAGCTAGGTTATTTATAGGATTCAGACTTCAAGGAGCAATATAATAGAGAAGGGAGTGAAAAAAGAGATAATAAAATAAGGATGGGCATGATGACATGAAAGGTTTATATCAATATCAAAGGTATGTGGGTATGGGTACAAGTGAAATCCTAAAACCCTAAAATTTCTACACAGTCAATTTTTGGGTTTTGATAACTTGGATATTTTGATTAAGGCATGAACATGGGAACTAGGTATAATAGCCATAGGCACAAAATCTTTGGGTTCCAATAGTGTGAAAGATAACGTGAAATGCATTTCCTTTGTGAGATATCATTTTTGTGCTTTTGAGAGTAATCACCATGGTACACTATAGGGGAATATCTCAACCTAAAAGAGCACATGCATATATCAAACATAACAAGCTTCTAGATGTGGTAAGACTATTTTTACCTAAGTTTTTCTAAAATTTGAGAGGAATTTAGTTGTTTTCAAATATCAAAAGTATCATTTTCATTGATTTTAATGAGTTGTAGGATTGAACCACCTCATTTTGGATAAATCTTATGTACATAAGATCAATCCACATGAAGGCCCTATGTACAAGAGTTTGATCTAACCTATAGGATTAAACCCTAAATATTAATAATTTATTTTTTATTAAAGGGGTGAAACAATAGGTTTTATGGGGCCCTAAAAACCATAAACAATGGGAAAAAAATTAGTGAAAGAATATCTAATCCACAAAAAATCCATAAATGAGTAGGTTTTAGAAGGTCTTGAAATAAATACACTAATGTAGCCAAATTTCCAACAAAAATATAGTTTGTAAGGGACCATAAACCTTGTACAATGAGGTTGTGGCAATGCTACCAAACAAAACAAACTTGAAAGGCAACCTATGCAGCCCTAGGCCTTGTCCTAGCATTATAATCCCTTGAGTTGGGTGTGAAAACATGAGAATGATTAGGAAGATCTCTATTCCTTCTTTAGACAATATTTCATGAGATATTATCCTCCAAAGACTCAAAATGGGGAAAGTGAGGAGGGTTAGCCTTAGCTAAAGACTCAAATGAAGCCCTCAAAAATGTGAAAAAGAGGAGATGAATTTTGCACTACAACCTCTAGAAGAGAAATAAAAAAAGACTCAACACCCTATGAAAGGAGGTACAAAGGTGGATTGCCCATCACCAGGCCTTGAGAAGATGACCTATTTAGATAAATATTTAAAATGTCAGCACCCTTAGGGGAGGAGGCACTAAAGACTTAGCATTATCATAATCAAAATCATTGAAAATCAAATGATCATGGAAAGAATTCATCCACCAAGTTACGTCACCCTTTTTATGGTGAGAACAAGGTAATTTTGAAGAAAGGTGTCCTATAGTGAAGCCTCTTTTGTAGAGAAAGGGAAGACCCTCATAGTCAAGTGTCAAATATTAATAGTATGTTTATATTTTATTTTATCTCTATTTAATTTGTATGATGGATGTTGACTAGATTCTTTTGTATGTCTTGTGAATCTAAAATCATGTAGAGATATGTGAGTGGCCATAATACTATTACTTAGATAGGATGATATTACCACCTAAAAGTGTAGACTGGGATTATTGGAGGTTTTCAAGTTTAAATGCTTTGTTCAATTATCATCGTCAATATATGGCATGTGCATTCTCACTAAAACTATCAAGAAGTGAGATTAAAATATAAAAACCTATTTCATTTACCCACAATAAATTTTACTCACTCTTAAGAATTTTTGGAATAGCATGCAACTTCTAATGAGAGGGAGTTGAGCACAAACCATGCACACAACTCTCTTTAATATATATAGTTTTATTAATGGTGTACCAATAATGTGATTCATGATATGGATGGTGTCCCATAATCTAATAATGAAGTTGGACATACATTGTGAGGGAAAAACTAGTTACTTGTGAGTATTGTTATTTTGGTCTAACCAAATGGAAAGGGTTCATTGATTAATTATAGTTTAGTCCAAATTACATGTGATTGAGGAGCACAAATGTTTATTTACATGGATAGGTTTATTGTGTATAGTTTCATTTACACAATGATTTACATATATTAATAGATGGTGGTAGTATTAGGAATAGGGAAACTTCTCTCTTGTAATTCTAGGCACATGAGCATATATGCATTCTACAATACTTGGGATTACTTCTTGTTATAAATGTTGATAGAGTCATAGACCATTAGTTTTTTAATTTGATTTGAATGATATTGGTAAATGGTGATACATCACATTGGTATGTTTTCATTTTTTTCTTAACAAGATTATTCCACGAGATAGCATACAAAGGCCACATAGAGAGATGGTTATTGATATAGATAACATGTTTTAGTTTGGGAGGTTTAGGATATTATGGTGGATTGTTTAGAGATGAACCACTATTATGGAGAGGTTTCAATTTGAGTGGGTTTTGAGAAAGTTTGGCATTCAATAAATGGTAACCCCATTCCAAATTTTATATTGTAGCCACCAAAGGTTACTATTTAGACTTAAGGGGTGTTGTAGTGTAGAAAAATGTATCCCTTTACATTTTCACACTTGTTTGGGCCCTCCCTACTAAAATTGGGCTTCTTTGTGCCTTATTTGGTCCTATTTTGCATCCACGAGCCTTATTAAATGCATCTTTCTAAGGATAATCCAAAAAATTATCAAATAACCAATCATAATTCAATGTTTTTGGTTATGTGTTCCAGATCTAGTGATTTGGGACTCATACACCACCTTGGGAATATGAGTCCCACCTAGGTCTTGGGACTTGATTTTAAACATTGCATTAAACAAAACATTTCTCGGAGTTTGTGTCCCAGTTTTAAGCCACTAAGACTCATACGCCCCAACTAGCGTATGAGTCTCGCTTTAACGAGGACCTATTTCAAATCAAATTCTTGGTGAGATTTTATTATCAAAGATCTAATGTCAACTTGTAGTGTTGTAATTTTGAGAAATTTCGCATAAACAAGTATAACTACAAGGTTATTTCTCTCATTTTTCTCATAGCAAGTTTACAAGTCATCTAGAAATCCTGAGAGACATTACAAAAGCACTACAAGAGCATTCAAGAGAAAACTTTCAAGCATTTGGAGCTATATTCAAGATTCAAGTATCATGTCAAAGTCTTCATGCATCATGTGTGTTTTTGAGCTAGCATTTGTGATGTAGGTTTTCATGATTCAAGCAAGCATTCAAAGACATTATCTCATATCAAGATCAAGAGTCAAGATCCACATCCATTAGAGCCATTTCACACAAGTTTTCAACCTTTATTTCAAGGGTTTGGTGAGTTGCAACATTGCATATTGTTCATTCATCATTCCTTCATTCTATTTCATATCATTTCAAGGTTTGATTACCAAAACGGGGTTTGACCATGGCAAACCCATATTCCCTAACATAACAAAAAATTTCCCTCTTCATGTGTGATTGCAGATCTAGGTGATTTGGAGCCTGAAGATTCCTTGAAGACAAAGTTGTAAGATTGAAGAAAGTTGTCAAAGTTAAGAAGTTTTCATCTTCATAGAACCTCACCTATAGATTAGAATTCAAACCTTTTGGACTTGAAGACCGAACAAGATGAAAGCTACAGAAGATCACTCGAGGCTACAAAAGATTATGTCAAACCCTAATACTAGGACTAAATTTCCACCTTGGGTGTATGAGTCCTATTATACCTATTTTCAGTAGTTTTCTATAGATCCTGATTTGCTAGTAGAAGGTTCCAGATTCTGCCCAGATTCTAGTAGCAGGACTAAATTGCTAAATCTGATGTATCAATCCCAGTGAGCTTCAAACAATAGATTTCTAGGGTTGCAGACCTTGTCTTAACCTCTCTAGTTTTCCAAGCACTTCTTTGTTTATCCTCAATTTCACATTCTGATTTTAAGTTTCATTTTCTAGGTCACATAGTTAGATTTGCATGTTACTCTCATTTCTTTCTTTCTAAGCATTCGCTTAGTGGTGAACCCCATTTTTAATCACACCTAAGGAAACCATCCCCTTTCTATTCCTTCCCTCAATTGAGTCACTTGGTTGAGCAATCTTGGTTTCCTAATGAACTAAGAGTGAAATAGGTCTAGGCCCTTAGCCCCCTGGTTCCATCTCCTAAAAGGTGGAACCCTATTTCCTAGTGTTTAGGTGGATTGACCACCTACCAGTGAATATGTTCCAATAGATGATTATGATATTAATGAGGCCATTGAAATAGAAAAGGAAGATGATGTAGGCTTTATTGATCGGTATTTTCATGGTGAGATAGAGAGAGTTCACCTCCATTCTATGAGCTAAATTCTTGCAAGGACATAAAAATAATAGTAGATCAAGTCACAACTAGGGGAGATGAGGGTTAGGGAGGAGTTGGTGAACACGTACCATTAGTTATAGCTACATTATGACAACTACTAGTTGATGAGGGGTGGTAGGAGGACAACCTAAGTATAATTGAATATTTGTCATCTTTGATCTAGATATAAATATTTCATGGTATTATCATATGGTTGATAATGAATATGTGATGTGTAATGTTCAAGTGGTGTAGAAAATTAGGTAGATATTATTTCATCTATGATATGGTTTATTACTATAGATCTACCCATATTTTTAGTAAAGAAAAGTGAGAGATATCATGACCATGTTGGTTGCCTCACCTCTCTATTCAATCCAAAGAGCCACACACTTATGAAATATGAAGGGAAAAACATGCAAGATCTAATGACCCAATAGTGCGGAATGCATTCCCTTAACACTAATACAACAGAGGAGAAGAGCATAAACTGATTCCTAATAGCTTTCAAAACTATTTGAGATAAATACAATAAGCATAGAAAAGACAATCAGAAATAAGCAATCACAGTTGACACAAGATATATGTTGGAAAACCTTTTCAGGTAAAAAACCCACCACACAAAGTCAAGACAATTGTATTACAGTAACAAAAAAAAGGCTACATACAATATACAGTCTTCTCTAATTAGCTCACAGCAGCACTATCAGAACTATCTCACTGTTGCAATGTTTTCTCTAAAAACATATAGTTCAAATTAACTCTCTCATGCAATATTGTACTTGACTTGATAAGTCATACGTTGCATTCAATTCTTCTCAATCAACCGCCGATCACAAGGTACATCAATCTCTGATTTAATCACATAATCGATCAGCCCATGTCGATCTTCCTAGATCGAGCCACCCAGGCATTAATGCCACCACCCAAATCGGGTCCTGAATGCTAGCCAAAGTTGGCCTGCAATTACTGCTATTGCCACAAAATCCTTTGGCCAACCAGAAGTAGTCAAACTGCCATGTGTTTGAAATGCATTCGCCTACCGCTCCTACCACCAAGTCCAACTTGGTCAAATACAGACTCGAGCTCATCTGAGCTCCCTACACTCATACCGCTCCACCGCCGAGCTGATTCAACCCACCTGCAGTAATGCAATGAGCCCAACCAATCTCCCTCAAGCTTCCTCGCTCTACCGCCGAGTCGAACCGACCGATCTACAGTATGGCGGTTTGGCCAACCGAGCCCATCCAAGACCTACCCGCGCTATCAGAGCACCAGCCAAGTCGGCCCACGGTAATGTGGTGAGCTCGATCGAGCTCACCCACAGACTTCATTGAGTGCATTCGCTAAGCATCCTGTGCTACCGCCGTCCGGGTTGACACAAGCCACGGCAACAAGGTAACTGGTGACTATTGGTAGTCAAACCGCGCTACCGTGGGGGTCAATAGACCACCCCGTGGTAGGGCAGTGACCTTCAGCCAGAACACTGGTGGTCTCACCGTGATCACCACGGTGAGTGGACCCACCGCTAGCGGTAAGGCGGTAGCAGCCAAGGTGACCACAGGCGGTCACACTGCCACCACCACGGTCAAGGACTTAACTGCATGTGGTATGGTGGTGACCAACCAAACCGACCGACCAAGCGAAGGCAACCACAATCATCATGGTCAGGGACAAGATTGCGAGCGGTAAAGAGGTAACTGCCACCCTTCCACCATGGTACCACCAAGGTAAGAACTGACTGCTGTGGTAAAGCGGTTAAGGCTGAGATGGGGCCAGGTGTGGTATGGCGATAAACAACAGAAACATCATATTTTTGCCAAGTCATGAAAATAGGGGCTTCAACCTGGAAGTTGAGACATATTTTCTCAACAAGCTCCCACTTGGCAAACACTTCCAGCTACCTCAAGGCGTTGAAAAATTATTGTCTGTCATAGGCCCCAAGGCCCATCGATTTTGCGCACCATATGAACTTGTATGTGCTAACTAGCTTTGTTAAACCGTCTGCAACATTCTTCAAGGTGTCCACCTTTTCCAGACTGACCTTGCCATCTTCAACCATATCCCTCACGAAGTGATATTGCACATCAATGTGCTTGGTCTTGGCATGAAAGGTCAGATTCTTTGCCAAACAAATGGCACTCTGACTGTCACAAAAAATAGTGATCTACCCTGCATTAAATCCAATGTCTGAACATAAATGCCTCAACCAAACAACCTCTTTATAGGCATGAGTTGCAGCCATGTACTTTTCCTCCATCGTGGATAAAGCAACTACAGCCTGTCGCTTGCTCATCCAACTAATTGCTCCACCATTACGCATGAAAGTGTATCCACTGGTGGATCATCTTCTGTCAATGTCCCCTACCTAATTTGAATCAACATACCCATGAATGCTAAGAGTCCTCTATGATGCAACCAAACTGCCATGGTAACACAGGGCGTAGTCTGAAGTCCCCTTCAAATACCTGAATACTCTCTTCACAGCATCCCAATGTGATCTTCCCGGATTTTCCATAAATCAGCCTAGAACTCCCACTGCTTGGGCAATGTCTGGTCTTGTGCAGACCATAGTATACATAAAACTTCCAACAACACTTGCATAAGGCACATTGGTCATGTCCTCCATCTTAGTAGCAGACTTTGGACAGTCTTCAACAGACAGCTTAGTTCCATGCATGATTGGAACAACAAGTTGCTTGCAATCATCCATGCTAAACCTCTCCATAACTGTTTTTACATACTTACTCTGACTGACCCAAAGCTTTCTACTTGTTCTATCCTTGGTTATCTTGATTCCAAGAATGTACCTAGTTGCACCAAGATCTCTCATTTCAAACTTTGCAGACAGCTGAGATTTAATATCAGAAATCATAGTCTTGCTATTTCCAATGAATAACATATCATCCACATACAGGGTAATAACAAGCACACAATCATTCTCAAATTTATAATAAATGCAGTGATCAAATTTTGATCTCACAAAAGCAATTGACAACACAAATGTGTCAAATTTCTAGTACCACATTCTAGGAGATTGTTTTAAACCATAAAGAGATTTATTTAACTTACAGACGAGATTTTGTTTACCTCTTTCAACAAAATACTCAGGTTGGGATTCTTCTTCCAACTCACCATGGAGAAACATTGTCTTCACATCCATCTGTTCAATTTCAAAATCATACACAGCTACCAATGATAACAAAAATCTGATGGATGTCAGCTTTGCTACAAGGGAGAAAATCTCTCCATAGTCAATTCCCTCAATTTGAGAAAATCCCTTTGCAACCAACATTGCCTTATACTTCTCAAAACTGCAATCAAGGCCTATTTTATTTTTGAATATCCACTTACAACCAACAGGCTTTCGCCCTTTAGGCAGTGGTACCAAATTCCAGGTTTCATTCTTTTTCAAAGAATCCATCTCTTCATTCATGGCTTGCAGCCAAGAATTCAAATCAACCATGTTGATTGCTTCTTTCATAGTCCTAGGCTCATCAATGCTGGTAATTAAAGCATAGGCACAATTCCAATTTAACAGTGAGAAACCATACCTTTCAGGTTGCCTTTTTTCTCGTGTAGATCTTCTTACAGGCTGAGGTTGTTCTTCATCATCAGAACTTCTAGAGCTGCTTGAGCTCTCCTCAGTCTCAGGTACACCATGCAACTATTCCCTTTCTAAAGTTTGGGAAATATCAACTGCATCCTTCTTCTTGTCAATTTGATCTATCTCAAGTTGTTGATCACTTACTGAAGATTTTAGCTCACGAAATATCATGCTTTTGTTGTACAAAACCTTCTTAATAACAAGGTCCAAAAGCTTGTATCCCTTTACACCAACTCCATATCCAATGAGAATACACTTGAAAACCTTGTTATCCAATTTGGATCTCTTTTCATTTGGCACATAAACATATGCCTCACAGCCAAACACACAGACATGCCTCAAAGAGGGCTTCTTACAAGACCATGCTTCCAAAGGCGTTTTATCAACAAGAGAAGAGCAAGGAGATTTGTTTATTAGATAACATGTTGTAGCCATAGCCTCAACCTAGAACTTATGCTCCAGACCAGCACCACTCAACATACTCCTTGCCTTTTCCATCAATGTCTTGTTCAGCCTTTCAACAACTCCATTTTGTTGTGGAGTGTAAGGCATTGTCTTATGCCTCTTAATTCCATGATCAATGCAATAACTTTCAAAATCTGCAGAACAAAATTCACTACCATTGTCTGTCCTCAAACATTTGATTTTCCTTCCAGTCTGATTCTCTACCAAAGACCAGCTTGTACAAAGTGCCAGTAGGAACACCCTTAGCTAGCACCATTGCACCTCTAGCCATTTTACATCCCCTACTTGAGAAAGAAACTTCTACACTAGCATCATTCAACTTACTGGCAAAAAGAATATTTCAAGCCAGACTTGGTATGTGAAGTATGCCACCAATACCTTTGACTCTCCCATCAGGAAATTGAATTCTGACTCTTCCTTTGCCAACTATCTCCAACATTGAATCGCTTGCCAAGTACACCTTTCCATCGTCATACTTCTTATATTTAGAGAACCATTCTCTATTGGACATCATGTGAAAGAACACACCTCAGTCAACCAACCAGACATCATTTGATGCCTGCGTTGTCAAGTTTGCTGCAATGAAGGCATTTGCATCACTTTGAGAAGATTCATTGTCAGAAGCATTCTTCTTCTTCTTCTCCTTGCAATCCTTCCCGATATGACCAGGTTGCCCACAATTCCAGCATCTCACCTTGAAATTTTTACTAGGAGACTTTGATCTTCCTACAGATTTGGATTTTGACTTCTTGTCTTTCTTCTTGCCTTTCTCCTTTGGTCTACCTCGAACAACAAGAGCCTCTTTTTCCATCTCGGAAGACTTCCTTCACATTTCTTCATACAAGAGCGAAGCAACCACGTCATCCATCTTGAATGCATTGGTTGTGCTTCCAATAGCCATCACCAGATGATCCCAACTATCAGGTAATGAACACAACAAGAGCATGCAATGATCTTCCTCCTCTGTTTTTACACCTACAGACGCCAGTTGAGTAACACTCATGTTAAACGAGTTCATATGGTCTACAACAGATGCACCTTCATCCATTTTCAAGGAGTACAACTTCTTCCTCAGGAATAACTTATTTACCAGAGACTTTCCCTGATAAATATCACCAAGATTCTTCCATAATGAAGTTGTAGACTGCTCCTCATGAATGTTCAGGAGAATAGAATCGGCCAGACTCAGTCTTGTCAGACCTCTTGCCTTTCTATCAGCAAGATCCCAAGCCTCTTGAGTCGTACTTTGTGGCTTAGTTCCAGACACTGCAATCTAGAGGTCTCTATTCACCAGCAAGTCTTCCATTTTGAGTTTCCACAACTCAAAGTTGCTGCCATTAAATTTTTCAATGTCTACTCTACCTGATGTACTTGCCATCTCAAACAGAAACAAGTTTCAACAATGCAAGACTCCCATTGAAACAGTATTAGCACAAAAAACTGAGCTTTCTCTCAAAGATAACACAACGGGCCAGGCTCTAATACCACTTGAAGGGAAAAAATTGTAGGATCTAATGACCCAATAGTGCAGAATACATTCCCTTAACACTAATACAACAAAGGAGAAGAGCATAAACTGATTCCTAAAAGATTTCAAAACTATTTGAGATAAATATAATAAGCATAGAAAATACAATCAGAAATAAGCAATCACAGTTGACATAAGATATACATGGGAAAACCTTTTTAGGTAAAAAACCCACCACACAAAGTCAAGACAATTGTATTACAGTAACAAAAAAAAGGTTACATACAATATACAGTCTTCTCTGATCAGCTCACAGAAGCACTATTAGAACTATCTCACTGTTGCAATGTTTTCTCTAAAACATACAGTTTGAATTAACTCTCTCATGCAATATTGTACTCGACTTGATAAGTCATACGTTGCATTCAATTCTTCTCAATCAACCATCGATCACAAGGTACATCAATCTCTGATCCAATCACGCAATCAATCATCCCATGTCGATATTCCTACATCGAGCCACCCAAGCATTAATGCCACCACCCAAATCGAGTCCTGAACACTAGCCAAAGTCAGCCTGCAATTACTGTTGTTGCCACAAAATCCTTTGCCCAACCAGAAGAAGTCAAACTGCCACGTGTCTAAAATGCATTTGCCTACTGCTCTTGCCACCGAGTCCAACTCAGCCAAACATAGACCCGAGCTCATTTGAGCTCCCTACGCTCATACCGCTCCACCGTCGAGCTGAGTTGACCCACCCACGGTAATGCTGTGAGCCCGACCGAGCTCCATCAAGCTTCCCCGCTCGACCACCGATTCAAAGCGACCCATCCGTGGTATGGCGGTTTGGCCAACCGAGCTCGTCCAAGACCTTCTCGTGCTACCGGAGCACCAACCAAGTTGGTCTACGGTAATGCGGTGAGCTCGACCGAGCTCACCCACAGACTTCACCAAGCACATTCGCTAACCATTCCGTGCTACCGCCGTTCGGGTTGACACAAGCCGCGACAACGAGGTAACCGGCTATGGTGACCACTGGCAGTCAAACCGCACTACCGTGGGGGTCGACAGACCACCCGCAGTAGGGTGGTGACCATTAGCCAGACCGCTGGTGGTCTCACCATGATCACCGTGGTGAGTGGACCCACCGCCAGCGGTAAGGCGGTAGCAGCCAAGGTGACCACAGGCAGTCACACTGCCACCACTGCAGTCAAGGACTTAACCACCCACGATATGATGGTGACCAACCAAACCGACCGAGCGAAGGCAACTGCAATCACTGCGGTCAGGGACAAGACTGTGAGTAGTAAAGAGGTAACTGCCACCCTTCCACCGTGGTACCGCCCGGGTAAGAACTAACTGCTGCGGTAAATCGGTTAAGGCTGAGATGAGGCCAGGCGCAATACAACGGTAAACAACAGAAACTTCATATTTTCGCCAAGTCATGAAAACAAGGGCTTCAAGCTGGAAGTTGAGACACATTTTCTCAACAAAATATATGGGAGAAACAACAAAATGTGTCTCTATAGAGAGGTATGTTTCACTAATAGGATAAGTGAGGATTTAGGTAGATAGAGATATAGTCTATGGGGATAATAATCTAACATAAATAGAGTACAAAGGAGATTTTGAGTTGATATGGATATAATTTATGTTGAGAAACATAGAAAATGAGGCCAAGCCAACATGGGTAGAGAAAAGTGAGAGATATAATGAGAATGTTATTTGCTTCACCTCTCTACTCAATATAATGAGACAAATACTTATGGAATATATATGGGAGCAACAACAAATTGTGCATCTATATAGAGATGGATGTTGCACTAGTAGGTTAAGTGAGGCTTTAGGTAGATAGAGATATAGCCTATAGATCTAACATAAATAGAGTACAAACGAGACTTTTAATTAATGTGGATGTAATTTATGTTGAGAAAGAACTTGAGGCCAAGCCAGCCTTGGCAGAAGTGATGTAATCACTATGATCATGTTACAAGTAAACAATCATATATGGAGATGGAAAAACTTTGCAAGGAGATCAAGATGATGAGAGGGGTGACTATGGTTCTTTAGGAGAGATTGAGGTCCCAATATAGATTAAGGAATTGTACACATAATATATTACTAGGAGTGAAAAAGGAGAGGAGACATCAAGATAACCTCCCTCTAAGTGAGGATGATTTATCTTTCATGTTACGTTGATTGATATGTTGAGGAAATTTTTATTGAATACTTTGATATATGTTGTTGAACTCATATTTTGAATGTGATTTGCACTATTGAATTTGATTGATGTGATGGATATTTAAAGGATTGTTAGATTTAGTTTATCATATTTACATGTTTCTAAATATTTTTCTATATGTTTGTGTTGTTTCTATATAGGTATGTGTATGTACGCAATGTTGTATTATGGAATCAATGAATACACACATTTATCATTTGTAATAAATTACAATGAATTATATTATGGATCCTTACAAAAGAATCAATAAATGAACTAAAATAAATACCATTATCATTATCTCATGTAATAAATGAACAAGATGCATCATTAAAGCCCAAATTATTAGCATTAATCGTGGATACTTCAAGTACTTTTTCCAACTTATGTGGCATGTCTTTAGGTTGATATTCAATACCATGGTGGTGTTTGTTCTCTTGTGAGGCTATCAAGTTATTCCTACCTTGTTCATATTTTTGAATTCATCTAGCCCTATAATTGAGTTAAATTGCATATGTTTCTATCTATGACCATTTAATTCATGGAGGGGAATGTGATGGGTCAACAAAAAAGAAGTATCCTTAGAATATTACTCACATAAACACACTTCTTTTTAATCATTGTATACCTTGGGATTTTTTCCATAAATGGATGGATCCATATAAGTAAATAAAGTGTTATAAGCTTATAAATCAATATGATAATCACCAAAACTATAAAGTGTATAGTCTAATGATCTCCAATCATCATCAAATAAAGTACTACCATTAATTAGGAGGTCGTGTTTGATGGCATTTGTATTGAGTGGATGGTTTTGTCTAATATATTTCCTAGAGATTTTCACCATTTGGAAAAGATAAAATAGTTATGGATTAGAATATAGGTGAAACTTTTTACCCTTATACCAAATTGAACACATCAAAATAAGGTAGATGGTACAACCCCCATAACATGTGTGGCATTGAAAATTGCCCCCCTTGACAATTTCACACTACCTTGACAGCCTATTTTTCTTATAACATTAATTATAATAATAATTTACTCATTTTAGACTAGATAAATAAAATATATTTAAATATCCATTATCCCTATAAATTCGAGCCAAAAAGCATCAAGCAAGGGTGCAAGGTGCCCTAGACCAAAAATAAATTTTTTGAATGTGAAAAAATTTGATTGGCGACCTTTTATGATTTGAAAATGACCCCAAGTCAGTCCCTACCCAAAAGTATTAATTAAAATTCATATATAAACATTTTTTCCTCTCATTTTTGAACATTAAGAAGGAGAAATCAATTTAGAGAGGCGATCAATTAGAAGAAAATTATGGAGAAGTATTGAGTTATCCTCTACATGCTAGCTTCAACAATCTATGGTGTATGGGAGCTAAAATTTTGTAGGTCGATCAAGAAATCAAGGCATCCATCAATCACCTTAGGTGTGGCATCTCTTCTTCAAGGGTTTTCACATCAAGTTAACATTATCCTTTATCATGTATAAATTTCAGTCAATTATTGTTGTTTTGGCCTCTACCCAACCTAGGGCATGTTGTCTTGATCATCAAAATCATTGTATGTGGAGGCAAAAATACCAACACAGGGTTTGACTTAGGTAAGCCCCTATACAGTACCACCTTTTCCTCTATTTTCATGTGTGTGGATTAGATTTGGAGGTTTTAGCAAAAGACAATCTCGAAAAATGAAGAGTAGACTATGATACAAAAATCAAACTTTTGAATTCCAAAAAAGTAGCAATCTGGTCTAGGGCACACTTGACCCCTAACCAGCTACTTTTGGCTAATTTTTTAGTGTAGGTTCCTCTTTGTCTCTACCTCTCAGATCTGAAGTTGATTTTTGATTCCCCATTTTCATCTATGCAATAATTTACATTTTCAAATCTAGGGTTGTATATCAAATAGGCTTTCCAAAACACAAATCAAATTTATCACAACACAAATGAACATAAACACTAGGAGATTGGCTCTCCATTGTGGCAGAAAGCTAGTCATCAAAACCCTAGTCAATTTATGTTTAATGTTGAGTCAAGTGAGAAGGAGACAATCCTAGTTAATTGAATCTTGGATCAATTTTCCTACTCAACAACATGCAAGCATGTATTCCCTGAAAGAGCATTGTAATATTGTTCTAGGCATCGCATGGAACAATGTATAGATATTATGAATGGACCAAAGTTATGACAATAAAATTAATTATTCCTAAACAACTTCTTCCCATGTTGTCAAATTTTATAATCCTACAAGTTTGGATGGTTGTAATAATGGTGGTTCTACCTTTAGTTGTTTCAAAAACTCTTTCGTGGATATGTTTAAGATAGATTCATTATTCAATAAATATTATTTAATATTTAATTTGTCATATCTCACCATAATTTGTCAAGGTAAAGCTTCATTAATAATTTATTCATTTGGGAGCTTTGATTCATCAAATAAAATAGCATGAAAATTCTTGTTTCTAATATATTCAATCAATGAAGCTCCTAATTGTGGATTAGTATATGAATTAATTTTAATATTCTCAAAGTATTATAGGTTGTGTATTGATATAGGAGCATCTCAAAGGTCGTGAAATCAAAATCAACCAAAAATATATTTTTGTTACAAATTTGGATTTTTGTGGTCTAAATTGTGTTTCTATGTGGAGGTAATATTTACACTTCACTTGTTCAAATTTAATATAGTTTCCTCTCACATCAATGTTCATATTTGCTTGGAATCTTTTGGGAGTTTACTAGACACTTCAATTGATGGTGCCTAGTGGAAGTCAAAGAGACACAATTTCTAGTTAAAATATTTTGGATGGTGAGAAACCTATTTATTTCTTATTTAAGTTTCATATTTGACCTTCATTTAAGTTATTTTAACCCTTAATGATCCATTCATGTTTGGAGTTACAAATTTAAGAAGAATCTTGCATGCTCACCTTTGTCAAGTATTCTTAATGAAAGGAAAATTTAACTGTATCTTCTTTATTATTATCTTGTATTTCTTGGAGGATGGTGCCAATTTTTTTAAGGATTCTTACACATATATTACACTCTTACATATTCATTAAATTTATTACTCCATTTGAACTAGAACCCCATAATGAAAGAGTTAAACACTATAGAATCCATGGATAGCTAGTCATCATGTCATACTTGGAGGAACTATTAAAAGAATTCAAAGGAGCTGATATTTGTATATTCCCAAATATTTTATTACAATTTGATGGCATGTTCGAAGGCATGGAGGAGTGTTTTGTAGTTTGGGGTCTTAAGGTGGGTATTGGAGGTTTTTTTTAAGATAGATTCCATTTGAGTGATCATACTATCTTATGCAAAATAGTTTTCCTTATTTGAGCTTATGTGTGTCTCCATTTTTAATGTGGATTCTATTGGAGTTGTATATACCCAGATTTAAGAGGAAGATCTATCAAAGTTTTCCCACGATTCTAATATAAGGTTAGTTTGATTGTGAAATACAAATATAGAGGTTTCTCTTATCTAATTTTTGTCTTGTGAGGCTAAAAATTAGTTAAAGGAGAAGAGTATATTTATGTTTTGGTTATAGTTGTTACATTAGTCTTTTAGGTCATAAAAAGGAGTGGTAAACAAGTTGGAAATTATTATTAGTGATCTAAGAAATCTCATTTAAATTTGGTCCAAGTTATGGGTTAATCAAGTGTGGTTTGAATAACTAGTTTGGGCTTTTTTCTTCTCTATGTTTAATTGTTTAATTTGGTTTTGTAAAATGTTTTGTAATCATGATTTGCAACCCAATATATGTGTCTTGGTGAAAACTTATGATTTTTTTGTTGCAAGGAAGGTTTCCATTCATTTGGCCCCTTATCCTTGACTACATCTAATATTAAAGTCGGTATTGTTCTTCAAAATTTGTTTGAGTGTTCAACAAAGAGAGTGTTGGTTAGAAGGTGTGGTAAATTCATCCATTGAGTGGAAGATGGATAGATGCAAGTATGAGAGTATATATAGTCTAAATTCATTGTTGGGTAGAGGACATGTGCAGTTTGTTGAGGAAAAATAGTTATGAGTTGAAGTGTGATCTAATATGTGAGTCATTATGATTGTGTGCATGTCTTATATCAAAGTGTTTATCTTTGGGATTGTAAAATGTGGTGTGTGAGTGTTTATGTCAATATGTCTTCAAGGAAAATAAAATGTTTGGAACTAGAAACACACCAATGAGAATTGTATTTGTGGAGAGGATAGAGGTGGTTTATATAAAAAAAATTCTTGAAAGATGAATTCTTTGAGAGAAAGGTCATATGCTCTTGATGGGCTAAGAAAAGGAAAGGATGAGAAATTGGTACATAATTAGTATGATGTAGTAAAGGGAAAATAAATCCTTTTAATGAAGGATATGGATAAACTAATTGTTTGTTCCAAAGAAGATAAGGAGACATGGGAAATTCTAGATCCCATGGTTTATATTATATTTCTCTATTTGCATTCACTATGTAGGGTAGACCAAGAGAAGAGAAAATCTTCTAAAACATAGAAAAAGAGGAAGGGTTCACCCCAAATGGGATTAATCAAATGGAGGAACCCAATTTTTGTGTTGTTATGTTTCACTCAATTATGAGAGATAAAATGCATAAATAACAATCAAAAATCAATTCTAACTGTTATAAAAACAATAAGGAAATTTTTAAGATGCTGAAATGATGTGTACCTTGATTAAAAAGTGTTGTTTCAAGCCTTACTGAGGACTCATTCACCCAGTGGCTAATGGTTCCCTATTAGGGTTCTAGAAAATTCATTTTAGGATCATGTTCTTCAATGTCTGCACTCCCAGATCTTAGGTGCTTAGCTCTTGAAAGTCGGAAATATTTCTTGTAGCTTAGTTTTCATGATCTTGCAAGTAAGATGACAACTTTTACAACTTTTCAATCTTGACAACTTTTGCAACTTTTATTCTCCACTTGATCTTCAATCTAAAACCTGTATTCACACATCAAGAGAGAAGAAAATTTATTGTTTGTTAGGGAATAGGGGTTTGCCTTGGTCAAACCCCATTTTGGTAATTAAACCTTAAGATGAAATAATGCATAAAGGAAAGATGAATGAACAACAATGTGTAACAACTCACCAATCCTCAATTGAAACCTTGGAGTATAAATCTGAAACTTAGCATGAAATGGCCTCAATGAGTGTAGATATTGATCATGAACTTGACATAGGATAATGGATTTAAATACTTGAACTTGATCAACAATGCTACAGCATCACATTAGCTCAACAACATGCATGACTTTGACATAATGATATGACCTTTGATTGTTTTAATAAAACTTCAATAATATGCCCTTGAATGTCTTCTTGAATTCTCTATAATTCTCTTGTGAAAGTACTCTTAGCTTGCATGAAATCTTCTAGGTGAAATAGCCTTATATTTATATGTATCTTAAGATTTAATCCTGAAATTCAAATAACACAAGCTGACATTTGATCTAGGATTTGAAATCATTAAAATCCCACCAAGAATAAGTTAAAAATGGCATATCCTAAGTTAAGGAGGACCCATTCATCAGGTGGCTAATGGGTCCTAGCATACTTAAATAGGACAAGTTTTAGGGATATGAAATAACTTGTAAAAAGGGGGTCTTAGGACTTTGGAAGGACCCATTATCCCGGTGGCTAATGGGTTTTAGGTCACTAGCCTAGGACTCAAACCTTGCCAAATTAAGTGTTATGAAACATTATTAATGAGTGTCAGGATTTATCCTTCGTAAAATGCAATAAATAAGGCTTGGATTTGAATTTAAGGGGCCAATTAAGTAAAATTAAACTTCAATTAATAAATTAAAGTCCTAGATTAGTGTGAAATGTAAAGATACACTTTACAACACCCTAAATAAGGCCTCATTAAGTCTATTTTGTTAAAAAGGGTCTTATACTTAATGTGAATGTGTAAAACACATAACAACACTAAATCAAGGCAACATTAGGCTCATTTATTGTTAATTATTCCCAAATTAAGGAAAAGGGGATACTTTTTTGTTAATGCATTTTTCCCCCACTTTAGTGAGAGTTTTCCGCCATGACAAAAAGTAGACATTCGAGACACTTATGTATGCAACAATGACAAAGATACACAATCACACCCTATCAAATACCAAGAAAAATAAAGGAAAATAAATGATCAAGCATCAACTATTCCAATGTGATGTGGAACGTGGTTTTTTGTCTGAAACAAGGATCAAGCTTTGATGGTCTATCCAACACGATGTGGAACAAGTCTAGGTTGTTTTTCGGTAACATGCACGCTCACTCTAGGGTAGTGGAACCTCAGGTCATCCACTAGGTGAGTATCCCAAAAGGGTTGCAAATGAGAGAATCATATTAGCCTCTCATACCATACCAAATTTATCCTTTGACAACTTTGATAATGCACCACAATGCTAAATGTTTATGAATGTTATGTCATATAGGTTTTTTTTTGTCTTTGCTCAAGGGGATCTCGCTTCGTGTAAGGTCTTCTTCTTAGGGAACATCATGCCTACTATTTGCAAGAGAGGACAAGTCAATAATATCATATTGCCACTTATGGGATGCCTTGTTTCGCATCATGTCTCTAAGGGAAATCATACGCTTAGAAATATCACATTCTTGGAGGACATCAAACCTAATGACACCACCAAGAAAAGGACATGTCACAAGAAAGAAAATCACACCATAAAATATGCAAAATGTCAAAAGATGTCATTGATGTATGCCCCCACTTTAAATTGGTTGCTAACACCATTGTTGTGATAAAATGCTTTAAAGTAGCCAATGTTTGCTTTAAAATAGCCAATGTTTTCTCCTAAGACATGAGAGCTTTCCTCACAAAACCCTATGCCAAGTCATATGTTTCTGAAATAAAGCTATGCCATGAACAAGGAGGGAGGGGTTTCCCCCAAGATTACATAAGGGATCTATGGATTTGGGGTTAGTATGTCTTTGCTACAATGTTGTCATAGATCTCGGAACTATCAGCATTCCCCAAATACTCATAGAACTGGAAGAATGACACGAAGAAAGCGAAAAAAAATAAAAAAATCCTTTCGAGTCAACATGGAAGAGACCTAAATGTCTCAACGCCTTGCATTATCCCCAAAGTTAAAACACAAGACAAAGAAAAGATAAAGGATAATATTTTGGGTCAACATGAAAGAGACCTAAATTTCTCAATGCCTTGCATCATCCCCAAAAGGAAAACACAAGACAAATGAAAAGATAAAATGTTTACAACATATAGAAGAAAGTAGGTACAAATAGAAGAATGCACAAAAAGAGAGAGATACATCAAACAAAACAACGCGGGGGATCACATTACGCACATGTAATCACATAAAGAAACATGAAAAATAAAGCAAAGCAAAAGACTAGTAAGGCACATGCGAGTCAACTTGTAGTAGATTGTCTGCATCCCAATCTTTGTCGGTATAAATGGAAGGCAAAAATCTAGCCAAAGGGACAACATCACATGCCAAAACTAGGACAGGGCTAACTAACCCCTTGCCCCCACTAAGTGTGAGACAAGGATGAGCCGAGATAGGTGTTGATAATGAGCTCTTTTTAATGAATGTATAACATGTAATAGTGAGAATGTTAGGATCTTACAACTATTACATGGAAAGGAGCAGAATTCATGCTTTGTGATCATCTGGTAACAATCATCACCATCGAAGTAAAAATCACTCAATATCAATTTTAATGCATGATACTCATCAGTAAGATGCCCAAGAGTTCCATGATATGCACAATAATTCATGTTTTTCTTAGGTATGTTGCTTTTACTAGGAAGTGGTAATTTAATCCAACATTTTTTAAGGAGTTATTACATCTTTTGTTTAGGTTCACCGAAATGAAACATAGAAAAATAATGGAGAGTGAACCCAAAAATGAGGTTAATCAAATGGAGGAACCCAATTTTTGTGTTGCTATGTTTCACTCAATTATGAGAGATAAAATGCATAAATAACAATCATAAATCAATCCTAACTGTTATAACAACAATGAGGAAGGTTTTAAGATGTCGAAATCATGTGTACCTTATTGAAAAAGTTTTTTTTCAGGCCTCACTAATGACTCATTCACGTAGTGGATAATGGGTCCCTATTAGTGTTCTAAAAAATCAATTTCAAGATCCTTTTCTTCAATGTCTACACTCCTAGATCCTAGGTGCTCAGCTCCCAAAATTTGAAAATAATTCTTGTAGCTTAGTTTATGTGATCTTGTGAGTAAGATGACAACTTTTACAACTTTGCAATCTTGACAACTTTTGCAACTTTTATTCTCCACTTGATCTTCAATCTAAAACTGCAATTGCACATCAAGAGAGAAGAAAAATTATTGTTTGTTAAGGAATAGGGGTTTTCCTTGGTCAAACCCCATTTTGGTAATTAAAACTAATGATGAAATAATTTTATAAAGGAAAGATGAATTATTAACAATGTGTAACACTCACCAATCCTAAATTGAAACCTTGGAGTATAAATCTGAAACTTAGCATGAAATGGCCTCAATGAGTGTAGATATTGATCATGAACTTGACATAGGATAATGGATTTGAAGACTTTAACTTGATCACCAATGCTACAACATCACATTAGCTCAACAACATGCATGACTTTGACAAGATGATATGACCTTTGATTGCTGCAATAAAACTTCAATAATCTACCCTTGAATGTCTTCTTGAATGCTCTATAATGCTCTTATGAAAGTACTCATAGCTTGCATGAAATCTTCGAGGTGAAACTAGGTGAAACAGCCTTATATTTATACCTATATTAAGATTTAATCCTGAAATTTAAATAACACAAGCCGATATCATATCTAGGATTTGAAATCATTAAAATCTTGCCAAGAATAAGTTAAAAAGGGGTGTCCTAAGTTAAGGAGGATTCATTTGCCAGGTGGCTAATGGGTCCTAGAATACTTAACTAGGACATGTTTTGGGATATGAAATAACATGTAAAAAGGGGGTCTTAGGACCTAGGAAGGACCCATTAGCCAGGTGCCTAATGGGTCCTATTTCACTAGCCTAGGACTCAAACCTTGCCAAATTAAGTGTTATGAAATATTATTAATGAGTTTCAGGATTTATCCTTCAAAAAATGCAATAAATAGGGATTGGATTTTATTTTAAGGGGCCAATTAAGGCAAATTAAACCTCAATTAATTAATTAAATCCCTAGATTAGTGTGAAAGTGTAAAGATGCACTTTACAACACCCTACATAAGGCCTCATTAAGTCCAATTTATTAAAAAGGATCCTAGAATTAATGTGAATGTGTAAAACACATTACAACACTAAATCAAGGCAACATTAGGCTCATTTATTGTTAATTATTCTCAAATTAATGAAAAAGGGATACTTTTTCCATTAATATATCTTCATGCAATAGGATAACAAAGAAGAGAACAACATGGTGGAAATAGATACAAAGGTGCAAGTTGTTGATTCAATATAAGAGAATTTGGTATTAGAGGAAGAGGAAGGTGAAGAAAAGTCTCACATAAGTGGCATAAAGTAAGAGGAGAGAAGTCGCAATAGGTGAGAAAGATGTAGCAATAGTGATTTGTTCATTGGATGATATAGAGATGTTGACAAGTGTGGTGCACCTAAGTGCATAAGTAGAGGAAATGAATGTGTCTATTTGTATGCATACACATGTAAATGTGGAGTTTAGTGGGTTTGTAAGCCTACTAATAGATTGGACCAAGAATGAGGGATAAGGAAATGTTTGGAAGAGGAGTGTTGTGCACATGCATTGAGAGGGGATTGTAGGCATGCAAAGTATGGAAGAAGAAGAAAAAATGAGGTATACATAATAATTTTTCATTTTCATAATGATAGTGTGGGTTTCAATACAGGTAAAATAGTGAGAGGAAGAATAAATAGAACCATTTTGTGGAGGTTGGGTTATTGTAAATAAAGATCCAAAAGAGGGAAGAAAATCAATGATCAATTTCGGAAAAGGACATGATTTGTTCCAACTAAATGTTGGAAGAGGAAAATAAAGAAGTATTTTGATGTACATTTTATAGTAATGGAGCATGTTAAGGAGTGTACATTCTATACGGGTGGTTCTACCACTCAAATCTATTTTTGATTATAATGCTTACAAACTCTTTCCTAGGGTGTCTAATGCAAGGGTATCTATGGAATCAACATCAAAAAAAAATATCTTTATGGTCTAAACTTTTGTTTCTATATGAGGAGAATATTTATCATTTAATTATTCAAATTTAAATATTTTCCTCTCATTTGGATGCTTATATTTGGTTGGCATCTTTCGGGGGTCATTTGAAACTTCTTTGCAAGCTCATGGAACCTAGTGGAAGCCAAGGAATCATAAATGCATTTTGGATGGTAGGACACTTGCATGTTTATTATTTAAGTTGTATTTATATTATTTTTTACATTATTTTGACCCTAATTGATGCATTCATGTGTGGAGGAGTTATAAATTGAGGATAATCTTGAATATTTTCCTTTATTATAGGGTCTTAGTTAAAGGAGTTACTTTATCTCCTTGATTATTTCCTTGTCTATCTTGGAGGATTGCATCACTTGTTTGAAGAATACATATACATATATTATAGTTGTATACCTTCATTAATATCTTTATTCCCCTCAAATTGGTGTCCCATAATGGAGTTGTAATTTTTAGATTCCTATTGAATAGCTAATCATGGATTCATACTTGGAATAATTATTAAAAGAATTAAAAGGAGCTAATTTATTTACCTTCCCAAATGTTTTAATTTAGGTTCAAGGCATGGGAGAAGGCTTGGAAAAATTTGGTTTGCAAGTTGGGAGCTCAAGTTTGGATTTTAAAAGGTGTTCTTTGAAGATTGATTCGAGCTATGTTTTAGTGCTCATCTAGGGAGACTAGTTTTTTTGTTATGATCTTATGTCTCCATTTTCAATTTAAATATTATTGGAACTATATATGTCCATATTTTAAGAGAAAACTATGTGAAATTTTCCCCATGAATATAATGTAAGATTGGTTTAATTATGAAATGCAAATCCAAATATTTCTTTTATGTATGTTTTGGCATGTGAGGCTTAAAGTTAGGGAAAGAAGAATAGTTAATTTATGTTATGGTTTTTAGTTTATTTTAGTCTTGTAAGTCCTATTGGAAATTAGTAATAGAAATCTTGAAAAAATCATTTAAATATGGTCCAAGTTGTGGGATAATTATGTGCAATTTGAATGACTATTGTTCGGTGTTACCTTGTTTGTGTTGAACTAATTAATCTTGGTTTGTAAAATAGTTTGTAATCATGATTTGCAACCCATTATAAGTGTCGTAGTCAAATTTTGTGAGTTCATTGTTGCAAGGATAACGTTGTCATTAAATTTATCCCCCTATCCTTTATTGCATCATGTATTTTGCAATTGAAAGGTATAGCAATGTCCTGAATAAATGAAGGTGTAATCTCATCATTGTATACCACCACAAGTGTATCACTAATTTGCTCATAAATGTCACAAGCCATAGGAGAAAGAGGATCAATATGACACTCATGCACAAGTGAAGAGAGTATGTCTAAAGGAAAGGAGAAACACTAACCAACTCAATGGAGAGAAAAGGCAAGTACATTATAAAATAATACCTTCATTTAAGACATGTCTTCATCCATAGAATAAAATATCATGAGAATACCAATATAGAAAGGTCATGTGGGTGAAATTCTAGAGCTATATCCCACTTTATAACAAAACAAGTTCAAGAAAAATTGTTTCACTCGAAACTATGTGGGACCTATGTGGCATAAAGGGTTTTAGTTGAAACAATTTTACCCAAAAAGTTTAGATTGATATTAATTTGATATCAAAATTATAATTCATATCAATTTGTATAGCAAGGCCAAAGATATTTTAAGTAAAAGGCTAAAAATAATTTCCCTGAAACTACCTAAACTAGTAGTCTATGTGATTGCTTGACCCCTCATTGGGGGAAAATTCAACAAAAATACAACTTCAACTCTAGATTTCTCCAAGGATATTTTCAAAAAATGCCTTTTGGTAGAGCTCGGAGCCTAGACTCTGACAATATATTATTTTTTATATTTTAATTTTTTTATTATTATTTTCAGTTTAATATAAGTGGGTTGTTATAGTCAAATATATAGTTGATGAAAAATAAAAATATGAATACTAAAATGAATTTTAATATTTTTTAATGGTGAACTAGAGGAGAGAATCCTCTCCTAAAGGGTATATATCTTTGGTATGATAAATAGTTTAGACAAAAAGTTTCATCCCATCAAAATTATAACATTTTTAGTAAATTCAACTATAAAAGTTTGTTAAAAATAAATAAATATTTATATTTATTTATTTTCTCTGCACTAGATATTAAAACTAGCGAAGTGGTGAAAAAAGTTGGAGAAAAAAATAAATTTACTATATTAAAAGCTACATCCCATCAACCTCACTTTTTGAATTTTTTCAATAATTCAAATATTCTCTTAACCTTTAAACTTATAAAAAAACTATATCTTACTAGTTTAAAAAAAAAAAAAAAATCATAAATATGAACTACACTTAAAAGAACTACATATCAATAGTTTATATCATTTTAAAATTCAAAACATGCATGTCACTTTTAGGTATTCCGGGTTAAAGAAAAAATGTTATTTGTGTTGGTCATTTTCTTTATAAAAATAAAACACAATTGTTAACTTTCATTCATATCCCAAAAGATAGAAATATATCAAAATCATAAATATTTACATGTATATCAACCAAGTAAAATGACCTATGAGAAGCCATAAATATAAGTTATCCAAAGGCGAGTGGATGAGATCATAGAGTTATATTACTATATATTGTTTTGATTAATTGGGAAAAACAGGTTTTGAAGGGACCCTGAAACCCTTTACAACAATAGATACAAAATGTTGCACAAAAATATATTCAACAGACCACCACCAGCAACCCAACAACCAAAAAACACAACAGAGTGGGTGCTGACCTAAAAATATGGCATTAAGCAATTGTCAACACCCAACAGCCACAAAACAGCAAAACAACCTAAAAGAAACCTACACCCAGTAGGAAACAGAAAGAAACAAATAAAAAGACCAAGCACTAGTTCAAGCCACTCGAAGTGTTGGCCACCTCCATCTGTTGGTTCCTATGCTTTTCAACCATATCTAGTAGCTCCTTCTCAGCATCAAAAGAATTTTTTCAATCAACCGACCCTCTGACAATAGGTCCTTTGTCATCAACTTGTTTACCTTTACCCTTGGCCACGTACTCTTTCTCCATAAGCTCAGAGAAATAACATTTATCCTCCCTTAGCTCACTAATTTTTTTGAAGAGGACTTCCAAGGAGTCTGCACTATTCTTTACAGAAATATGGCACGCCTACAAAAGTTTTTTGATATCCACATTTATACCTAAAACCTTGGTTTCCAAAGCAAACAATCTTTCATCACATAGAGATTTAAAGTCATGATAGGAACCTTCAAGGTCCACCATTATGTCAATAAGAGTGTCTAGCACCGAACCTTTTGGAGCATTCTTCAAATTCTCCTTCAAACCTCAGATTTTGATATTAATTTTATTGAACTCCTACAGAGTCCACTTAGCTAATTTAAAGGTGCCAGTAGCCCCAACTTAGCCATGCCCAGTAAATCATACATGGAGGAAGCATCATCATCAAGATAAGAAAATTCCTCAAAGGGAGGATTTACCTTCAAAGGATCTTATTTGGCTTCTTTCTTTTTCGGATCCGCCTCATCCTGAACCCTATTCTCCTTATCCTCCTCCTTGGGCAAGTCCTGCATAGGAGAATCCTCAATGGTCATTGTCTTGTCACCAGAATTATTGTTATCACCAACATCAATGGCATCCTTGGTCAGAAGCTCCAAGGCCTTGTTCTTCAAGTTAGCAATATGCATTGACAACCTCCTCAGTTTGTCAGCCACACCCACATCTTTATCTTGTGTCCCCACCTCACTGCCACCATCAACAACATCTCTACCAACAACCACCTCCACAGACTTGGGAGAAAGATCATCCGACCCCACCTCCGTGTTTTCACTCCCAGAAAGGGCAAGCTGCTTAGCTGGCCTATTACTCTTAGCACTAGCCACCTTCCTCTTTTTTGAAGACTTAGTCACATCCACAAGAGAAATATCCTCCTCCTCTTCATTCCATTCCTCATCCTCCTCTGAAGAGGACACCGACCCCGACAACCCAAACTCATCACTTAAATTTTTCTCCTTACCCTTAATGGCAAGAACAGGGAGAAGAGTCTTGACATGTTCCATAATAAATAAAATAATCCCTTCATGGAGGACGAGGTCCCTCCTATTCTTTAGATGTGTGTACACTGAGACCTCCAATGATGATAATAGAAAGAAAGGAAATGAAATGAACAAACCATGTCTAAAATGGTTGAGGAGAGTAAAATGGTGACCAAGAATAGCCTTTAACCTCCCTTCTAGAGTCACATAATGCATCAGCACCTCAGCAACGCTCGCCCAAATTTTCTTGAGGGAAGTTCTCTCATAACCCCAGCTCTCCAATTTGATTAATTTCTTTCTCTCATCGTCTTTAAAAAACTGAACCATTGCCTCCTCATTACTCTTTTTATCTTTGAAGAACTTTCGACCAATTGTTGGCATCCCAATAATAGTGGCAACCAAATCCTCATTAACCTCCACTTCCATACCATTAACCTTGAGCTTTCGATTATGCCAGAAAGAAACAAATTGTGTCAAGGCATTAGGGTCATTCCCGTGCAATCTCTTCAAAAATGGAGTAAAATTACCATGACACGGAATATTCCAAAGTTTCTTCTTTCTTTGAATGTCCCCACAGGAATGCAGCTCGACTCTGCTTCTTTCACCACCCATGGCTACCAACACATGACACACAAAACCTTTGTGAAAAACTCTCAACTGAAGGCCAGAGAGAAACAAGATACCCACAAAGCATGTGAAATGGAGGAAGGTACCAGACTATAAATGTCGCATCGCCTCAGCACACACCATCATTCCTCAATAAACTCCTAGCTTTCTCAGGAAGGATCGATCCCTCCTCCCATGAATGAAATTCATTTAAACTAATAGCCTCGTTAGCAAAAAAATATGCCAACGAGTTTCCTTCTCGGTAAACAAGAGAGATGCAAATCTCTTCACAATATTGTAACATGATTATCGTATCCTTAATGAGCTAGTCGAAATTCCAACTCGGAGTGTGAGTGCCACATAGATAGTTTATAATGTTCATAGAGTCGCCTTCCATCCATAATTTGGAGTACCCTTTGTTGATAGCATATCTAACACATATGAACCCAGCCTCCGCCTTCGCGCAATGATTGGTCTGAGTTCCCAATGGGAGTGCCACTGTGCCAAGGAGTCCACCAACATCATTTCTTAACACCCCCCACAACCTGTAGGCCTGGGGTTCTCCTTCGCTGCCCCATCAAATTTAACTTTAACTCAACCAACGAGGGGAGGTTGCCATATAGTATTCAATCTTGCAACTAAGATTGACTTAGGATTCAATATAGGAATTGAGATAATATTCCAGTTAGAAGTCACTAGTAGCTCATAACTAACAAGGCAAGCAGAAGGGGCACACTGAGCAGAATCAAAATGAATCAGAGAAAAATTCTCCAGAATGGCCTGTCTGATCTTGATACAAAGACTATCAACCTTGAGTTTAGACTCCCCAAAGATCCTGTTATTTCTTTCTTTCCATAAACCCCAAGTGATATGTGGGCCCATAAGGTCCCACAGCCACCACAAAACAGGGGATGAGGAAGGGCAAGACCATTGATCAAAAAACTTAGCAAGAGAATCCGGAAAGACCCAACCAATATCCCAAAGTTCAATAAATTTACTCCAAATAGAAAAAGAGTAATCACACTCAAGAAGAATATGGAAGGCACTCTCACCATCAGCTTCATAGAGAAGACATCTATTAGGGATTGCAAACCCCCTCTTACAAAGGTTGTCTTGCGTTAAGACTTTACCCTGCATAAGCAACTAAAAGAAGACATTCACCTTGAGAATTAGGTTCTTATTCCATAACCTCCCCCAGAAAGGGAAAGAGGTGGGCGCTTCCAAAGAACTCATGAGAGCAGAAGCCACTGAGAAATTGTCGCTAGCGCAAGGGGCCCAAATGACTATCCAGTCTAGGAAAAGAGGGGATCCGGATCCTACACAAGAAGTCCTTCAGAACCTTCAAAGACGGGTCCCAAACCTCAAAATAATTAGCCACCTTAGGCCCAAAAAGGCATTTGCACAAGGGAGCAATAGGGGGAGCCTAAGGAAGACAAATAAGAGGGCAAGCCCCACACCAAGAATCTTCCCAGAAAAGGATACTAGTACCATCACCTAATAGCCACTTCACACCTCTAGTAATCAAGTCCCTTCTTAGCATAATATTCTTCTAAAAACACGAGCCAGAAGGAATCTCCTTCAAAGACAGCATGTTCTAGGGCCTCTCCAAACCATACAGATACTTATTACCCGCCAAAGGGGCCCACCCAACCTCTCCATTTCCTTATTAAAAGATTTATAATTTCTAATACCAAGACCGCCCCACTTCTTCGGTCTGCACACTCACTCCCAGGCCACAAGAGGAATTTTGGCTTTAGTCTCAACCCCTGACCAAAGGAACCTTCTCATAATTTGTTCCATATTATCTTCAAATTTAGCACGAATCCTGAAAAGACTCATAACGTACAGGAGCAAATTCTGGAGAGTGGAGAAAATGAGTTGAATTTTACTAGCCTGACTAGAAGCGCACCTTTCCAACCTGCTAACTTCTTACTGAATTTATCCAGCAAACCCAACCAAAAGGAATCTGGAATCTTGGAGATACACAAAGGGAGCCCCGTATAAGAAGACGGGAAATCATCTCTATTGCAAGATAGAATTCTAGCAAGCTTAAGTTGTAGAGCTTCAGGAGTGTTGAGGAAGAAAATATGACTCTTAGGTAAGTTAATCCTCTGACCAGAAGCCTTCTTGTAGTCATCCAATAGCCACTTAACATCTCTAACTCCCTTAACAGAAGAGACACCCATCATAATAGTGTCGTCAATGAGTTTTTGGTGAGTGATCGGATCACATTTGGATGAAGGTGAGAGACCACTCAGGACACCAACATGAAGCGCCTTCTGGATATTATGACCCAAATCCTCCACCATCAAGATAAAAAGCAACGATGAGATAGGATCTCCCTACCTCAGTCCACGCGAGCTCTGAAAGAAAGGAGAAGGAGAGCCATTCACCAAGACAGCAAATGAGGGAGAAGAAATAAGTTTCTCAACAAGTTGGAGAAACTTCCTGCAGAAACTAAACCTATCCAGAAACCTCCAGTTCACTCTGTCATAAGCTTTGAGTAGGTCCAACTTCAGGAAGCTCAATTTTTTAAACACATTAATGGAATGAGCCAGGTCATGAACCGTAATAATAGAATCAAGGAGTTGACGACCCTTGACAAAACCACTCTGATGCTTTGAGATCATAATCGGCAAGCATTTTTGTAATCTAGTAGCAAGCACTTTCGAAAAAAAATTATAAATAGAATTGCAAAGGCTGATCAAGTGAAACTTACCGAAACTCTTGGCATCATTGGACTTGGGAATCAAAACAATGAAATTCGCATTAAGCTCTTTGAGAAGACTTATTGAGCCAAAGAACTCCTTAGTAGAATTAATCACATCCTCAAAGGCAATCTCCCAACATGACTGGAAAAATAGAAAGGGAAAGCCATTAGGGCCAGGGGCCTTGTTACCTTCGAAAAAGAACCATTTTTTTTACTTTCAAGGCCAAAGGAACACCCTACAGCTCCTTATTCAAATTCTCCATCACAATTCTGGGAATAACATCCAAAGAGGCATCCACACACCTTTGATCTCAGACCAAATCATCCATCAAGAATTGTTCAAAGAACCTTGTAGCCGCTCTTCTAATAGCCTCCTCATCTTCCAGTAGCAACCCATGAGCACTAATTGGGGAAATTCTATTTGACGACTTATGCCTAAGAGCGGTGAGATGAAATAGCTTGGAATTACAATCCCCAGATTTCAACCAAATAGCCCGAGACCTTTGCCTCCAGAAATCTTCTTCCTTGGTAACGATATCATGCAATTGCATGAGAAGACTATCTTTCAGTAATTGTAGATCCTCCAATAGACCCTTCGATTGGATGACATGTTGGATATCATCTAGATTCTTAAGAATAGAACTTTTAAAATCAAAGATGTGACCAAAGGACTCTTTGTTCCATTTTTTTAGATTCCTCTTAACAAAATTTAACTTCTTGGCAACTTTGAACATCGCAAAACCATCTATATCAACTTTCCACCATCTTTTGATACAATCCATAAAACGTGGGTCCCTTAACCACATGGCTTCAAACTGGAAAGGAAAACTCTTCTTGCTCCCAACCTATGCACAACAAAAGAGATATGGAAGTGGTCTAGCCCACATCTCATAATAGAGGACAAAGAGCAAGCAAAGTCCACAAACCAGGAAGCAGAGGTTAAAGCTCTGTCCAATCTAACTTGAATATTATCCACCCCAACACGCCAATTGGACCAAGTAAAACTAGCTCCTGACAACTTCACATCAATAAGAGCATTGTCATCAATAAACATATTTAAGTCAATCTTGCTCTCGAAATTTGCTTGAGACCCCCCCCCCCTACTTTCTCATTGTCATACAGAGGAGTATTAAAGTCTCCCATTACAAGCTAGGGGAGATCCAAAAAAATCATCCTAAGACTCCCAAGATCCTCCCACTACTTTTTCCAGTTTCTCTTTAGGTTATAGGAGTATACACATTAGAAATAACCCAAGAATAAGAATCCCTGAGCCAAAGAAACTTAGTCTCAACATGATTGAAACTATCAGTGATCGACATACCCCTCAATAGCTTAGCATTCCAAAACGTGGCCACACCACTCGAAGCTCCTTCAAGCTAACCCCATCAAAACCATAGTCTTTATAGAACAGATTCTTTAAGGCTTCCAGCTTTTTAATCTACATTTTAGTCTCTTGGATCAACAAGATATTCAGCTTATGATCTTGGACAAGATTCTTTAGGTCTTGTTTATGTAAGTTATTCAACCCCCTGATATTCCAAGAAATGATCTTCATTTGCAAGAAGAGGGGGTGCTCTTAGAGCACAACTCAAAAATGGTTTTTTGGACCCCTTTAGTAATATCCCACTTGCACTCCCTCTCCCTACTCTTCAACAGGGTAGGTCTTCCCTGGCTTCTCGACTCAGACCCACAATCTTCTTTTCGCCTTCTCGTGGTGATGCCTTTGTGAGGCTAAGGGGGGGAAAGAAGAAGATTTCTTCCTCCTACCACGAACCTGGGTGAAACCATCTTCGTATTTACTCACAGAATCAGCCACTACCAGAGCACCATCACCAACCATCTATTCCAAACCAGTAAGTAGAGGAGATGGCAAAACAACAGCCAGCTCCAACACAAGCCTTTTTGGAGAGCACGCTATTTTTGAGACATGATCCACATCCTGAGACGAAGAGAGACCAGTGACCGCCTCCCCCAAAAAAACCAGATCCTTGCCTACCTTAGTAGGAGGAGCAAGAGGGTATTCAACATTCACCTCACCCTCCACTCCATTTCTAGCAGTAGATTCACCTTGATTCTCTTTAGGTTTTGTTATCTTAGGAGGGTTATCAATATTCACCTCACCCTCTACTCCATTTCCAGTAGCAGATCCACCTTGGTTTTCTTTGGGTTCCTTTATCTTCCAAACCTTGGTCTACTTAACAACCTTATGTGGGACACCAGTCATCAGGAAATCCTTAGCCCAGTGCCCCATTTTCTTACATTTGAAGCAAGCAAAGGGAAGATTTTAAAAAATAATTGGTTGCTTCCAAGACCCCACCTTGGATTTTAAAAAGATGAACTCAGGCAACACAGCATCTAGATCAATCATGACACAAAACCTGGCTACCACTAACCTCTTCCTAGAATGAGTGGCCTCATCAATAAAGACAATCCTTCCAAAAGAGTTTGCAATCGTCGTGAAGACTTCTTCGTCCCAATATTCCAATAGTAGATTTGGAAGTTTAACCCACACAAGAGCATAATTAGAAAGACATTTGGACAAATCCATCACATGTTCCCAAGGACGAAGAACCATAGAGAGACACCCAAATGACCAAGGCCCTTTCGCAAACACATTTCTTAGACCTTCATCACAAGAGAAGGCAAAGGAAAAGAAACCTTTAGCCATGGCTGCAACTTCCACTTGACCTTTTAAAGCCCACTTCTTATGCACCCAAGCGTGAACCTCCTCAATATTAGGTCGAGGGCCTAAAACCTTGCCAACCAAGGAGAAATCCGTTTTAGCAATATTCTTTTCCACAAGAGAATCTGAGACAGAGAAGGGAAAAACACCTTCCTCGTTAAAAGAAGACACTGACTCAGCAGTAATGCCTTTTCCTTTAAACTTAGAGGAAAAAAGGTCAGACCACTTCTGAACCAGCAGGGAAGAATGCCTTTCTGGCCGATTCTCTTCCACTGGAGCATGCTCAACCTAGGGAAAACTCGAAATTTCCGCACAAGATTTCCCTGATGGGACCCGCTCTTCAAGACCCACCTCCGCTTTATCCCCTTGAATCTTAGGAATTGACTCCAACGAGGGACAACCATCACAAGACACCTTGAGTGTCTCACCCACACATTTCTTCTCCAAGCATCTTTGACCACATCCTCACCGCACGACCCGTCCTTCCCAAATTCTCCATCCAGGGTTAGAAGCTTATCCTCACCACCCAATCCCGTCTTGCCATCTACAAAATCAAAAAAGCCTAGCTTTGTATCCTGCCTGAACTACCAAATGCCATGAGTCCCTAGGCTTGAGTTCAAATTCAAATTACTCAAGCCCGCCACTGAACCAGACTTCTCTCCAACAGACACTCCACCAATGGTCTCCATCCTTTTTTATTACTATATATTGTTAAACCCTAATCAAAATATGATAAGAAAATAAGCAAACAAAGGTGAATCAAAACCTTAAGCATATTTGAAATAAAATGATATAATTACAAAAGTCAGAAAATGAAACCCTCAAGGTCAAATCAAGTGTAGGTAGGGTACGTGAAAGTAAGGTGATAAAATGTTAAGCCTACAGAAAAAGAAAGGTATGAAGCATAAATAAGCAAGATAGACCAAAGCCTAATCAAATATGAGTGATAAAGCACTATAAAAAATGAAATCTAGAAAACCCTAATTTAGAACCTAAAACCCTAAGGCTACACCTCAAGTTGGTGTTGGAATAAATAGGTTCACCAAAAATGTAATGAAATAAATTGTGACATGAATTATCTAGGGTCATTAAATAGATGCAATAAAATAAGAATGTAATTAATCTAGATTTACCAGCTAGGACACAATTGTTCTAAACATGTATGAATATTAAATTAGTGAGAGTTAGAAGTACTTAGCTCTAAAAATAACAATGAATGATATTGAATTTATGCAAAATTAATTCACCATTGTCTAAAATTAATAACTTTAGTCTAATAATTATTTCAAAACCTATCCATCTCAAAAAACCTCATGGTTTGACCCCAAGTTTTGAAACGCTGATCTTGAGTGACATCAACTTGATCTTTTGTCTATAATTGATATGTGACTCACATGAACAATTTGATAGAACATGCACTTGAAAAGTTGTTCACCTACACCTATTTAATAGCTAAATCTATCAAGGTTGTATATAGGTACAATGTTCAAGAATTTGTTGATCCAATAGGTGGACAAGTTTTCTAAGGTCAAATCACTTTGATGGGCCAAATTAATGTGATGGGGAATATCAAAGACAACATTCACTAACATGCAAATTGTCTATTTGTAAATGTGATTCATTTATCCCTCTAAACATGAAAATATGTTTTAATTATTTTTTTTATCTTTGCACTCCTACATATAAAAATTTAGTCTTTATAATTAAATGTACCTTGAATATCTTCAAATGTACAAACATGTTAAATAGTTTAAGATAAATACATTGAAAATTCAAATTGAATTATTTAAATTGATGAATCTCAAATAATAAGAAAATAAATCATAAAGAAAAAGCGTTAATCTCAAAATATGATATACTATAAAATAAGATACAATAATAAGAAAATGAACAATAAAGAAAAGGCGTTAAGTTCTATATCTTGATGATGGATCATGGAGTGTGATCTGAAACGTTGATTCAAAAATTGACACACAATCGAATCCAGAAAAAACTACAAAAATTTGATGATATAAATTGTAAAAATCTAATAGAATTGAAAGATACAATAATGATAAATGTGAAAAAATAATATAAACAAATTAAAGCCCAAGAACAGAATAAATATCATACTATAAACCAAATCAAACATAACTATATTAAACTCATTAATATATTATTAAATTTAAGACAAATCTTGATCTTCAGTAACACGACTCCAGAGACACCACCACCATCCATCGCAAGATCCCAACTACCATATCCTCAACCGCAGTATTTATACTGTATGTTTGTATGTTTTTCCTGTTCTTCTGGTACGCAAATTTCTTGTAACTTACAATATCCAATGCCTCACAAACCAAGTTGCCTCCAATACAATTTCTATATGCCAACGTAGTTTCCTATCTCAACGAATTCAAAATTGTTTTCTGCAACGGGCACACTGCACCAGAACGTCCAAAATCTGTCTAAAACCAGGCGACTACTTCGGCAGCCGCAAGGATATTTGTTGGAAGCACTACTTTTACTTTTTTCGATACATTCCATTCCTCTATAGCATTAAAATAATTTGGAAGAATTTGAAATGTCTAGGAATTCTAGATTCGTCATGGTGCAATACTCAGAACTTTTTATTTTTCAGTTTATATGTCGTTGTAGTTAGCGGCTTCGGCCGTATACTTGTTTTATGCTAGTCTTCGAGCTTAAAACTTTCACTGGTTGATTTTTATGGAAGAGCTTAAATTGTTGGTTTGTTGGGGAGAGTTTAAATTGATGTAAATTGTGCGTGGTGGTGAGTTTCAGTCATTTATCAATAAATTGTCGTTTTGTGGGAATTCATTTTTTAATTAATTGTCATTCTAGATCTAAGTGAAGATGTTGATTTAGAAATCCATCGATAAAAGCTGTTATTCTGGACCTAAGTGAAGATGTTGATTTAGAAATTCATCGATAAACGATAAAAGCTGTCATTCTGGATCTAAGTGAAGATACTGATTTAGAAACTCGCCCATAAACAATAGAAGCTGCCATTCTGGATCTAAGTGAAGATGATTTAGAAACTCGTCAATAAACAATAAAAACTGCCATTTTGAATCTAAGTGAAAGATGTTGATTTAAAAATTCATACATAAATGATAGAAGCTCATCACAATACACAGTTTACATGAATTGATCAACATAAATTGCTAATTTGATGAAAAGAACACAATATAGATAGTTGATTATAATTCATTTATTTTTTACCTAATTTTTTATTATATTTGAAGTTCAAGCAACTCATACGTTATCTGTTATCACATCTTATAAATTAGAGATGAGAAATGAAGATGAAAAAGCACATATTGTATTTAAGCAAGTAGTGGGGGAACATTGATTTACATTGTTCTATGTACAAATGAAGATGTACCAATAAGACAATAGACACAATTTGGAGGAAAGAAGGCACAAAATATGATTCAGCCATCTATTCCATTATTCCATCAATGTAGAAGGAAGCAGCTTGGTGATTAAGGCCATCCATCACTATAAGCTGTTCCATATCCTCTGGAGCTTTCCAATGGCGTTTGCGCTGGTTTATGAACCAATTGTTTATTTGCTTCTGATCCAAACCAGTGTTCTCAGCCAAAACAACCTTGTCTGTCTCCTGCATCAAGGGTGGACATTATTTTGGTTAAGATCACATACAGAGAAGAAAAAATGTTTTTAAGGATAGTAGTGTTAATGGTGGTACCGAGGGATAAGGCCACTTATTATGCAGGTCCCACCACTCCAGCAACTTTTGCCTGGCTTCTTTGGGTAGCTTTCCTTTCTTTCTCTTTTTCAGAAACTCCTTCTTGAGTGTGCTGAAGTATCCACTGTACTTTCGTAGTAGTTGGTCTTTCAACTCTTTATCTTCTGCTCGAGGGTCCACTTCATTAAACTCCATTTCCCCACAGCTCAGTTCCTCGTCTGATGACCCACCTGCTTCTTCTCTTTCATTTAGGTAGCCTGTCCATTGAATTCAACATATAATGCAATCAGACTTCAATACTATATTTATGGCAACTGGTAACCAAAAGCTCAGATTTAAAGCCGACCGAGAAAAGACTCGTAACATTCCACGTAAAATTCCTCTATCTAAATCAAGATACATTACTTGAATTCAATTTATTTTGATTTGACACACTATTTAATGCAGTATAAGTAGCTGTCAAGTTTGAATGCTTTTTAAGTAAAGGAAAAGATTTATTGTTGGATTAAAGATATGGTGTATTTATATTTGTGAAAATAGGAAATAATTAAAAAAAAAATCAATTTTAAATATTTTTCTATTTGTTTTGATTAGGATAATGTAGTTTTGAAGGGATTCTATTTGTTTAAGGTAACATGGTTTTGAAGGGGTCATAAAACATATAAAATAACTTTAAATTTTTTTAAGAAATCAAGTTCTTTAATATTAAGAAATTTGAAATTAAAATAAGTTCAAGTTTTTTTATTTATTTTGTTCTTATTTTGAAAACATATTAGATATTTTATTAGTAGTTTTATTTTTTATTGAAATGAGTGTAAATAATTAGATGTATTATGAGGATTTTATTAATATATATTTACATAGATATTGGTATTTCTGCTTTTATATAGTGAGATTATAGATGAATGAGCAGTTAAGTAAGAAGATTTCGTCCATTAAAATCAATCAAGAATTGAATTTGAACCAATCACACTTCCAAAAAACTTAAACATTATTAAATAGTATAATAAAATATATATTATCATTCTCATCAATTAACTCTAACCTTTCAATAAATAAAAATATACTAAAACTCTTTAAATTTTAATATTTTTATTTTTTACAAGTTTTAATTTTAATATAAAATTAAAAAATAAACAATTCTTTTTTAAAATGTTATCAATTGTAAATTATGATGTTTTAATTATGTGAAAGAGTTTCTCTACAAACATAAATTATTGTTAAAATCTATTTTCAAATAAAATTTTTAATTTCTTCATGTTGTATATTTAACCTACCCTAAATCTATTATAATAATATATCTATGTTATGATGACAAAAAATGTTTTTTTTCTTTTGAATTTTGAGTGTATATATAGCATTCTGCAACCTTCTAATACCTTCAAACTATGTAAAGAATGTTCTTTCAATATAAATTATTTTTAAGGTATTTGAAGGTTGGTGTGAAATTAAGAAAATTGAAGTTACTTAAAAAAAAGAATTGTTTAATGTTTTAAGGATGAATTATATGGAATGAAAAATATTAATATAAATTATAAATTATTTTAAAATAATATGAAATTAAAAAAAAATGGATGTTTATATAATGATAAATTCAAGAAGTTTCATGTTAAATAATTTATAAGATTATAGTATTTATAAAAGTTTTGTAAATAGAAAAATTAATAAGTATAAGAAAAATGGTACAAGGTTTTAGATTGATAAGGTTATTGAAGAAATTAAATTAAATATTTTTCATAATCACAATATTCAAAATAATATAATTAATATTAATAAGTATTGGAAAAATGGTACAAGGTATGTTGAAGGAGATCAATGGGGCTTTTCATGTGTTGTATGAGAACACGCTACTTGCTCTGCCAACAACACAAGATGAGGAGGAGGCGAGCCCAAGGATGATGGAGGATGCAAAAGACGAATGAGGGGGTGGTGGTCAACATTGACCGAAGCATACATTCAATTTTTTGTTGAATTTTTATGCTTTGTAAATTTTGTTAATCTCTCGATTGACTTCGATGTATTTTGGTATGGACCCCTTAGTGTCATTTTGGTATATCAAAAAATATGTCTTAATGTCCATGCATTATGGAACTTTTCTATTTCATTAGTATTTGATAGATTCTTGAAGGTTGTATTAGGACCCTTGTCTATGAAAATATAGATAGGAATTTTACATCCTAAAAAACCATGATATTATCACTTTATCCAATTAAAATAACTAAGACATTCAAGAAAGACACTCGACCACACTATCCTAGGTCAACAACCTACAAACAAGTAGTACAACATCTTCAATGTACAAAGGAAAGTTGACTAAAAACTCTTTAAAACAAAAGAATATTCATAACAATCTAGCAACATAGAAAAAAGAGAAAAAACAAACTTATACTTGCAAAAAGACCGTAATGCACCTTAGAAATATATAGTAGTTGACCACCATTGCTTCCTTCTACAGTCATTCCACTTCAATTCACCCTCTACACTTCTTAGGTTCATCCATTTAGAAAAAAAAACCTTTTTAGTTTCCCCAAAAGTTTAAAATTTCTTAAGGGTGATAAGATCATCTAGTGCCAAACCCCCATCATATTAAAGTTGAGGCACATCTTCACAAGAAAAGATCAAATCTCCTAAACACACTCTTTAAAAACATCAATGCCTTGCAACCCAATCCCTCTACCATTTGATTTGAAAGACTCACTAGCCATAACTACAAAGCCCCCAAAAAATTACCCTTTTTTGAGCTTGTGAGGGGAAAATCAATCCCTCCTTCCAATCTGCAATAAAACAAATATTGTTCCTTCACAAAATTCTTATTTGGATTTCCAATTTTTAGGATCCCTTTCAATAATTGAACCAAATTGGGCCAAGAAACTTAGGAGAATGACACTCAATAATCTTATACCCAATCATATTGCAATAAAGAAGCCTACAAAATGTAGACCTTCAAAGTTCCCATACTGAGGCAATATCTTTCACAAACAAAATATGGATGAAGTGACAATTAGGTTTTGATATATCTGGAATTACTCACTCTTACAAAATTATTATAATATATATCTTGCTCCAAATTAATCCTAATAAAATTTCCAAATTTTATTTACCAATAGCTTTATCATTTTTGAATTGGTCAAGACCAAAGGAAGTTTATAGAAATAAATTGAATGGAGTACTTGCAATAGTTTTGACCTACCGATCAAAAAAGGGATTCCAAGGGCATATATACACACTTCCACAATACCAAAGGCCCTTATTCTAAGCAAAATTGTGCTTTCTTTAATTAAAATTGTACTAAGAAGAAACCTCCTAACTATAAAGACAAAAATAAGTTTTTGTTTTTTTTTGCTTCAACTAATCCCCATCCATGGATCAATCTCTACTACATTTGATCTTCTACTCTAAACTCTGCACACAAGAGTTCTTGCCAAGTTTCTTAGTATGAGAATTGTAATACCCTTAACAAGATTGACTAACATGTACTCCAGTGAGAGGGACATTGTTTCAAATTAATCCACTTTCTCCAATGACAAAAGGCTCCCTCATTGTTCCTCATTGTACTATTTTCAAATTACAAGATCTTAAACACAACATCCACCTTACTCTAATTCTTAATAGTGTATTCTAGTTAGAGAATTAATTATGGGTTCATGTAAATTTATCTTTTTTAATATTTGTATGCATCATTTTCATTAATATGCACTTCTATTTTTATACAAATAAGTAGTAAAAATCAAAGACACTTCAAAATTGGTAGATTGATCTTTTTCACTATTTCAACTTTGAAACATTCAAAATAAATAAATTAATACCTATAAATCATCTTTTTAAATGTTGATTAATATTTTAAATTTTTTAAATGATTTTTTTGTCTAATTTTGAATGGATAGAGAAAGTTAATTAAATTGAAATAATAGAGATTCAAGAAAGATAGAAGATTATAAAGAAAATTAACATCAAAAACAATTTAAATTTTCATCTTTAATGTGCCTCATGCAACTATATTATCCAAAATAGACTACACTTAAAAAATAAAATAAAACTTGTTTCCAAAACTTACAACATATATTTAAAATGCATTAAAAAAAACCATAAAAATCAATTTATCATCCTAAAATGGCATTGTTTTATATCTCTTGAATATAATTGATTGTGTATTAAATAAACTAAATTTAGAAAGAACAAGTCAATCATACAAACCTAATCTTATATTTAATTTGTCGTTTGACCTCCTTAATGTCCCTACTTGATGGGAACATTATTTCATGTCTAATGTGATGAAATACTCTCTTCTTTTTCTTTTTTTTGGCATTTAACATGATGAAATACTTGATATCACAACTAGTTTAAGCCATTTAGCCTTGGAAGAGGATATCTTGTCGAATTTTATATAATCATTAGTCATTATTCAAGTGACATCTTTTTTGTGTAGTTATAATTAGATAATTGAAGGTGTACTTAAGCCTATAACTATTATTTTGATTACCCTTTGAGTTTATCTTTATTTAATTTTCCTTAAAAGGATTTTAATGTGAATTAAATTTAGTAGAGTGAATTCAATAAGATTGCTTATTTATACAATGAGATAAAAATATAAGTTTTAGAAGGTAAAAATTATTTAATATTTTTTAATGAAGGGCATAAAATTCTTATTAGGAGATTTTAGAATGGTCTTAGATTTTAATATCAAAAATTTGCACATTAAAAAGTTTTATAAAGTGAATGAAGGTCTTTCATTCAAATGTCTTAATTATGCTTCATCCATTTTGTTCATCTACTTTTTTTTTTTTTTTTAAATTTAGACCATCAAATGATTTAAATCATCATGATATGGTATTTTAAAAGTTCATAGCTATTAGAATATGTTTTACAATCGATATAATTTGTAATATATTTTATTTATTTATTATGTTTATTTTTTATTTCTTGATTAATATTAATTTTTAACCAAAAATAATTGTCTTTTGTTTAATATATGTGAAAAATAAAATTAGAAAAAAAAAGATAAGATCTTTAAGAATACATGTGCACTGTATATTAATGTCCATGTTTTATAATAATTAATCTGAATATCTACAAGGAAACAAAAAATAAATTCCATTATAATTAATTTGAACTAAAAATAAAATATGCAACAATAACTATAAGCAAATATAGTTAACTTGAATGAGCTGCCACCTGAAGTATATTGTGGGAATTCAGATTTTCAAATGTGGGGAACATACACAAGCACAAGGAGGCCAAAATCTGGTGCCTTGTGAATTCTCAGGGGAGAATTCAAATCAGCAATGGGGAGGTCATGCTCAAAATCATGGTGGTCAGAATTTTGCTTCAACCTGGGTTCCGATTGATCATTGTGATGTGGAAATACCAAATTTCATGAAAATTGAGTAGTAAGAAAGGGGTCTTTCAAGCTTTGAACAAATATCAAGTGTAGTTTGTTATTAAGTTTAGTGTTACATGTTGTAGTATGATAATGCCTGATTTTGTAAATTCCAGGCTTGATAGAGGCTGTAGTTTAGGCTTTTGATCATGCCCCCTCTTACTCATCAATTCAACCTCCTTGAGCATGTCTTTGTGCAATTGAAGAAATTAGCTTTCATCTCATTCATTTCCCGACTACGTGAAAGGTATAAATTTAAAATAGATCCATAATCCAAGAAACAAAAAACTATTAATACAATATTACACAAATAATAGATTGAGTATAGCCTATGGAACGGCCTAGTAGACACCTTCACCCTATTGGTACCTTAGCCCTTTGATCTATCTCTATCAATAAAGTGCATAGGCAATGAAAATCACTATCTTTCGAGATTATGATATTCAATTATGAAATGTAGATGCAACTTATTTATAATTAAAATTAGTCATTAAATAGTATTATTCTATTTGTTATGTTTAAGAAAACCAAAAACATAGTACAATTGTCTTATGCTTTATGGTTGCCTTATGCCATTGTCATTGCCCTAAAAATTGAAAATAAAATAGTACAAAATGAAAAGAAGGGTGTAAAAATGCTACAACAAGAATAACATCACAACAACATGAACTATTTGAAGAACTCATATCAATTCAAGGAAATATTTACTATGTGTCGTCTTTCTAAATCAAAGGTGTATAATATACAAGAATTAGCACAACTATGAAACATCATGAAACCACTATGAGAGATAAATACTTATCCTAAAACATTTAAACGTCCTCCACCTATTCCTAAATGAAACTACTAAAGCTATATTATTACTACACTTCATGCAATGACCTGTTGCAACTCCATATGTGCATACACATGTTAAGCATACATATGATGCTTTAATTAATTTTAAATCAACACTACTAAAACTATATTATTATTACACGCTCCCTACAATAGCTATTGTGACTCTCAATATATCCACACATGTTAAACATATATATGTTGATTTACATAAATTTTAAAGCTTGGCCTTGAAAAATGACGGTTAACAAATAACCTAATTTGCTACATACCTACAATCTAAGTTATTGTGGTCACTTAGTTTGTCACATTTAGACAAATTTGACATATATAGAATGATAAGTTTGACCCTTGTCAAATATGCCAAAACTCAAAGTGACAAGTCTATCAGATGTCAAATCTTTCTAATTTGATCCTACTAGCTTGCTTTGAATCTTTTTTCAATTATTGAACTAAATTATCAACACCACTTTTTTCATCACAACTATTAAATGTAAGATACTCAAATTTACTTCTTTTAAATTTATAAATTATATTATTTACTATTAATATTTGTAAAGCTATTTTAAAAAAATAATAATTATAAACATTTTCTTAGTTTCAAGTTATTTTTAACCCAACCCCCCCATGTTTGCCTGTTTCATGTTAGACTCTCCCCACAAATTACCAATCAAAACGATAAGTTGAAACAATCATACAATCTGTAGATTAACCATATTCCAATTGTTCTCTCACCATTTAAATTTGACACGTCTCTGCTAAAATGGGTTCATCTGATAGATGGCCACTGATCAATGGAAGTGTTTGCTTTACCAAAGTCTATTGTGTCTGCAGAAAAGTCGATGCATAATTAATTGACAACCTCCTGACACCTGCACTAGCTTTAAATTTGTATATTTTGACGCTATATGACCAATTTTGTTGGATTTTTGTAAGCTACGGATATTTGGATTAGTACGGGGATGCCATGAAAATCAGAAATGGAGTAATTGGGTAAGGGTACAGCCATCAGGGATAGGGACGAAATGTGGTTCTCGTTCCTCTAAAAGTTTCCTGATAACTACAATATGGACAATTACTACAAGTCATTACAGACGACTATAATCTGGACAAGCAAAGTCTGATATTTGTACAGCACCAGTTAAATTCAACGTTTGTTTGATTGATCAACTTCATGCATGTGAGGCTCATTTGGTACTACGGTAAATAAATAGGAGGAATATTTATTAGATTTACTTGTTTACGATGTGATATTTTTTACCACTTTCCTATTATAATTGTCTATTGGTTAAAAAAAAGAGATTGGGAGAGAAGGATTCTGGGTCAAAGGTTAACCAACAATCTTTAGATCATTTTTTATACCATCTTGATTTTTAGATTTTTTCTTATAGTGCCTCTTGATTGTTCCTTATTGTTTCGTGGTGCATAAAATTCTATCTTTCTCTTTGTACAAGGATCAGAACCCTTTCAAAACCCTACTTATCTAATCAAAAACATAAACTCTCATGTAGTTTTCTTTGTTTTTTATCTGTTTTTTAAAGTTCCCTTAACAGGATGGTTAACATTTATATCCATATATATAATAAAAGTAAAATAGAATGCTTTGAAGAGTCCTTCCTTTCTGTAAAGAACTAATTTTCTTTATCAGACACCCATCCCATAATTATAGAAAACTTGACTTTTCCACACTAAGAAAGCTATTTCTAAATAAAAGAATCAATCAAATTTAAAAGGTTACTTCAAAATTTTCTGAAGCAATTCTCAAAGTTACTCATTGAAATCAAACCAATAAAGATTAGAAAACTAGTTACATCGTTTAATCTGACCAGAACTATCAGTAAAACCATGCATAGCATGCTGGTGCCTGCCATCTTCACAACCTCCTAATACCCTTTTTGACAGCAAGCTTGCACGGACTTTTCCGACAATCATGGTGGGTTACTAGTACCATAGAAACTTAAAAGGAACCACCAATACTCTTTCGGGCGATAGAGATTGTTAAGCTTAGAATACCCATAGCTCAAAGATATTTGAATTTCATAAGGTTTTATAAATAATTACTTCAAGAAGTAATTAAGATTTAGATTGAAAATAAACTATCTAATAACGAACTGATCATCCATTCGATAATATCATTCCTATTATAGATTGAGATGTAAACCTTCCTTCAATACAAAACATACTATATTACACTGCATAAACTTATATGAATCATTGGTTCTTTGTTGCTCAGGACTTACCAATTAGTCAAGTTCATTAAATTTTCAAACTATTAATAAGTCGAGTTCATGAATGATGTCAATTTCATCCACCTATAAATAGGTCAGCCACAATTAATGTGACAAATTTCAATGAACCTACTACATATCCTTGATCTCTGCAACCTTCTTTAATGTTAAACAAAGTCTGTTAAGCCTATTTAGTGTCTAAACATGGCTTACATTAATAAAGGTACTGCATTAATTAAGTGTAATAACTGCATGTAGATTTTATCTAATGATGGAGGGTGACAAATTTATTATAAGACATGCATAAGCACTCAAGTGGACATAAAAATCAAAAAATGACACTTGTGAAATTAGGAAGTCCATAGAATATTTATAAATATTTTATTATAGAATGTTTTATTAATGTTGTATGTAATACTATTAATAATTTAAATTTATTTATTGATTGGGAGATTATGATTTATTGTTTTGTCAAGTGTATTAACAGTAATATTTCAATGTTGATAATTTAAAGAGAGAATAAACAAATAATATTTCTATTTCTATCTCTATCTAGATTATGCATTCCAAGCTAAAAGACACATAAATGACATATAGTATTTAAAATACCTCTCTTTAAGGTAGGTTGAACCGTTAGGTCAATCAAGTCCATCTTCCTCAACCAATTGATAGTAAGTGCACACAAATTTTATCTCTCTTTGAAGGTCCTCGAACAACTAGCAAATGATCTTGGACCTATGGACTCAAAACTTAGAAACGTTTATCTTTATGAACCAAGGGCATATACAAAAGAAGTTCATAAATTATTTTGAGCTACATCAAAAGTAAGCAAAATGTGGATGAGTGTCTATTTTCCTTTAATAAGATGGGTTGTTATATACTATTTCAGAGAAATAAAAAAGCACATTGACTCAAAGAGAAAGTTCAAGTAATTTACATAAAAACTATAGGGAGAACACACCTAAAAGCATTAAAAATTATAGGATGTCTAATGGCGAAATAGCTTTAACAACCAACACTTATGTATGTTTAGGTAGCCTGGAGAGGGTTCGACATAAAGAATGTGTCAATTATTCACTTTCAAACGTCAATGATCATCCCTTTCAAATCTCTATTGTAAATTCTCCTAAAAAATTGAATTGCACCCATTAGCAAATTTTAGGTCTATATTCAGCTGCCTATCATATAAGATACAATGAAGTTGTTCATACCCACCCTCAACAAAATAAGTAACGCTTGTTGTTCCAAACCAGCCTTCTTTTGTTACGAAAGGGAAATTCCTTTATAACATGTTTCATTCCCCATTAAAATATGGACCAAGCAGCTTGAAGCTTCCATTTTAGAGACAACATTGTTTCAATTTGCATGTTATATTTGCTTTAAGCTAACAAACCAAAGATAAATGGTCATATCCCTTGTCCTTCATTTCATTCTCCCTTTGTCTAAAATTCTTTACTTCTCCTCCTATGCAAATTGAGAATTTTTGAATCAAACCATTGGCCTTTAAAGTGTTGCTAGAAATTTGAAGCTATATTTTGAGCTCTTGTTCGGATTTTATCCTAGCCTGGGTATTGAGAAGTGTATTTAACATCTAACATGGAACTTCTTAGTTAATTGTTGCTTTCTTAGAGAAAAATCCATCATCAATGTTTATAGTTTAATATATGTTTTGGGGCAATATGGTGAAAATTTTGAAAATTTGACATAATTAAATTACTTGTTTTATTTTAACCCTTTTTTTGTTTTTTTATTATATATAAAATGACATCTTCTCTTCTCTTGTATTTGTATTTCTTATCATCCATAATTGCACTACTTTATCTTGAGTTAGGTGCATTTGAAGGATTATGAAAGGCTAACTTATAAGACCCTAGCTCTATAAAGGATTAACTTGTTCATCAATGATGGCGATGAAATAGCACCTTAATGGATGTTTTTAGTAGGCAAATGGGAACTTGGGTAGTGAGGATGGAAATGGTTTTAAGCTGAGTGGCTACATAGAGGGGTATATATTTATATTATACAAGGATATATTGAACTATCGTGAATGAGTTTCATTACAACATATTCTATTTCAAGGGACAAGTTTCATCGAGGTATATTTTATTCAAAGAGAATGATTTTCATTACAAGTATAGCACAATAGTGGTGGCACAAGAGAGGTTTAATAAAAAAATTAGCCCAAACTCATCTCTCTTAGGCACATCAATTGCACCACTAGTCCAATTCCATCTCTTATGTTCATCATTAACTAAAACATGCTAAGATTTTAATTAAAGGAGTCTACAAGTCAATGTAATGGAAAAAATTTATTGCATGTCCCTTAGTTTAAGGGGATGCATGGGAAAGAAGTTATGGCCAAATGAGTGTCATCTTCTTCAAAGGTTGTTGAACTAATGATTCAACAAAGGGTGTTAGAATGGATGGAAATCTCCCTTATAGGGTCTAAATGTGTATAACACATATGGATTTTAAAGGCACTACACGTGTATCTCTTAAAGTAAAAATATTAATAAGAATATAAAGGTATATTTATGTAGAAGGACGCAATATTCTCTCATTGTCATCAATTTGAATTAATATTAAGTTATATAAAAAGTGGTTTTCGGATATAAACCTTCTCTTCTTTTATGTTTGTGCTTTAGATTTGCATGTGGTGGATATTCTCTTCTACTATACAATCATAAAATATTATACTTATATTTGACTTAAATAAGAAAAAATTACCTCTCAAAAATCATAAATAATAAATTTTCACTATTTTATTGAGAGATCTCATTAGTATTGAAAAAATCTCAAATTATTCTTATTTATTGTCATACATAATCCTTAAACCTATATTCAAAATCATTTTTATTGTTTGAGCTTCTTTAACTTCAACTTTTCCTATGATCAAAGGTATCTATAAACTAAAGTTGTACAATTAGAAGTATTTTCTAGCTTACCAAAAACCTCTCATTAATATTTAAAAAATCTTAAATTTCTACTTATTTTCTTAGATTATCTTTAACTAAAGATATACAAAATATTTTTTATCACTTGAGATTCATTTATAACCACTTTTCATGTGATCAAAAGAACATCTATAAATTGAAATTATACAATTCCAACAACTCTATCAATCCTCCATGAACCAAACATATTTTAAACCATATAAAAAGTGATTTTGGAATCTTTTAATGGTTCTTCCCTACTCCTATCGTCTCTCCTTTTATGATTGTCTTCTAGATTTGCATTTGATTGTTACTCTTCTTTTATATATCACATGAAATATTATATGTCTATTTTTTCTTAAAAAAATTATCTATTTTTCTTAAAAAAATTATCTATTTTTCTTTAAAAAATTATATAAGTATTTTATTATATAAGTCTAATTTTCTTTAAAATATATAAGTATGTTTGTAGACTTAAGGATATAGAAGTAAAATCCTTCTTATCAAGGCTTGAATTTAATGGGTCATATGTCGTGTTTAGTGATTTTTCATTTTATAATAAAATATAATTAAAATTTTGAAAAACTATATCATATGAAAGAATAGTTATCAGGAGATTGGTACTGGTACTGGTACTAGAGACTGATACCGATATCAATATGTCTTTTTTGAAAATAGGAGACGGGGTATTTGGAAACACCATCTTTTTTATTATTTTAATATAAATTAAAATTAAAATTTAATAATTTATAGAAAATATCATGACATTGAACTTTCAAAACAAAGACACGTGTATTGTGACAACTGACAAAAGCACAAGTGCCATATCAATATTCTTGTAAATTACCTATAGCTCTTTCCCCTCTCTTTTCCCAAGCCTCTCTCCTACGAAAGTCACACAATTATAAAGTAAAGATGAAGCATACCTCTATTGTCATCTTTATTTTTGTTCAAATTCTTATGAAAGCATTCCCATATATGCCTGCAAGTTTGTAACCTGCTTTATAGAACCTTCAAATTCCAAAAGCCATCGTATTTGATCTTCTTTATAAAGTTCAACATATTATTTAAAAACAGAACTTCATTATACATTTCCCAAGAGCTTAGATACCAATCAATGATGACTAACAAATTCTCTACTCTGAAAGTTTCTATCAATGCGTGGGACTGTTCCATGGGGCAAAGAAAATGACCTTCACACCTCTAATATGAGATCAAGACAGGATCCAACAAAACATGTTATTCTCTATGGAATTTTCATGCAGTAAAACAAAATATCACTCGGCATAATTTTACGGGAGATGCTGTTTTTCACGACAGGAGACTTTGGGAGACTCGAGAGACTGTGCATCACGTTTCTAAGTGGTAGGAGGCATCTTTGAGTATGTCCTTGGTACCGTAAATGTGTCTCCCGACAACCATGTATGAAAGAGAATTTTATACAGATCATAAAAAAAATATAAAATTATAGTTAAACATATATCTAATTTATAATATATAGTTTTTTAAATATATTTTCGCATAAATTATATAACATTATAGTAAAATATATATCTAATTTATAATATATAGATTTTTAAATATATTTTCACATTTGAAACACAAACTTTGAATAAATAGTCATCACAAAAATTGACTTGACTAATAAGATGCCTGTTAACTTTGCATCTGACCAATTACAAACCATTAATATTCATTATATTATTATTTTTGAAAAACCTAAAAAAAATAAGAAGTCTAAAATCTCTTCATATTTTTTGTTTTCATACATGATCCTTAACCAAGCACATGCACAGTTCTTTTCTATCACTTGAGCTTCTAACTCCTCAAAGAGTTATTAAGACTGTTAATTAAAACGGCAAAGAAGTTCATCTTCAATCATTATAAAGACCTAAGTAGTTTATCCTGGCAATTTGGACTTTTATCTATATATGACAGAAGTGAGGAGGCTCCCTACTTGCTTAAAATAGAACCAGGTGGTCGGTGACTGGAGAGAAAAGTACCAGCTACAAGTATGGCCTCAACCCACTAAACAGTAAACGCCAATTGAAAACGATATTCTAATTGTTTAAGCTACAAATTTGAGGCTCAAAAGGACACTGTCACAGTTACATACGAACAAAAATGTCAGAGTTCACAAATGAAAAGCAGTGCTCTTGACTAAGTGGCATCACGAGAATGACGACAACAGTCAGTGGTAGTACATCTCTGCCCAATAGCCATGACAGAGCGTTGATCTCGCCATCCGTTTTGGGAAAGTCCGAAGTGTTTTGACACATGTCGATACTCTAATGGATTCGTCTGATGGGTACCCATCGATCAAGGAGCTTGTTTCTTCAGTCTCGACAATTCTGTCCCAACACAGACCAATTTATAATTAATTATAATGACTTTCTTCCCCTTCAGACTGCACTGCACCAGCCCATGTGGAACTACATTGGACTACTTGGAAGTTTGGCAGTCGTCCTAGACGGGTCTGCTGTGAGGAGGAAAAAAGAGGCCTCATAACTGTACTTCCTCTGCCACACCCGCGTGCGCTCTGGAGCGTTTTGACTGCACCAAACTTTCTTTCTTTGAACGAACCCATTTCTTTTGTCAGCCTCTGCTTTTCTTTACTCTCCCCCATCTATGGTGGGGACTTTGTTCAGGGACCATCAGACTATTCAGGGAGCGAAATAGATGGAAGTAAATCTGATCGTGGCGTACATATTTATTTTGACTGAAAATATTTTGAAGTATTGTACTGATAATAGAAGAGTTTAACCATAGCAGCAAAATATTTTCTCCGGAGTACCTCGCAAATTAATTTTTTTTTTGGATTTCAATTTATCAAAATTAAATTAAGAAGAATGGGAAATTTTGGTTTAGGATTAGACAATAAAATCAGGTTAGGATTAATGGAAATAAAAATCGGAGCTTGATATTTTTTAATGATTATTACTTCTATAATTTAATTTAAACAGTTGGCATGTAATGATATCAAATTTTTACAATATATAATATTGGTCATTATAATTTCTGAATTTAATTATGCTGAAATTTTTTGCATTCACGTTTTGGATCATTGGATCACACATTCTTTGATTCATCATCAGAATAGTAGAAAATTAGAAGAGAAAAACAATTGATAAGATTGTTTCTAAATTTAACTAAATATTTTTCTAAATCGACAGTTTTCCAACTTTCTGACGATAGATCACTGGGTGATCCCAAACATTGGTTGTAAAAAAGATATACAGTTAAATTCAGAAACACCCTTATCAATATTGCATGAACTGTGATCGAAACATCAGATTCAAAAATAATCTTATAATACTACATGGACTGTGACTATTGAATAAATTTGTATTTATATGAGTTGTAAATATATAAACTCGCAAAACAGAAGTTTTGAATCCAACATAAAACTACAGAACAGCCAGCACAAAAGCAAACGGACTGTGTAAGTGAGGGAGTGATAACCCGCGTTGTTCAAAGACAACCAGATGACAGGAATGAATTCAAATGGCTGTCACCTTACATAGACTGTAACAATGTACGTTTCAAGGGCAATATTTTTTTGCTTCCACAAACTTCAGCCCACCTGTAAAATTCTAACCTTGACAAATTTAACATTTTAGCCTTGATAGATCTATTCGGGGTCTCGATGCTCAGTTATTTTCTGTGCTTTTGCTTACCATAACGATATAAATGATGAGCTCCAATCACCCGATGCGTATTATCTTTCTTTTTCTTATGATTTTTTAGATAAAACGTATTGTTTTGAGTCATGTTAAGCTGATTCGGTTAATGGCGGACAGTGATATACCCACTGATAGAATAGAAATATTAACGCGGCTGTCAGATAGACTAAATTCTTCAAAACTGAAATTTACCATTAAAAGAATGGGAATAATACGTCGACTTCATTCAACTTTGTTACAGATAAAAGTAATGGAATTTTTCGAGGTAAACTGGCAACTTGGAAACTCAAAATAACTGTAGCAAGGTATACAGTTCGACCTAAAGTTAGTATATGTTGAGAGTAATGCAGGAAGGAATCGTCCGGCATATCTAAATTAGTTTGAAGTTGTAAAGAAAACGTTAAAGAAGCGTCTTCTTTACTTCTCCCTTTTGCAGGATTTTTATACTTTTTTTATTTTTCAAAGAACAACGCCTTTCAGACAGATCGTAGTTAGAATGGCCTACAGATTTTTTAAATTTAATGGTCGCTGATAACAAGTACACATTCTCGATTTCCACATTATTGCTAAGAGAAAAAAACCATTCTTTTCACCACGGTAAACATCTTGATCCTCCCAGCACCCTTTGATGACTGAAAATTAAAAAGCTTACAATGAATTTCCCTCGAAGAGGGAGCAAGCTTGCCAGTACTCATTCAAAGCCCCAAAAAGTCCATAACTCGCCCAGATCTACGAATAAAGTTATTAGTTTTTATAACTATCTCCGCTGACAGGAATATTAATAAAATGAAAAATCCTTTCTGCAGGCTGCTTCGATGGGCTTTTTCTTCTATGGATATCAAGTTTAACTAGGATTGATATAGCAGAGTTATATCATTTCATCAATATGCAAGGTAGATAAACAACATGTACGTACAATGAAGTCAGTCGAATTTTTACGAAGATGATCATCATATTCAGACTGTCATGCTTTATAAAAAGTCGAGCTATAATTTCTGGTGTAATCATAAAGACAAATGGCTTGACAACTTTGGAAGTGACGGGAAGTATATATATATATTATATATATCAACAAGATTTAATATAGAATGACAGGAAGCATTATAAGTCAAGGAAGTAGTTATATATTAAGCAGATTAATAAGTTCTATTTTACATTTAGAGATTGATTCAAGACCATGGAACACTAGTCATCATGAAACATCATTTTGGTCCTCTAGAGTGCCAAAGATTAACTTTGATAGAGTTAATAGAAGAAATCTGCTCTTCCAGAATCCGAATTTGAAAGAGAAGATTGCCTGTATTATCCAACAGGCCAGATGATTTGAGAGGTTGGTATATATATATAATTAGTGTATGGCGGTTCTTAAAAATCTATTTTGATTAATAAAAATAAAATAAAATAATTATTTACCATTTTTATTGTAAATAATATTTAAATCATTACTAACTATCTAACAATTAAGATGAATATTATTTACATAGAACATTAATAATACTACACGCTGTTATATTCCACCTCCTAAGAACCTGCACTGATTCTCATCATTATCAACTTCTTTATAGATATATCTATCAATATATATCACAACTTCGATAATTCTCTGTATCACGCCTTCAATAATTCTCCATATCACGCTCTTATATCTTTATTTTAAAGAGTTTTGAAGTTTATAGTTAATTTAATGTTTTGCATAGTAAAAAATTAATGGTTCTTAATTTTATTTTATTATTTCAATTTGACATGTTTTGTATAGAAATAAATGTCTTTCAATTTTTTCATGATAAGAAAAAAATTATTTTGAAAATAATATATATATATACACACACATATCGGTTCTGGTACGGGATCAAGTATGGAATATGGGTACGTCGATACGGCAATTTTTTTCTCTTAGGTATGGCTGTATATATATATGCAAAAAAAAATTAAAAATATACAAAATTGTAAATACATTTGATAGTATGATATTTTATCAATCATCAATCATCATTGAATCATTGATCAATGGTAGTGATAAAGATAAATGCCAATTGATAGTTCAAAATTCCAATATTATGTCATTTATCATATATGTCTAGAGTCATGATTCAAATGAAGATCATTACAATTACAAAATTGAAATAAATACAAACAAAAATTTGTATAATTTGTCTAAGAATCTCAAGTCTTCAATCTTCATCAATCATCAAAAGGATCTAGATCAAGGTCATCGCTTGGTTCAACATCATTTGAACCACAATTAAATGCATTGCCACTCTTACTAGGTGCACCATGTGCAAGAGTCTCATCATCGTCATCATCATCATCATCACCATCACCATCACCATCACCATCACCATCACCATCATTTAGTGTTTTTTTAATGTTTTTATATTTTGTTTTTTGACGCCCAACATCCGTGGGAGTGCCCAAGCAGCCTCGAGTTCCTTGTGGGTCCGCGGACCCACAGGGAACCCGAGACTGCCCGGGCGCTCCCTAGGCCGCTCCTAGAGCAAGCACGGGAGCCTAAACCAAAGAACCCAGTAACATAGTAGATATATATCATCTTTCTTTTTGTTGTTGTTAATCTCTTTAATTTTCCCTTTTTTTAATCAAATGGAAGCTTTCAAAATTGAATTAAAATAATAGTAGATCAAATAAATCACATATTTGTACATATTCCTTAAATTTTTAAAAAAACTTTGCTATCCATATAACATATACTCTTGCAATTATTATATCAACCAATTGCAAACAACATCATAGGAAAGTCTCTAGAGACAACTACATTGCTTAGCACTCTTTTGTAACATACATGTTCTTTAAATAAACCTTGAGAAAATAAAAGATATGGTTTTTAAAACTTCGAAATGTACTTCCAACTAGTTTTACTCACATACAAAGGTTAGAGGGATGAGATGGTCTCTTCATATGTATATCTAAAGGTCCTTTCAAGTAACTCACTCTTTAACTTGTCAACAACTATTGAGTTTAGACTATGCAAAGGATATGTTGCCTTCGTCTCTCTTGAAAAACAATGATCTTTTTGCTTCAAACTTAAGATATCCAAACTAATAGTTTCCTCTTTCACTCAATCAACAAACCTACTCTTCTATGTGGTGTGAGAACTTGGGGGCCTTGCCTTAGAAAAGATGAATAAAACTTAATGAGAGAATTCTTACTTCCATATTATGTAATAATTATCTTCATGATGACATATTATTTCATCAATACATCATTTTCACTAAATTTGGTACATGTCCCACTCATTATTGTTATGATCTTTCAAGCGATAACTATGATACATAGTCTTAGATAGATGGGCAATACTTTGAATAATTTTTTTAGATACTCATAGCAGGCATTTAAATCCTCTATGCAATTAGCACACCATGAGATGAGCTTGACATAGAGGATCAAAATTTGTTTTTTGATTTTCTTCTTGTTATAAATATTTTTTTATTCTCTTCTTGTTATAATTTTTTTTTATTCTCTTCTTGTTATAAGATAAAAAATCAATTATTTTATCTCTTTAAAGACTCGTTAAATCTCTCAAAACCTTCATGGTTTATTAGGGTGAGAGATGCTTATTTCATTCATGTTTTTTGTCAACAAATGTTTGATCTTCACCAAAATTTAGTCAAATACTTTGCTTCCACTATACTTTATAATCGGTTAAATGCTTATTTCATTCATGTTTTTTCTTTTTCAAATTGGATAAGAAGAGACCTCGTGATAGGCTTATATAGATATGACAATATCTATGACATATTAAAAGATATGGACTTTGTTTTTTGTATTTTTTTCTCTTAGTGTACATCTTTTATTTTCATTCTATTTTTAAGTTTGTTCAAGAGTTGTGCTTGCACTCCCTATTCCTTATTTTCCTTGTACCTTTATAGTTTCATGGACCAATTTTGACCTTTCGTATAAATAAATATCATTGTCATTATCTTATCTACCTTTAAAAAGAATAAAAGTTAGTCATGTACATGGTAAAGAAACAATATATTTTAAAATATACTAATAAAATATTAAACTATAATAAATATATAAAATATAGAAACAAAACTTTGAGGAGATTGTAAGTGTTAGTTGAATATAAAACATATAAGTGATAACTTATGGTTGAGAGCATCCTCCATGATTAAAAGAGGAAATTTGAACAATTTATTCATAATATATCATCTAAACCTATTTAATCGATTTCTCTTTCTGTTTCGCCTGTTTCGCCTAATTTTTTACTAGCATTAGCAATTACCAACATTGGATCTTCTCTCAACCTTGAAACAACTCATATCTAAGTTTAAGAATTCAAGGTACACTTAAGTTCTTCTTCACATTAATCCTCTAGCATAACTTTGACAAAGACCTATATTAGATTTTGCTCAACCTCATAATAAACCATCTCTAGTTCTAAAATTCAAGATAAATTTCAAAATATCTTCATATCAAGCCTTTAACATAAATATGACAAAGACCTATATTGAGTCTTTATCAACCTTGTAACAACCCATCTCTAATCTAAAATTTATGGTAAACTTAAATTCATCTTCACATCAAGTCTCTATTTTAAATATGACAAAGGTACATTTGTCTCTTCTATGCTAACTTATTTCAACAATCAATAAACACTAGTTAAATAAGGTCATATATCAACTAATAAAAAAATTATTAATCGATATACCTTTAATCATTATCCAACTTAATTAGCAATTATAAAGGAGCAATCATCTTAAAACTATTAGCTACATTAAAGCTAAACTGCCAATATTAGAAAATGATGTTTAAGCCATAATTTTCTAAAAAAAAACTATTACAATAGTGTCCACATCCATTTGCTCACCATATAATTACCAAATGATAACATTATGTCCATCCTAGTATATTAATTCAAATCAAGATATGGAGAGGGGGACACATTTCCAAGACAGTTTTTTAGGCCATTTTTTTTATGGGATTGTTACTAAGAAAAAGGGAAATTTTTAAAATAGAAGAAATTTTAAATATTCATATTATAATATATAGAAATCAATTAATCTATGTGAGCATGGGTAATTGAAAATGAATTATGATGTTATATATATGTCTAATTAGTGCATGTATTTAAGTGTGGGATTTATTATTGAAGTTTTCATGATGCCTAATCTACTAAAAATGAGGAATATTTAAGTTAAAAGATAATACGTTATGTTTATGTTTGGCCTCAATTGGGGTAGTAATATAGATGGAATTGTTCTAGAAGTTGTTAGTGCAAGGAATGATTGATACATTTTTGCATTATATAAATGGCATTTACTACCATCTATGACTTAACTCATATTTAGCAATATAATGATTGTAGCATGCCAACTTTGTATGTGGAAATCACTGTATACTAAATAGGTTGTCTAATGTATGAAACAAGATAATCCTTGGCTTTGACTTCAATTGTGAAAATGTAGAGATCTACAACAAAAAATATCTATTTTATTGATGTTGTGATCATGACTAATCATTGCTCTATTACTTGGTCAAACTTATAGTTACAATTATCGTGGACTCATGCTTGTTGGAAAATATGCAAGATTCAATATAAACCTTCATTGTATTAACAATTGGCAAGAATACAACATATATAATGAAGCATAATGAACGGTTGCATAATGAATGATTGATGCAACTATTAGTAACCGTAACTACCTCCATAGCAAAGATAGCAACGTTACAATGTAATACATTTGCAAACATTCCCCCCCTTATTACATTGTTCCTACAAATGTATCCCCTAAAAGCTCTTATTCACTTTGCCAAGGGACCCCCCCTTAAGGCTTACATAACAAAACTTTTTGATTACAAAATATATATACATCTTTGTGAAGATCTTCGTTGAAGATATAAATCTTGAATCAGGTGGGGAGCTCCATCAAGCTATCTCGTGACCCTTGTAAAGTTGTAGCCCCTAGCCAAATTCACAAGTTCTTCCCATGAACTCCCGAATCACAGATTCTTGAATTATTCAACAACAATCCATATTGAGCTCTTCAAACACATGGCTCCATCAAGTTGTATGAAGACCCTCAAAAGGGTATAATTTTGATCATAGCCTTGAGTGCTCACTGGACAACCATCCATAGTGAGCTCTACACCAAACCCCTTACCTGTCTCCAAAAATCAAACTTCACAATATATGTATTCTTCAAATCTGCTAGCAACAAGTAAAAGCAAGAAACTAAAACCAAAAATGATTCTCATGCAAAGCATCATCTCAAAGCGAGAAGCTGACTGGAGATGATGAAGATCCCTCCATCCTTTGGTGCCACCAACCTCTAATAAAAGTGAAGGCTTAAAGCACTAGTCCACCAAAAATAGCACTAGAGGATGTATTGCAACCTTTGTTAAAGGGGTAACAGATACAATAGACTCTTGATCAATCACTCCATCGATGAACTCATAATTCAAAGCTTCCACTAGAAACATGTAATTATCTCTATCAATATCTTTACCTAGCATAGATAGACGATCTCCAAAAGCCCAATCGAGAGAAATAATATGTGTGGCCATGGTTGATAACTAACTTACCAATGTGAATCTTTAAACCACAAATCACCAATCACTCACAATCTCCATAATATGACATTAATCAACATTAACAAAATAAATAACAACCATAAACCAACCATTCAAATAGATGTAACCAAAACTATGATCTCATATGTTGCAAACGATCACTTGTCCCCCAAGTGTCTCACTTCAAACGACCATGTGAATATTTGTAGTGCTTGAATCATTGAAACATATTCTATAAAGTTATACCTGGTCATATGCATGACACTTAACAAAAAAATTTAAACAAAGACAATGTCAATCTCAACCAATGAAAGACTATGCTGATTTCAACCAATGATGGATCCAAAAACTAAACAACCTTATACCTCCGAAAATAACAAATATTGCACAAAAAAACTATGTTCAATCAAACCTTATAATAACAACGGATGCGATCATACCAGCACTTCAACATTAAATGCCAATCTTCTATAGAGAGGTTGAGTATCTTTCTCCTCGCAAATTGCATGATACCACAGATCCTCACAGACGACCAATGGCTCCCAAACATATCATAGATCCACTTCTTCAATCATTTCACAGCCCATTTTTAGTTACCTAACAACCTCCATGCTTGGCATATGCGTTGGATTCTTGGAGATTATGCCTGTGCCTTGTATATTGTGTGGTCTTCACAATATGTGGTTTGTGCACAATCTGGTTCAAGCTTGGCAACGCTTCTCGAAAAGACAAACTACTTCAGCCGCTTCTCATAAATAGGAACGACCACCTTCTTTGCAGGCGCTACGGACTTCACGCCTGACTCTTCACTCTCCTTCCATGCTTGTAACCATGAAAGACAATCCAAAAAATATTGTGCTCGAGAAAGGTATAAAAGACAGGTCAATATGCCATGTTCTTTCCTCCAAAATTCGATGCATAGGCCTAGAAATATTAACAGCTCTAATACCAAATGTTGGAAAATACGTAGGATCCAATATAAACCTTCATTGTATTAACAATGGGCAGGAATACAACATATATAACGAAGCATAATGAATGGTTGATGCAACTGTTAGTAACAGTAACTACCTCCATAGCAACGATAGCAATGTTACAATGTATTTCATTTGCTAACAATGCTAAGCAATGTGTAGCTCTATAACAACCAAGTTTTCAAGGTTGATGGTATAGATATAGCATAAAATATCTTTAGTTTATGTCAAATAGGTCGATAAAAATGATTTGAAAACTTTAAATAAATTTGATGGTTGCAATCTCAACAAGGTTTCATTATTTTCTAATGGTAATTCATTGTTGTTATTCTGAAATACCTAGCCATGATATATTTTAGTGTGGGGACATGACCCTTGCACTTAATGTTGATTGATAAGGATTAATAAACCTAAACACTTTTTGATTTTTAAATTTTTGTAAATCTTAAATGGGCATGTCATAAACCAAATATGCATTGAAAGTTTGTAAGTTTTTATATTTTAAATAACTAGAATGTGCCTAGTTATTATATTAGGGGACGAATAGATGTCCATGGGACACTTGGAGGACATTAAGCCATCCTTTGGCCATCCCAAAGATGGCTAGCTATCTCCAATGTACCTAGGCATTCCCTTAAAAAAAATTGCAAGTACTGGGGACGCTTCCAAATTACCTTTTAGAGATTCTTTAAAAAATTAAAACAATCAAAGTCTTATTTATTTAAAGAATAATTTTTCAAAATAAACCCAACTTAAACTATTAAAAAGCACTAGAACCACTAACCATCTATATTATTGGGTTCTTTGGTTTAGGCTCTCATGCCCACTTCAGGAGTGTTTGGGTATGGAGCACCTAGGAGCCCCAGGGAACATCCAAGGAGCTTGTGGCTACCTAGGTGCCCCTAGGGCTCCCAAGCACTCCTAGATGCTCTTGTAGGTGATGAGCGCTAAAAGTAAACATTATTTGATGCATGTCCTATTAGGTATGTATCAACTAGGTATAAACCCCTTAGGTATGAGAAACTTAATACAACTTAGATTGAGAAACATAAAGCAAACCTAGAGAAATGGACTACACCATTGAAAAGAGGTTAGCCTATGGATGGGTCTACCATTGTGATGGATAGTTGGATGAACATTAGAAAACCAGTTGGTGCATGCTTACTTTGTTTTGAAATTACTAAAAGAAAACCGGTTGGTGCATGCTTACTTTGTATTGAAATTACTACAAGAAAACCAGTTGGTACATGCTTACTTTGTATTGAAAACTAGAAGATGTATGCTTTGTTGTGCATTATGTTTCTATCTATAGCTCCATCATAATTTATGCACCAATATAAAGCTTACTGTATTTAATATGATGATTGATGATTGATGAAGTATCATACTATCAAATGTATTTACAATTATGTATTATTTAAATTTTTTGGATATATATATATATATATAATATAGCCATACCCAAACGTACCGTACCCAAGGAAAAAAATTGTCAATTCAACATACCCATATTTTGTACCTGTATCTGATCCCATACTAGAATAGGCAACTTAGCTAACCATTGAATAATATAATTATTCCTCCAATGAATAAATTTAATTTATGTTAAATAAAAGTATCTTCTTTATAGTAAATTAGACTATTAAAATAATCAATCTTCAAAGTGACTACCTAAATAATCTTTAAATAATTTATTTGCTAATTAAGAGGCTATTATTTCTCAATAATCTACTTGTACTCCATCTTATAATTGTGATTTTTTAAGAGAGAATACAATATCATGACATCTTTTACATATCTTTGATCCCAATTATTAATTCTCTTTGAAAATAAAAATTAAATAAACAATTATTTAGTTGCAACCTTAATCTAATTGAATAGACTATATTAGAACTTTTCATTAACAATGTCCTTTTTATAAACCAATCTAAATATATATCTAGTTTGGACCTTGTACACTTGTAAATTTATTTTAGATAAATATTTGATAAATTTATTATTTGTAAACTATAATTTACAATTATTCACCAACTAATCAAAATATTACATTTTTCACTTCAACTATCTCTACGTTCCAATTATATTTATTTTAGGAACAATTGTTTTAACGATTCCTTTTTAATAACTATCTTAAGAATTAACAAAGACATCCCTCTAAAGAACCTTACATAAAACTAAGAATCATATCTCCCTATATTATTATGTTTCAACTAGATAAATTCTTAGCTATAACTTTCAAGTTCAACTTATTATTTCGACATTTCAATTGGAAAGAGCTCAAGAATGGCATTCCAAGTAACTTTCCAAATAAATTTTACATCTTTCCACCTCCAACTACTTATCCTAGAGCTTGGTACTAGCTTTCTATATAATCTCTAATTCATAATTATTTAATTTTGATCTTATTTCTTCTTTCAAAGTACACATTTGTACATGACCTCTTAAGGATCAATTATTTTTGCATGTTAACTCTTTTAAGAGGGCCCTTTTCATTTGAGTTCCATAGAAGGATAAGGCATTGTCCAAAGTTTAGTGGTTATTGACTTTACAACCATGAGATGGTGAACGGGAGTGATCATGCAAGGGCATCAATAACCCTACTAAATGGATTCCTTCGTGACACCATTCCAACTCCTAGCCTCACATGCCAAATCATAGTAGTTTGAAGTACACAAAATTTAAAATGTTTTTTTGTTAGAATTTTCCATTATTTAGTACAACATTACCTTAATGATCATTTTATTGAAGAATCTTTTACTTCCTCATTTGAGCCACCATGCTTTCATAATGTTATGGGCATTGAAATTTCATAATCCCTAATATCACTCAAATTTTTTAAACTTCCTAATCCATTATACTTAATGTCATCTAGACCTCTCACTCCACACGTGTCTATATCTAATTCATTTCATACAATTGTCTAATTACAAATATACAAGTTAAATAAAATTATACAATATATCTTTCAATATTTCACAATCTAATTCCTTAGGTTGATAGCAATTATTCGAAGTTTTCTAAAATACTAGAGTGAAGAGCACTCTAAAGTCTATTAATGAGAGCTCTTGATGGAATACCTCTACTTTAATATGGAATATAATAACTAATATATATGAGTAAGTCTTATAATTTCTCAATCTTAAACTTACATGTGATTTCAAAATTTACAAATTTAAATTAGAATAGAAATTTTGATTTAGTTGTTGGCATGTTCTTTATTCTACTCCATTTGGCTTTTTACTTGTTGCTTCCAATTTCATACTTGTTTAATAAGTATTTGATTCCAATTTCATACTTGTTTAATAAGTATTTGTTTGACAAATATTAGAACATAATTATCAAGTGACTTTTGACAAAGATGATTGCATAATCAAGGAAATTAAAAGGAATGCACTTGTTGCAAGAGCAAATAGGATAGGTAATAAGATGTTTTCTTAGATTTATTCAAGGAAACTAAGCATTAAGAACTAACTAGTGTAATGAATCAAAGAAGATTCTAGCAACAAAGATATGGTCATCTTAGTTTTTTTTGTTTGCTTTTATTAAACAAAATAAGAATGGTTGAAGAATTGTATTTCACTGAAGATACAAAAGAAGTGTGTAATGAGTGTACTGTTGAAGAAATATAGAGCCAAATTTTCAATTGGTAAATCTAAAAGAGCTATATAATCTTTTGACATAAATCATATGAATTCGTGTGGTCTTATAGAAACGTCCTCTTTGAACAAGTCATAATATTTTCTAACTTTCATTGATGATTACTCAAAAAAACTTGGGTTTACTGCTTGGCTGCAAAAATTAAAGTTTTTGTCAAGTTTATAGAATTCAACAGGTTGGTTGAAAAATAGAGTAGTAAGTACATCAATGTATTTAGGTCAAACAATGTAGGTGAGCATTAATCAAATTAGTTTTTAATTTTATACAATAATCATAGAATGAAAAGAGAGTTCACTACTTTCAACTCTCCACAACAAAATGGAGTTGTCGAAAAGAAGAATATGACAATTGTTGAGATGGCAAGCAATATGATGAAAGAAAAGAGTTTGATAAATGATTTTGGGCAAAATCAATACATACAATAGAATATTTTCTAAACGAGTCCTACAAAATCAACTAAAGGAATAACTCTTATATAGACATAGTTTAGAATTAAGTTAAGTGTTGATCATTTGAGGGTATTGGATGTGTTGCTTATGCACACATGACAAAATATAAAAGGTTTAAGTTACTTAAAAAAATTGAGCAAAAGCTAAGTTACCGATTCGCCACTCCCAACCTCGGAATACGATACGATTCGTATCAGATTTGAAATTCGGGTTCGATTCAGGTTGGATTCAAATAGGATTCGGAATTTTAACTGTGGATTCGTTGCGGATTCGATTCGCCTTGGTGGATTCATCCAGGATACGCCCAGGCAAATCGGAGGTGAATCCAATGCAAATCCAGCAAAAAAAGTGTGTTTTTTTTAACCAAAAGTTGACTTCTAAATGATAAAATATTCATTCCAACCCTAATCTTTGCCTCCAAACACATCTAATGATGCTGTTTTTTTTATGACCCATATGATTCAGATTGATCAATAATCAATAATGGCTGATTGTAAACACTTGACATTTTTATGTTTGAACTTTAATTTTTAATTTTATATCACAGCGTTCGACTTTTGAGTATCACTAATATTTTAATATTTGACTATGAAAGTGATGTCTTTTTGCTATGTTATTATATTATTACTATGGTGGTGTATTCTAAGCTTAATTACTGCTGCAAATATGTATATATTTCTGATTTTTATATTTTTTTGTATTGTCGTACCCAACCCCAAAAAAACTTTTGCCGAATTTGCGTACCCGTACTCGAATCCAAAAAAGAATTGGTAACTTAGAGCAAAAGCAATACATACAACAATATATCTTCTATATAAGAGTTCTACGATAGCAACTAAAGGAATAAGTCTTAAATAGGCATGGTATGGAATTAAGTTTAGTATTGATTCGTTTGAGGATGTTTGATTTGTTTTCTTATGCACACACTCCAAAAGATAAAAGGTTTAAGCTACATGATAAAGGCCCAAAATGCATTTTCATTGGGCATGAATAAAAAATAAAGCATACAATTGTATGATCCAATTTGAAAGAAAATAGTGATAAGTAACAATGTGATATTTAAAGAAGCACCATAAAACACCAAGGAAAAGGGAAAAAAATTGTGAGTAATGTAGTTGAAGAAGATATTGAGTCCTCGAGTGAGGGAATAAGAAAATATCACAAATACGAAAGCAGGATGAAAATGAATCATCCATAACTCTTATGTTGGACCCAAATTTTGAGGAAAATGATAACAAGGTCACATGCAAAAGTGAACTATGACTTGATGACTAAAATTATGGGAAACAAAGAGCCATAAACATTCTAGAAAACTCAATAGAAATAAAAGTGGATCGAAATAATAAACAACAATATAGAAATAATTAAATCAAAGACACATGGGATTTTTTTACAATTACCTTTTGCTAAGGAAGTTGTTACTGCAAGAAGGGTATATAAAATTAAGTATAAATCTAATGGAAGCATTGACAAGGATAAGGCTACATTGGTAGCTGAAAGGTGCACTCAACAAGATGGAATTGATTACATTGAAACATTTGCACCTATAGCACAAATGGATACCATCAATCTAGTATTGGCTTTAAAATGTCAATAAGGTTGGACAATTTATTAGATGGATGTTACGAGTGTTTTATTGAATGGTTTGTTTCAATATGAGCTCCCAATAAAAAAAATTTACTTTAACATAAAAATCTAAAAAACTAAGACATAAATATATCCCTATAACTTTACAAATCTTAAATTTACATCTAACTTAGAACCTTAATATTTCTAAACTAAAATTTAAACAAATGAAACAAAACACAAAGTTTAGTTCCATTTAAAGTTGAACAAGTAATTAATACTTAATTTCATTATTGGATTAATAGTGTCAAGAAATACGAATCCAATTAGCTAGTGCATTCTTTTTGTTTCTCCATTTGAAGCCTTCTTCTTGGTTCCTCCTCCATTTGTCTTTTCACTTGTTGCTTCTAGCTTTATATTCCTATACTATGTATTTTTTTCATGTAATTGTATTTACATGATCATTGTAATATGAGTAAATGTTGTGTGGTAGTATAAATAAATAGATTAGCAATAGAGAAGTACTACATATGGGCACATCCCTTGTAATCGCTACTTTCAAATTTGGATGGTTATTTATTTATTTTGTATAAAAATTAATAGAGAAAGATGTAATTTTTCCAGGCATTATTGTGTTAGTAAAATATACATAATGTCATTAATTAGTTAAGGTTATAATCAATATTCTTTATGATTATGTAGTTGTAACCTGTATGTCATTTTTCTAAATGATCCAACTTAAATTTCTAGACAACTTCTAGAATAGGGTTCAGTAATCTTTGTTAAAACAAAATGTAACCACAAAATCTTACATAAAATGTTGACAACAAATAAAAAACTAAAGGGTTCATGCCTACTTGTTTTACACCTAATTTCAATCACTAGAACACAAGATAACCATACATCATATAAAAGCATACATTCTTTAGTAAGTCTCATACATTGATTAGTTCAAAAATGTTTGAAATCATATATTCTTCATATTAGTATTAACCACTTTCTTTATGAAATATGGGGAGGGATTTTTTTTTAAAGATTTTACGATTATAAGAATAGAGAAGTTTGGCTCAAATGTTTTATCTTTATTAATGTTTGGTTAAAGATTATGTTTCTACAATTATTTATATTTGAAATATTGTTTTTTAATTTATCTAATTTGTATTTTAAGATTGAGTAAAAGGTCCATTTATAAAAAAGTATAAATAAGATTTCCATATATGATTTATGTTTTACATGTTTTTTCCACAATACATGTTTTTTAGTTTTTAATCAATTAATTAAAATCACACTTACATTTTATCTTTTATTTTCTATTATAATATTAAAATCACATAAATTAATTATTATTCATAAACATCATCATTATTACTATTATTCAAACATCAATTCTCAAATAAAATTGATGCTCTTTAAAATTTATCCTTAAAAAAAAATCAGAACTCTATTTTGTAATTCATTGAGCATATAAATTGTGCCTCTTCATATATAGACTTTTATTACAGAAGCTGTATTCTTTTTAAAAATCTTATATATTCTCAAATATCATATAGTTTTGAATTATGAACAAGGAAAGGTGAAAAAGACTGTTATATGTGTTGATATTATCTCTTGTATATATATATATATATATAAGACTATATACCTTAAAGTGAAAAAGGTTTAGAGGAGGATAGTAAAATAAAAAATGATTGTTACAGCAGCGTGGTAACACTAGGCTGTCGATAAGTATTCTTCAAAAGCCAGAGAAAGAAGACAAAATAACAGAAGTAACAACAGACATATATGTAAATTAAAAACTTCGAATTCCATCTGAAGGGCGTTAGAATTTCCATTGTCATCTATAATTTACTCTACCGCCAGTATTCTGCACCTTGTACTGACAATTTTCGTTAGCTATATTTTGAAAATTTCTCAGTCTTTAATAATTTTACTTTAACTTGTTCTATATGACAAAAGGTCGCAAAGATTTTCTATTAGAAGAGGTTTGAAGCTCAAATCATTAGGAAGACCTAAGAAACTGTTTGTGCTTAAAAATGTTTGTTCTTTTCTTTTTCTAACTTGCAGAATGGATTATCACTCATTATTTCGATCGAGTGTTTTGTTTAAGCCCAAACCCACCTAGCGTGAAAGATTTCATGCCAAGAAAGTGAAAAAAATCCTTAAGGATCACGCACCAGTAAGCAAGTACTGGCAATGAAAATACTAATTTAACGTGTCTATTTATCCTCTCAGATTTAAAAACAAAAGAAAAATAAATCCTTTTACTTGTGGTTTAAGAAATGACTGCGCCTCCACCTTTCGAATCCCAGTTGAATTTTAGTACTAATGTAGCTTTCTTTTGTAATGTTCAAATGCACGCACAGAAAATCCAAGTTAATCATCGCTCCCTGGCCTTGTTCAATAGGAAATGATATTGTCGGCCTGATGAACATCATGGCACCAACAAAATACTATGAAAACGTATCCGAAGAAAGTTCTGGGCTCCACAAGCAGCTTCAACAGACAGGCAGCTCACGAGACTGGTGGTTGGAGAGGATTTCCAGATCAATGGTTAGCTGGTTAGTACCCACATGGATAAATTATTTCTCGACATCTTCTTATGGGGCTTACAGCTCAGGTAAGAAGACCAAAGGACTGTACTGAAAGATTCAATGCACATTAAAATAGATTTGTAAAGGCCGCTGTATTACAAGTTTCTACAAGCAACAGGATCTGGTATAGCTTTACCATATAGTAGCCTCGTTAGTGGCAATCTTATTGCTTTACTTTTTCATTTTAATATTTCCTGTAGGAGTCCGTCTTTTTGCATGGTGGGTTAATGAGCATTAATGAATTCGTGAGCAAGTGGGTTGAGCAATGTGATTCGTGTTAAAATATTCTTTTGGCAAGATTTTGTCACGGATTGATTAAAATGTTGGAGGTCGTAAGAATAAGAGAACAGATTATACATTCTTAATGGGACATTACGAAAACAATTTGAAAATGAGTTATTTGGGAGATAAGGTTTGACAAATCGATTGTTTCTTTGATCTGAAGTACCACCATCAAAAAGAATTTGAAGAAAGTATCGTCAATCGTTGAAAAAACTTTGAAAATGTATTAAGAATGCAACTCTTTGATTCCTTTAGACTGTTTGATCTCATGAAAGTTATAAAGAAATAGTAGGAAGCCTCATACCTGGAGGAAAGCTCATGCCTAATGAATTGAGTTGAGTTTCCATCTTATTTATAAACACCATCGCGTCTTTGAAAGTCTTGGAAAGTTCTGCCTGGTGTTTTCCCAACATTTTGCAGTAGACTTCCTGTTAAACAGAGAATTAGCAGGCTCAGAAAATAGGGTTCTCTATTATTTCAGTTTAAGTGCTTTGGCAATATAAGAAGTCAAAAACTCATAAAAAAATCACCATAAACTGGTCTAGCTCGGGATCTGCTCCCAGACTTATCGTCGGGGAGCGTCTCCCATGTAAGTTGCCCTCAATCATCTCGTCCAGCAGTGCCACCACTTCAGGCGAAGCTCCACTCTGAAACAGAACAGACAGTCAAAACATCACAATCATGGTGACAGAAAACTGAAATTGAAATAGAGGGCACCTCAGTTCAGTACGAAGCAACGGTATATAATCTGTCTGAGATTCAATCCCATTGTTGGAAAATTCTCTAGTGCAGGTAAATAACTGAACCAACTGTGGTTTCTTTCCTCTTTTACTTTACCTTGAGACACTCCATGTAGGCTGCCAGCAAGTGAGGATAGTGAGGATGGCCTCCTATTTTGGCTTTGATTGCATCAATGGATTCCATGGGGTTATCAGTGGGAGATTCACTCTCTGCCTCCATTGATGTTACAACGCTTTCTTTGGTCTGGTGATGATATTGAGACAGAGCTCTAACAACTAATGAAGGCTCCGGCCAGCAGACTCTTCTTCCCCCTCCGCCGCCGCCGGCCGCTCCTTTTCTGTGCAATTCTAAGTTGTTTGAGTGTAGCTCCATTTTGACGGAGGACAAGGACGAATCTGAAAAGACCGGAGGCTGTTCATTCATCACCAACTGTTCAGTTTGGAAGTGACCACCGACAAGATGCTTTGAATGATGATGATCCACTCCACCACCATTAAATAAGGCTGCGGCTGACAGTAGAGCCTCTACATGACCATGAACATGACCATCCCCATTGTGGTAGGATGAAAAGGCCGAGCTAGGATGAAGCGGGAGAGGTACACTCATCATGCTCTCGCCGTTTTCCTGATCTTCTTGTTCTTGTTCTTGTTCCTGTTCCGTCATGAGGGCCATCATAGAACCCACTCTTACATCTCCATACTCCAACCCATAAAAACCACCACTATTAATGCTCATATTCATGTCCTCCATAGCTGCTAAAACCAAACCTAATAAACGCCCTCTGGCTCATCACCACAGTGCCGCCATTGCACAATTCACACCAAAGCAGAAGCACCAGCCTTCATCCGATCTCAAAAACTCACTCAAACTACAAAACCAGTTCTCTTAAACCTAATGTTTTCAATAATTAGATACCATCACCATGTTTTTTCTTCCCTCCCTTCCCAATTCCCACTGTGTTCCAAAGACCCCCCCAACCCAACTCACTATTCACTTCCATCCCACCCAATAACGTACACCCACGCCTCCCATTCCTATCTGAGTTCATTTCCTCTTACTGCTAAACATTCTTCAAACGCTGCCTCCTGTGAAAAAAATACGTTTTTAGATCTTGCTTGCAAAGTACCTTCGGTTCAGTAGTACGGTTTTGTGTATGAACAAGATCAAAGGCTTCATAGATCTCCCTTCCCAAGTACAGCAACCCTTCCTTTCGGAATGTTGCTCTAATTTTCTCCTTTCTCCCCTACGACGCCACCACATACGCATTCATTAAAACCTCTATATCCATTCCAACATGCTCATTAAAAGTAGTCAGATATCACACAATACGCTTCATTCATCTTTGCCCACGTATGCATGGCAGTCCTATAGCCATACGATACTAGACCCTAGAGGATAGACCATTATAGACCCTTCCTCACACACCCTACGCCCTACTTACTGTATGTGGACTAGGTTAAAAGAAACACCCACAAGAAATATCGTATGGTAAGCGGACTGCGGTCAACAAAATCTTTCCCACAAGCGGTGCGGTCACGTGCAGCGGACAGAGATGGCAGGAAAACCGTCCCTAGGAAGTACTGGGCGCCCCGGCCCGCCGGCCCAAGTTACCGACGGAACGGGCCAACGGCTTTTCTCACCAGCCCGGGAGTTTCAAACTAATCATAAAAAGAATTTGTTGACGCTTTTTTGCATGTTAATTAACGTTTAGTAAAGTTGTAAAGTGATTTTAATCATGCTTGAAAATTTGTAGATGTTTGTAAATTTTTATTGCATGTCATTTTTGTATGTTATTTTAATCTTTATAAAATTATTCTCATCTTGTGAAATATTTTAAAGGTTTTTATATTCATATAGTTCAAATATTTAATTTGTAAAGTAAAAGTATTGTCAAAGATCATTATAAGAAGACAAAAAAACAAAATAATGGGACTCACTTATATAATGGTCATAGATAAAGTTCTATTACAATTAAGTGTTCAAACTATGTACATATTAAAATTAATTATTATATTCAAAAGAATTTATTTTATAATAAAATATTCACATTCTTAACTTTTCTTTCTTATATATATTTTATAGTCTTTTTTTAATTATGTAAAAAAACATTTCTTAATTCATGAACAATTCATAAAAATTCACTATAAATCAAATTTTAATAATTGGTATTGATTTTATTGGAGCTATGTTATTGATGTAATAATATTATTTTTGGATTCATTGTATATGTCTTTTGCATTAAGGTTTTGAATCACACTCAACAATTGATCTTGATATAATAATATTGTTTTTGGATTTATTGTATATGTTGTTTGCATCTACGAGTCACACTCAACAATCCATTTGAATACAATGTGTGTTTTTTGTATTCATGTTTATATTTCTTAATTTATGAAGAACTCACAAAAATCTACTAGAAATCAAATTATAATGATTTGTATTATTTTTCTTCAATCTATGGTGTTCACATAATAAGATTGTTTTTGGATTCGTTGTGAATGTGAATTCGATGTGTGTTTTTTGCATTCATGTTTATACTTCTTAATTTATGAAGAACTCACAAAAATCTACTAAAAATCAAATTATAATGATTTGTGTTATTTTTCTTCAATCTATGTTGTTCACAAAATAAGATTGATTTTGGATTCGTTGGGTATGTTTTTGTATCGATGTTTTGTATCGCATCCAACAATCCATCTAAATTTAATGTATGTATTTTTCCCATTAATGTTACTAATCACACTCAATTATCCATCATAAAAAAAGAAAAAAGTATGATATACACAACTAAATAATCCATAAACAATCTTATTATTTTAAATTTAAACTCAAATCATACCCCTATAAATACAACATAAAATAAGAATCCATTATTGATGCACTAAATAGAATTATTGAATCTTTAAAAAATAAGAACTGGTGTAATGTGAGCAATTGGGTGAGGAAACGGTCGGTCCTATGACTGTCCGACAGGCGGGTCCCACCCTGCCCCCAGATAGGGCCCGTTTCTTTAGGAGAATCTATGACCGCTTCCCTATGTACGGTCCTTCGGTTTTGTAAATAATTCATGTATTCCCCAACATGCCTCCGCCTCCGAGGATAAATGTTTTATTTTGTTTTCTTTTTTTCTTTTTTTTCCAATAAGTGGGCATGGTGGAAACGTGAGTTTTATTTGTTTTTCTTGTCACTTTTACTTTATTACCTAGTCAAGTTATTTGTTCCACCCGCCTTTTTAAACTTGCGCGGGATGTCTCCCTCCGTTCCGTTTCAGTGTGGGTAACATCAATTGTCATTATTAGAGCAATTGTTAGGTTAGATGGTGAAATTAAATTACTTTGATTTGTTGTTTCTCATTTTTGGTGATGAAGAAAGACAAAAATATGAGCATTTGATTGGCTTTGTATTCCAACAACTTTAGTACCAATGGAGATATGGAAGAGATTTTTGATGACAAGGGGAGCGACCAAGGAGGGGCCTCTCGGCCAGCCATCCATAAACAAATTTGACAAGAATCCCTTTTACAATTTTATAGTCTCTCCACTTTATGTATATGGGCTATATTATAGGGGCCAGAGGATGATTATAGGGGCTTTTGGATTAGGCAAGAACAATTCTATACTACCTAACAATAAAAAAAAAAAATGTATTATTCGGATAAATATAATTATATTAAATTAGTACAGGTATTTTAAATTTGTTTATTTAAAAGATGTTGAAGAATGTTTGTTTTAAGGTGTTTAAATTTGATTTGTGATATAGTTAGATAGGTATCTTATCGTTTAATGTTTTTTAAATAAATATATTTGAGATATTTATACTATTATATTTTAGATTGTCTATGTAGAAATTTATATTATACATATATATAATTAGAAGCTATGAGATTTGAAGTGTAATTGATTGTCAAATATATGTTAAGGATTTTTTTTGTTAGCTATTCACTCCATTACACCACCTTATGTTGTTATTATAGTTATGTCTTTTGATGTAATTAGTTCAAATTGATTTTTTAATTTTTTAAAATACAAGCGTAGATATTTTGAAACAATGTGTTGATGTTTGTCTTTGATGTTAGTCTATTACAATTAGCAATCAATATCTAGAATTCAATAATGAATTTAGATTGGGCAACTATAACAAATTGAGAGATCAAAGACTACTCCAATGCAAATTTGATTGTGTTGTATGGCATGGTTTTAAGACAGATCACGCCAATGCAGTTATATCATTTGTTGCGGCCTACTTTGGGACTAATGTAGATTGTGATTACTAGTGTCCCTATATCTTCTACCCTATGTCTAAAAAGTGGGTTGTGCTAACAAGTTGAATGGGATTTGCTTTGAGGTTGTGCATATGTAGAAATTACAATAAAGGAAATCTACACTATGTGACTTCTTTGGGTTAAATCAAAGCAACATGCCATGAATACCTAATAAGATATCTAAGAGAGAAATCAATTTGGGATTCTAGAGTCTAATAGGAAGGAGCCCTTAAAAGAAACCTCAAATGAGACCTTATATGGCCAAGGAGTTTGTTTGACAACCAATAATTTTATTTGGTTGGAGCAAGGGTTTACTATGTGTTGTTATATGTCTACACCATGTCACGTGGCTAAATAAAGTAATTTGGGGGAAACTAGAACAAAAGTCACACAGAGAAACTACAATCAAGAAATGTTTATTAGGATATAAGTTAATTTTATTCGTTTAAGTGAGTGTCTAAATGTATGGAGGAAGCTCTAACTAACATTGTGGGAAGAGTAATTATAGTGAGGGTCCTCTAAGATAAATGGTCAAATTATCTTGCAATGCTTAAGTAGGAGAGAGCTCTAACTAATAGTGTGGCAAGAGTAATTGTAGCAGGGATCCTTTGAGACAAGTGGACAAATGCTCGTGTGATTCTTAAGTAGGAGGGAGTGAAATATCGATAAGAGTCACAAGTTAAAAGTACCTAATTATTGAGGAGATTTAAGAATTGGAGGGAGAGTAAGAAACCTCAATTGTTCTCATAGTGATTCAAGTTGCTTAAGGAGGATGATGGGAAAGGAAAGAATGAGAAGTCCCTCTTCTTCTAACTTGTGTAATGTCTAGATAGATTCTAGAGTGCATCAAAGTGTAGGGGGTGAAAGAAAGCTTGTTCTATGTTTTGATGTTTTTGAAGCATTTTGTTACATGTTTAATTTGTTTATAATTATTTGAATACACAAAAACACATTGTTAAATGTGTATACCAAATATGATCTAAGTAGGAAAATTCATAAAAGAAAGAAGTGTTTTATGTTTTTGGTGAATGCAATCTAGAATGTATGCAAACTAATTAATGTAGTTATTTCATATATGATAGTTCCATGTTAGCAGAGAAAAATGGGAAACTACAGTCTGAAGATTTGTACCTTGGTATCCATGAGTAGTCAGTTTATACCCTAGAGATTATAGTAGAAGTAAGTGTGATAAGGAATTATTATCGAATACTAGCTTATACAAAGATTAAACACACATAAGAGTTATACATAACACATTCATTCATGGAATCCTTATACCTCCATATATATACATATGGCCACTACATAAGGTCTTAGTCTCTACTTTGCATTACAGTCTTTCTCTATCATATCTCTATGATCTTTGATTCTGATCTCTCTTGTTTTGTCATATATTACATGCATATATCATTACCTAGTTTCCTATAGAGATGTGACCAGGTTATAGGGCATCCCTTAACCTATCTTCCTTGTCAACCAGATGTTTTGCACTTTGCAATAAGTTGTGGTAGGTTTTTCTCCATGTCTTGTATTGTGCCAACATTCCCTATATTTAACTCTTTGCTAATGCAACAACAATTTAGTTTTCATGTTTCACTAAACACAAGGAAAGTAAGTTCATGTAAGTAAGAAGATAATGATAATTTGCAAACAAGAATGCAAGATTATACTTTTTAGTTTTCATTAATATGTGAGTTATGTGATGTTTGAAATAGTCTAAATATTGAGTTTAAGTACAATGAGTGTTCTGAAAACAACCTAATTTTATTTTCAAATTGAATTTAGTATTTACTTAAAGCATAAATACTCAACAAAATTGATAACTTGTTGTCCTAACATTTGTAAGTGTAAAAATTAAAATGTTTGTTAAGTTTAATCTATCAGATATGGTGCAAAATTTGGCAACAAATGAATACTATCTAAATGTGGGAAAAATAATATCTTTCCACTTTTTTGTTATATTTAAATTATATAAATCTAATCTAAATAATCAAGCAATGAATATAAATAGATTAAATATTAAACTAGAATAGACATCTTAAATGCATCTATCTAAAAGATGCCAAGAGATATCAATGTTGAGGCATCTATATTAGTTCTAACATAGGTTAAATAGGTGCATCAAGATTGATATCACGTGGTATATTTTAGGTTTAGATTTATTTAAGATATCTATGCTAACGACATATATTAGATTATTTTTATAAAAGATAACACTATCACCACTCACAATTGGGAGCATTAAAGTTTTTCAATATGTAAATGGCCATCAAATTTATATTAATGGGTTTCATCATCCACTCACTCCATTACACTCTCCTTGTTCCTATTATAGTTATACCTTTGAACATAATGAGTTTGGACATAAATTAGTAAAAGATAAGAGTGGATCTTTTGAAATGATGTTGATGTTGAAATTTTGATGTTGATTCACTAATCTATCACAATTAACATATGGGATAAAGAATCTAATAATAGATTTGGATAAAGTGTTGATGATGAGCCTATATCAAAGACTACTTTAATGCATACTATGCTATGTCATGTGGCTTGGAATTAGACTAGATCATCCCACTTTTAGTTATATCCTTCACGTTTAGCCTAGTATGTGATAATATAGATTGTGAATGTCAGTGTGCATGTGTCTTCTATCCTATGTATAAATATTGGGTTGTGCTAATAAGCGAAAGGGGGATTTACTTAAGGTAAAAGGTTGATACATTGGCTTGTCCCAATAACAAGTCAAGCCCCTAATATGTTGATACATTTTCATGGACATGTCAAAATTTCCCAATGATGCAAATGCAATGCTTCAAAGTGTTGCGAGATCAAAAATTTGTAAGACATCTTGTGATTTCAAAATGATTTTTTAATGACTTTCTAATAATATAGGTGTAAAATAAAAATGAATGCTTATGTCTTTTTTTAATTATTAGCTTGATATTTTCTCTTAGGATATAAAGTATAAAGCATAATAAATCTCTCACATATTTCATATTCCAAAATCAAATAAATTATGATTTGAGGATGAGATTGAATAATAAATGAAATGAAAGGAGAAAGGGGAAAAAAGTTTGAATGTTTTGATGACTAACATAGACATTAAGGAGGATGCAGAAAAGAAAGAAGCCAAACATGAGCCTTTGAAGGTAAAACCTCTTTTCGAGGACTTTTCTTATCTTGATGATGATGTGACCTCCATGTATGATTTACTGGATATGGCTAGAGTTGGGGCCACTGGTACCTTTAAATTAGCTAAGTGGACTCTGAAAGAGTTCAATAAAATTAATATCAAAATCAAAGGTTTGAAGGAGAATCTCAAGAATGTTTCAAAAGGTTCGGTGTCGGACATTCTTATTGACAGAATGGTGGACCTTGAAGGTTCCTATCATGACTTTAAATCTATGTGTGATGAAAGATTGTCTACACCAGAAGCCAAGGTTTTAGGTATAAATGTGGATTTCAAAAAACTTTTGCAGGTGTACCATATCTCTGTGAAGAACAATGTGAACTCCTTGGAAGTCCTTTTCAAATAAAACAGTGAGCTCTGGGAGGATCAAGTTTATTTCTCTGATCTTATGGAGAAAGAGCACGCAGCCAAGGGCAAAGGTAAAAAAGTTGCTAAGGATGATGACAAAGGACTTGTTGTCAGAGGGTCAGTTGATTGGAAGAAATCATTTGATGTTGAGAAGAAGGAGTTGCTGGAGATGGTTGAAAAACATAGGAACCAACAAATGGAGGTGGCCAACACTCTGAGTGGCTTGAACTAGCGCCTGGTCTTTTTCTTTGTTGCTTTTTGTTTCCTGCTAGGTGTAGGTTTCTTTTAGGTTGTTTTTTTGTTTTGTGGTTGTTGGGTGTTGATGGTAGTTTCTTGTCATATTTTTAAGTTAGCACCTACTCTGTTGTGTTTTTTGGTTGATGGGTTGTTGGTGGTGGTCTTTTGAATATCCTTTCGTGCAACATTTAATATCTTTTGTTGTAAAGGGTTTTGGGTCACTTCAAAACCTATTTTTCCCTTATAATCAAAACATAGATATTGAGTGATAGAGAAGAGTAATCCAAGAAATATGGCACTAGTGGAAAATGGTTTAGTTCTTTGTATTCTAGTTTTGTGTTGTCAAAGATGGGAGTGTAGGTGGTGACGTCTTATTCAACATAGTGATATCCATATAGTCACAGTGTTTCTTATTTCATATGCTAGTATCCCATACATGCTCATGCCTAACAAACGCATTAGTTTCTCTTATGTTTGTGCTAGCATCCTCTATAATTTTGTATGAAAAATATGAAATCCTTGATAAATTCACATGTACTTTTACATGCATTAGAAATAGTTATTTTTGGATAAAATGGTGCATGTGACACATTTGGAGATCTCTCTTAGTTTGATCCTTAGATTGATTAAATAGTAGTATTTGAAAAATGTTTGTGTGTGAGAAGTCGTAGGTGTAAAGGTTATTGCTACAACAATGGATGTCCTAAATTGTAAGTTAGTGTTGGCCTATGCAAGTAGGTTTAAGTGTGTCCCTTTTTTCAACATTTTTGGGCAACAAAAATAAATATTTTTTAGTATTCAACATATTCTATCAGTTATATAGAACGATTTAGAATCTAAATATGTTATAATTATTTGTGTCACTTTCTTTATAGACTCAATTTATAAAGATTATTGAATCTATCATTCTTACTTAGTTTCTAATATTAGTTTTGTCCAATGCATGACATTTTATCATAATAGATAAATTTTACTAGAAATAGTTGTAATTAGTACTAATAGAAATTTAGAACTATATTTTATTGTAATGTGTTTCTCTTTACCTATTTCTTGAATTTGTTTTTTTTTTTAAACAAGCAGATTGATATAGAGTGTAGTGTAATTTTTTTTTTAAATTGACCCAATTTACTATTTTCTTACTATATCCAATAGAAGTGTGTTTTTAATGGATCTATATTGCTTCTAAAATAAATAAAAATTATATAGTCCCATGAATCTATACTTGTTTTAAACAACCCCAAGCGGTTTGAAAAGGTAACTAGCATTATTTTGAGTAGATTTTCTATTTTCCACTTGAATAACACATCAAGGGACCAAGATTCCATAACTTTGTAGGGAATTTAAATTTTACCATTTCCTCCCAAACAAAGAAAAGGAAAAAGAAAAAGGGGCACAATCCTCCATTTTCTTTGACAAAACGGGTCTTGTTGTGAGACTACCCAACAACTAGCGACTAAATAAAACAAACTAAACAAAACAAATATAAATCCTTAAAATAAAGGAAAAACATCGTATGATTTTCTAACTTTCATGATTACAATCTATTACTTTGTCTATCACGAATTTATCCATTTAACTAAGGCAATAGATTCAATTTCAGGGGCTTAGGTGTGTGCATGTGATTCATTTCCTTCCCTATAATAAGCTTACAATAAAGCATATATTTTATTGAGCTATGTAGTTTAGTCTTCCTTTATAGCCAACCTTGGATAGAACCTTGCTTCCAGTCAAGTGTCCATAGCTCGGACAAGATTCTCTCTATAATCCCCCTAAATATGCTCTACTTCCAACCAAACATCCATAGCCACGATAGAGATATTTAAATGACCTAAAGAGTTGAATTTAATTTTTCTTTTGATATTAAATATAATTTTATTGGGTAAAAGTGCAAAGTTGTAGCACACTTTTATAAAGGAAATGACCAACATTGATCCAAGTTTTAAACTTGAATCACTAAAAAGTGGCATATATGTTTTGAATTTTGAAATGATGTAAACTAATAAAATGTGTATTTTTTAGTATATCTTATGTTTGTATTTCTTTTGAATTTTTTTTTTAAATGTTTGAATATAGTTTTTTATAAATTGACACTATAATTTAGTTGTTGATAAAATGCTAAAAAATGAAGTTACATGAGACGTCAATCTTTATATAGTAGTTTTTTTTTCCTTCAATTTTTTCCTGTGTATTTATAACTTGAAACTTTAGAGCATTGATATATTTTTTTCCAATTTTGGTAAATATATATTTTAAATAAATTATTAAAATGTGTGAATTAAAACATAGTTTTTTCCATTTGATGTCAACTTTTATATTATCTATTTATCTAAAATATATAATATTAGACCATCTAGATATAGATTCTTTTATCTAGTGCATCATATTTCTTAAAAAAAAATTAATAAGTTTTATTATTTTTCTTGACATGGTAATCAACCTAATATTTTTATGTTGATAACCTACTTTTAGTAGAAATAGAAAACTAAAACTAAATAATAACTAGGCTATTAATATATATACTTTTGAAAACTACACTTGTGGATCTACAAAAGTGTATTTTTACATTCAAAAAAATGTTATTTACATGCGTAGAAGTTGTTGAAACATCAAGTTTTTCAAATTATTTTATTTTTTTGGTAAATTGGCCTCAAAGATGTGCTACATATGAATTTAGCCAATAATTTTAGTTAGAAAAGTTGTGGACATATCTAACTTATCTAGCACGAATCTTATTAGATCATATGTTTGACCAAAATTGATTTTAGTTAGAAATACTAAAATTTACTTTTGCTAATAAGTTGGTCGAAAGTGTGATATTTTATTTTATTTTGATATTTTTGAAACTCTTTTCTTTTCAACTTGTTGGCATTGAAGCCTACTATTAGGTTGAAAATTATAGTGGTAACAAAGGAAGCTTTTATATTTTTTATTGAATGCAAAGACATGTTATTCACAAACTAATTTTAAGGATCTTTATGGATAGATACATACATAGTCCCATGAAAACCTTATGATTTACTTAAGTTAAATAAACTTCAAGTAACTTTTTAATAAAGGATAATCAATAAAATTATAAACATTCATGAGATTTCACCACCATTTCAAGAATTTGAGATTTTCTCCTTAAAATGTTTTCAAATGTTTCTACTTGTTCCCTTTTCAAAACTAGTTGAAGAAACCCCCAAAACCAATGAAACGGGAAGAAAAACAAAATAAAACCCAACCAACCAAAATGATGTTGAACACCCAAGATACTGCAAGAGGGGATGAATTAGTATCTTCTTAAACCTATTGAACATACACCATCCAAATACTCCAATGCATATAACAATAAGAATGAGCAAGAGCATTAGCAAAACATAAAAACACACAACACATGAACACCAAGAATTTTACGTGGAAAACCCAAAATGGGAAAAACCACGGTGAGGATTAGCTCATAATATAATATAATTGGTTATAAGATATTACAAAGGGTGGCTCACTGCCAAGACTCACTATCCAAAACTGAGAGGCTCACTACCTACAAAGATACAATGTAGAAATGGCTTACAACTAGAAAATGAGCTGATAAAGTTACACCTAACAAGTGTTGATCCAGTTCCTTTGATGCTCAATAAACTTGCATACCAACAGATATGTATTCACCTTGATTCATCTTCGCATCCTTATCTATCACTTTCAATCTCAAAACTATCCAATATATATATATATATGACTCATCCACAAGCATCAATTAGGTTGCCCTAATTAGATGCAAACCTCATTCACTAAAAAGATTAATTGTCGGCTTCAATTTTGTACAAAAATTTTCCAAAAAAAATTTAAGCATGTAGTACGCTATAATATGTCAGCATGGACCTAAGATACGTCACAAATACATCTGCGGCACAAAATTAATTCATTATAACATCAACTATTGATTAGGTCGGCCAAGGATAGACCTAATAACAAAATGCAGCAACAAAATGATGCCAACTTGCCATACGAGCACTTGTACACATGAAATTCTGAATTTACAAGCTTCTAGCAACCAAGAACCATCTCTAAAAAACCACAATGAATGATATTCATCAACGGAGGATTGCAGACCAAAATGCCTATGCCGGTCTATGCTACAACCTGTCAACACTGTGCTTATCAACCTTCTGTCATTCATGACTTCTGATATAAAGATGAGAACCATCTGCAATCAGGAACATAGATGTAGATATATGCAAAATACATCATATATGAACCGTAGGGATAAATCTTATATGTACTGCATATGCGAACCAAAATACCGGAGGCTAATGACTGATTCAGAATACCAGATCAAGCTTGAACTTATGGTGATGCAATTATAACTCATATAACATGGTGACATCAGTGATAACACAAAAGTTGCATAATGAGATGTTCTTTTTCATTCTTCCAACAAATGATCTTGTACAAATGCATGTCAGCTTACATATATGCACATGTTGAGAAACACCACTAAGGTTGAAAGGAATGCTTGAAAAAATTTCCATTGATTGACAGAGGAACATCTTCACTAGTTAAGGTTTTCAACCTATACATATTATCCCCTAAGATTTTTGAGATTTGATAAGGACCAATCCATAATTTATCAAACTTACCATGATCACATTTTTTCTCACAGTATTTTTCCTAGCACAATACTAAGTCAAATATTATAAATGACTTTAATTTAGCTTTTCTTTCAAACCAAAATTTTACTACTAGTTGGTGTTTAGTGAAATGGGCAATTATTTTTGTATGCTTCTCTTCTAAGTACATCAATTGTAAAATCCTAGCTTCCATCTTGTCTTGTAAACCTAGATATTCTTGTGTAAATTTCCAAGTGGGAATTTTCAAATTCACAAGTAGAATAGGGTCAATCCCATATACTAAATAATATGGGGAGTTCCCTAGTGCAGATTTTGTCCTAGTCATATCTACCCATAATTCAAATTTTAATAGTGAATGTCATTCCCTACGATTCTTTTCAATCAATATCTTAATTATATCCAACAAGTTTTTATTAATTGATTATGCTAATCCATTCCCTTATGGATAATAATTAGAAGAAAAATTTAAAGTGATTCCATATTCAAATTCCCAATTAGAAAATCTCAATGAATAAAAATCATGGGAATTGTCAATACTAAAGAGTATGGCGTTCTAAATCTGGTAATGATGTTTTCTTCAAAAACAATCACTGTTTCAGTTGTACATAACTTGATGCACATTACCTTTGTCCACCTGGTACAATAATCAGTTAGTGTAAGTGAATACCTATGAATTGCAGAGGTGGGAGGATTAATAGTTTCAATGAAGGCTAACCCCCACTATGCACAAGGTCACATCCCCATTATAGGCTATAAAGGATGAGTTGAATATCTCCCTTTATCAACAATTGTTTGACAAGTATAACAATGTTTAACATGTCGTAAAATGTATTTATAAATATAATGGGCCAATAATAGCCTACTCTTAACATCAAGTATATTGTTGCTAGAGGGGATCCATGGGCTATTCCAAAATTTTCATGGTTTTTTTGTAGTACATTGATTTATTCTTGTCGATTTAAACATCTCAAATAAATTCCTTCATGATTCCTTTTGAAAACTAATCCTCCTTTCATCATGTAATTTTTAGCCTTTATCTTAATGGCTCTTTGTTGTTGTCTAAGCATGCTTGTTGGACAACTGTTGGTGACCAGGTAATACACTATGTTTGTGTACCAATCATCTTGTGTTACTACATCTACTAGATATTATTGACTCATGATTCACATCTCGGTTTCTGCAATTGATCTAACTAGTGCTTGCCTATAGACTAGCTTCATGGGCATTATTTCAATATTAAATATCAAATTCTTGTAAAATAGTGACCCATTTGGCTCTCTTTTCTCCTAATTTGTTCTTCATTAGTAATATCTTTACTATTTAATCAAGCACACTAGCACTCACTTGACTGTAAAGAATATAATGCCTAGTTTTCCTTACTAATTTTACCAATACAAATTATTTGAGGTCAACATATTTGAAAGGAAAACTAATGAATGTTATTGGTCATTCTTCTTTGTTATCCCATCTCTAAGTTAGTATTGTTGCACAAGTATGAGTTAAAGCAAATGAGTAGATATAAAATGGTTGGTATAATCTAGGCTTGTTAATACTGTAGCCTCAATGATTATCTTTTTTATGTTTTCAAAATAAGCCTTGGCTTCTAGAATCCACTCTATTGTAGCATCTTTCTTCAACATTGAATTTAGTGGTTGGACTATCTTTCTTCAACTCTTTCTTATTTCCAATAGGTTTCAATTTCATCAATGTGCTCTCTCTCTTGATCAAAGGAAATATATCTTTTAGATATAACATAACCTAAAATCTCACCTTTAGTAAACCCGAATATGCACTTCTTGGGGTTTAGGGAAATCCCATAGTTTTTTCATTTTTGCAATACTTTCTTGAGATCATCAATATAATATTATTTATTCTTTGAGAAGACTATGAGATATTCCATGTATATGATGATACATTTTCCAACCAAATCCTTAAAATTAAAATCCATCACCCATTGAAAGGTAGATCTTGCATTTAGAAGACCAAATGGCATTTGCTTATATACAAAATTCCCCCACATTATAGTGAAAGAAATTTTTATTCCATCTTCTCTTCCAACCATTACCTGATTATACCCTGAAAATCCATCCAAGAATGATATCATTCGACAACCATTAACTATCTATAGCACTTCATCTAATGATAGTACAGAATAATTATCCTTTTATAACACCCTATTAAGGTTACAAAAGTCAACACACAATCATATATCTCTATTCTTTTTCAAACTAGTACCAAATTGACTACCCATGTAGAATATCTTATAGGAAATATAATTCTAGCTGAAAGGAATTTCTTGACTTCCTTTTGGATCAGGGGTTCCATAAGTGCATTAATTGGTCTTTATTTTTGTCAAAAAGGCTCGATTCTTAGTTTTAACAGATGTGTATGTGTAATTTTGTGGTACTTGTCCAGTTTTTCAACTCGCTCAATTATATAGATTCTTTGAAATTTTTTAAGTTTCCTCTTATTTCCAAGGGTTTCTTTAAAATTGCTTTAGGGTTTTGACAAAACCCTAAATCCTTGACAAGCCCTTGCACTTTTGCTATATTCTTGTGTTGACCATTTACCTTGGTCACTTTGTCCCTTATGTTACATCTCCAAGGCTTCCACTTCATTTTTTAACTGGTCTCATTCACCTAAGCACCAATTAAGCCTATTCCTCTTATGCAATTTTAAGATACTGCTCAAACAGTTGTGCATTGTTTGGACCCACTTTACACATAGTATTATTTCACACATTGCCTTTAGTTCACAAGCACTTGTCATTTTATTAGTGTCTCCTTGTGAAATTGTGAAATGACCATTTGTTTCCCCTTTTTTTTGGCATGTATGGGTTCTCTACCAATCAAATAATATGTTTTGCTTCCTTTGGCTTTTTCAGCTGGTAACCTACTCTTTAGGTTCTCAATATATTAAAGTGTCATGTGATGTCTTTTGAATCATGTGTTATTGGACCCTTTTCCTAGTAACTTAAGTTATTCAATTATGCGTGTGCTTTTAAAAATTAACTTTTTAAGTTATGGAAAGACAAGTTCGGGTGCTAGTCAGCCGACCACAAGATCAAGGACTGCCCTTTGACAGTTCCTCGTACACCTTCACCATCACAGGATGTTGAAAAGCCTCATGAGGTAGAGCCTTCTGCTAAGGCTGAAACAAAGTGGACTACGGTTTCAAACCATAAAAATAAGTCATCTAGTTCTAGGTCGGCTCCCAAGGCCTCTGAACCAACCAAAATGGTTTCAAACCCTTCAGAGAAGGGGACAATTTCTCCCTCAGGAGCTACTTCTGTTTCTGTATAGCCCAGGTCAAAGGCCATGCCTCAGCCTGCAGCTGTTTTGTGTGCTCAACCGGTTATTCCTCCTGCAATGGGAGATCAACGGCGGTCTCGCAGCCCGTCTCCACAGCCAGAAGAAGGAGAATATGTGCCTAAAAAATGAAGGTTTTCTCCTCCTATTCAGATTGGTTCCGTTCCACAATATTTTTTGAAGAATAGTTTCTCTTCCTTGGTTAAAGAGGACCTGGATTCTGCAAGTATGGAAGATTTTCATGCATGAATTTTATTTCATGGAATGTTCGAGGTCTAACTAACCTCTCCAGGAAGTATTTTGTTAGGAATACTTTTCAAAAATACTCAGGGATTGAAGTGCTTTGTCTCCAGGAATTTAAAATTTTAGGTTTTTGCTTGCTTTGGCTTGTCGCTCTATTTGGCCAGCCAGTACTATGTTTTTCACTTTGTATGAGGCTGGTCGTGGTGGAGCTGCCACTCTTTTGGCCCCACGATTGCATTCTTGCATGGTGGACCATGGGGTTGACCCTTCCCAATGGGTGGTCTGGGTTCTTCTCAATATTGAGAATCATTCCTTCGGGATTATTAATGTTTATGCCTCTAATGATGTCGTGGAGCGCTACCTACTTTGGCGCTAGATTGTTGATTCTCTACCAGTTGCACCTGGTTGCTCTACGGGGATTTTAACATGGTGGAGATGGCGTATGCCAAGGATGGCACCTTGCCTTTTCGTTGGAGTTGTGGGGCGAAAGGGAGGCATGGTTTTACATGCACAATAAATTGGGGCTTTTTGATCCCAATATGGGTTGCCACCATTCTCATTCTCTCTGGCACACTTGGTGTAACTACAGGGCTAGTTCTGACAGAGTCTTTAAATGCCTTGATCATGCCATGATCTTGGCTCAATCTTTTTTTTCCCTTACTAGTTTTGCCTTGCTAGTGAAGCCGTTAGTGGATGTGACTCTTTCTTATCACTTCCCAATTCATTTTCGCATTGAATGGGCATCTCGTCAGCCCCGCACGTGTAAGACCCAATTCTTTTTTAACACGTCTTTTCTTTGTCATAAGCCCACCCTGGCCCACATTCATCGGGTGTGGAATTTGGAGTGTAGACCAACTGGCCAAACAGGCTGGATTGCTTGGTGGAATGATGCCATCATTCGTACTGCGCATTTCTTGTGCATTTATGGGCGCTAGTTGGCTATCTTTCATCGGTGATCTTATGAGGCCACCACTACCGACTTGCGTGCTACTATGGAGGCTTTGGCGACCAGGCCTTTCTCCCCATCACATCAAGTCAGGGTGGCAGAATTAAGGCAGAAAAAACAAGTGGCTGATAACTATACTACCAGAGGCGCTCAAATCAAAGCTCGACTTCATTGGCTTAAAATTGATGATCGTGCTTCCAAAGAGTTTTTTTTGGCTCTTCGTGCCAGGCACTCATCCCCAGGCATCAAAAAAGTTAAAGATGGTAACCAGGTGCTCTCTGAGCTACCCGACATTCTCTAGGCCTTTGTGTGCCATTATGAACAGGTTTTCACTACTCAGGACTCCATACTTGCATGCCAGCAAGCCCTTCAGGACTGCCTTGTTGTTGTGCCACATAGGCTCTTTTCAGTCCAGATTAATTTTTGTGATCATCTCAAGGAAGTCGTTTCCTCTATGGCCGATGACAAGGCTCCTAGGACTGATGGCTTCCCTTGTGAATTTTACAAAGCTCTTTGGGACTGTGTTGGAAGTGATTTGCATCATGTTTATCTTGAAGCCTTTCAAATCAACTCTTTAGGCAATTTAATAAATAAATGCAATATAAAATTCATACCTAAGCCTGGGGATCCGAAGGATATTTGCAACTGGAGGCCCATCACGCTTCTCAATGTTTCCTACAAAATCATTGCCAAAGCCCTAGCTCTAAAAATTCACCACCTCTTGCCTCAAGTTGTGCACCTTGAGCAGACTGGTTTCATTAAATCCAAGTTTATTCTAGATAATATCATTATTGTTTGGAAAGGTATGGAGTGGGCCCAACGCTCCAACTAGAAAGCGATGTTCATTAAAATTGACTTTGCCAAAGCTTATGACCGCATTGAATGGCCTTTCATTCTTGCAATGTTACAAGCCTTGGGATTTGGTCCCAACTTCATTCAGTCTATTCGTATGATTTTTTCTGATGCTTCACCTTGCATTACCATTAATGGTTGCCAGTCTTCTGCTTTTGGTCTTTTCCGTTCTATTCGCCAAGGGTGGCCTCTTGCCCCTTCTTTGTATGTGTTGGTTGATGAAGGCTTTGGCTATCTTTTAGCCCATGCTATCTCTCAGCAGCGTGCTAAAGGGATCTCTCTCTCGAACTCCCAGGAGCAGCTTGTCAATGGCCACTTTGTGGATGATTCCTTTCTCACTCTCTTGGAAGAAGAAGAATCTATCACTGCTGTCCTTGATTGTTTGAATACTTTTTGTCTTGCCTTCGGCTTTGCAATTCAATGGCACAAGACCTTATGCTACAGACAATCTGTGTTCCCCACTCTTGCATGGCTCCAAACTTATAACTGGAGGTGGATTGGGCAGGGAGAAATCTTTCATTTTCTGGGCATCCCCTTCGCCTTTCAGGCTTCCCCTTGGGAGCTTTGGCAAGTCGTGCCCTCCAGGGTTGAGCAGAAGCTGGCCTATTGGATTACTAAGCCTCTCTCGTTGGCTGGTAAATTCCAAGTTTGCTCTAAATTCTTGGCAACCACTCATGTTTACTACTCTTCTTGTTGGGCTCCTTCCAAATCTGCCTACAGTAGGCTTGAAAAGCTGCTTCGGGATTTTTTATGGGCTTCCTCTAAAACCCACAAAGGTTTTCATCAGGTCGCTTGGGAGTATTGTTGTCTCCATAAGGACTCTGGAGGGCTTGGGCTGCTCTCCACTCAACAACAAGGGACTGCTCTCTATGTCAAATGGATTATTCGGGCTCTCACCGGAGATGAAGCTTGGAAAATTCTCCTCAGGCATTGTATTTAGGCTGGTTTTCCTATTCACAAACCCGCCTGGAAAGGAATTGGTCTCCAAACCCTCCTGGTTATGAGGGAGCCGGTTCAAATTTTTGGCTCCTTTGTGGCCAAGAGCATTTGGTGCTCTTCGGAAGCTGTTAAGTCGTGGCTCCATTGGGTTGGGGCTGGATTTCGTGATGGGCTTTCCCTCAACCAGCAAAACTTATGGTGGTCTCCCCTTCTAGCTCAGAATGGTCAACCCTTGGCCAAGTCACCTTGGCTTAAGGTCCTCATATTTCACAAAAAGGGCATTCAAACCCTGCATCAGCTCTTTCACCGGCCCACTATGAGTATTTTGCAGTGGGATGCTTTTAAAGCCCAGTAAAGTCTTCAAAACCAGGACCATGCTACATTCGACGAGCTGATAAGCACCATTCTGGCAGACATGTTACACAAAGCTGGCATTTATGGGCAAAAACCTTGGTGAAAGGACTGGAAATGGTTTTCAGACACTCCTCTCAGGAGCTACAAGCCGCAGCTTGGTTACAGGTAGCTTTCACCCCATTTTCCTATGATCAGTACTTTGAACCAGAGGTGGCTTCTTAATTCCTCTACCCATGCCTGGCGTAAGAGGTTTGATGCCACTTGGTCTGCAATTGTTAATCCGAAGCTAACCCACTTTGCTTGGTATATTCTTTTCCAAGGCTTGCCTATGGGTTCTTGGCTTGTTCATTTGGGGGTTATTGACCCTCATTTCCCTTTTTGTGGGCAGTCTGAAGGCTTTAAGCATCTTTTTTGGTTTTGTCCCAGAGCTCAACAGCTTTGGACTTGGATTCATGATTTCTTTCGACCTTTTTGGTCGAAACCCTTTTCTTGGCATATGGTTCTGCTAGGGGGCTCACTTGGGATCTCGGCTAAGTTCACCCAGCTTTGGCACACTTTTAGGGTGGAAATCCTCTTCAATATCTGGAAAGACAAAAATTATTGCATATTTACGTATTCTCATTTGGATATTAATGTTTCTCTTTATGCTAAAGCAGTTATTTGTTCTAATGTTCTCCTATAGATACAACTGAAAGCCAACAAAGTTGCACTAGAGGTGGCTCACCTGCAAGTCCTCCTAGACCACTAGGGCAATGCCCCTTGTACTATGGCTCAGATCCTCGATTCACCCTCCTCCTCCAGCGGCTGGTCGCCCTCTCGGGGCCAAAAGCGGAGTGACTTCGTGCGTCCCCGCTCCCAGCCTCCTGCTCGGCGGGATTCCCGCCCTCCCAGGAAGGCTCACTCTCCTCCGTCATGGCCTGGTCAGGGTTGGCCTTCTGGTGGTGCGGCGGGGAGCGGTGGTGGCGGTTCTGGGTGGCCCTCTGATGCTCCACCTGCTTCTGGCTCTAGCTAACCTACCAGTGGTAAAAGTTTTATGCGGTTGGCTCTTGCAATCTCTCCTCGGCACGAGGAATAATCTAAAGATAAAGACAAAGATGATGATGGTCGGGGTGCTCCTCCTGACGTCACTCCAAACCTCATTGATGTATAGGGGAAAAATTTGGATGACAGAGATCTCCCAGGCTCTACTGGCACTGCCTTGGCCACGTAATTGACTGTTTTTACTTCTTGCTTTTAGAATTTTGGGCTAGGCCCATGTGATCTATTATTTTGGCTTTTCTCAGCTCTACCCATGTGACTTTCGAGGTGTGCCTTCTTACCACACGCCCCTATTTTTGTGAATATGTATTCTTATCTTTAAATTAATATAGATATCTGCCTATTCATAAAAAAAAAGACAAGTTTGTCGGGTGGTCCCACATTAGTCCTAGCTAGTGCCAAGAACATTTAATTAAATTGGGCTAGCTATAACCTTCAGGGAAGCTTTTAATCTTGACAGTTTCCTCCCATAAATCCCTAAAAATAATCTTTCATATGGTCTCAATCTACACTATCGCCACATCATGTTAGTTGCATAAGCATTACCTTGTTTTCGTGTAGCTTAAATCTTTATGGGATAATATTAAGTCAGGTCTTTATTTCCTTAAACTCCTAAAATCATTCCACGCATCTTCTCACTGCTCATTATTATTGTTTCATGGAGAAAAGCCTTGCCAGGGAAGCTTATAAAGTTTCCATTTTATTCATGCGAGTCTCTGAAATGTTGACACATATCCCACTTCAATTCAAAAGAAATTAAGGTTTTTTCTCATCGTGGAAAGGATTTCAAATGTCTATGACTACCATTGATCTTCGTCAAATCAACAATCCATATTAAAAAATGGAGAATGATCATCATAGGTTGTGCCCTCAAGCATGCAAAGACATTAATGGTGGATTTGATCTATATCTACCATTTTTTTTATTGTATTGGCTTAATTACATGTATTTGTATTATTTAAAGTACAAATGAAGGTTGTAGAGAAAAATTATTATGGATTTCCAAGTGAATGAGGGTTTTTTGTGACATTTCTATGGTTTACAACAAGCTTAAAGTCATAAGTTAATTCACACATTCTTTGTTGTATTTTGGTGTAAAAAGGGAAATTTTTATGTTTTGATAAAAATAGAAAGGAAATTAGGGCTTTGGAAGGGTGGAAAATTATTTAAAATTCTAAATAAATTTCTCAAAATTTTAAAATTTTAAGCCCTACTTTGTATACATTGATACCCTAAAAATAAGAAGCGATGGCGAGGATGTCAAGGGGTGAGAAGAAGGGTCTTGATGAGGACATTATGGCTCAATTTCTTGGGTCATCTAAAATTCCCAAAATATCAGAAGGCTAAAAAATTCTTGATAAAAACAAGAATTTATAAGACCTCATTATCCCAATTGAGGAGTATGCCCTTTTCAAGCACACTTTTAAGAAATGCCTAGTCGACAAGTTAATTTGCAATATTTGGAGACTAGGGTTTGGGATAATGGTGGTGCCCAATGTGTTTATAAATGTAGATCTTATCAAAAGAACTGCACAAGCCTACAACCCAGAGAAAGGGGCTCTATACACCACAAAGGGAGAATTTTTTATGGATCTAAATATAACCTACATATGTAAAGTATTCAGTTTGGACCCTAATGCTCAATTGCTGATAAATTTGGGAGAATTGGCCAGAGAATATCAAAGGAATAGGGATAGTTACAAATTTAAATGGTTTCCATGTTTTAGGCCTAGGGGCCAGATAAAGAATTGAAGAGATTTTATAGTGGGGAGTTGGAGCCATTCAATTATGATATATTTGAAGATTACTTTATAAGACCCTAATATTCCCTTTTCTAGGTAGCGGGCATGGATATCAAGCCTCAGATGCCAGTGAATTTAATGGTGTTGGCTATAGACATTTAGAGCAGGGATGTCAATAAGCCATATGATTATGCAATCTATGTTGTAGAGGAAATTCATAAGGCTTTGAGCTCTATTAAAAAGGACAATAATGCTGTCCATTTTAAATAGTACTCTTTGTTGTGTTATATCATTTTATTCAATGGGAAGAATATCCGATCTCGCCACATGTAGATAAGGTCTTAGGATGCACAAAAAGATTGTTTCTAGATAATGTAAGAATGGACCTACATTTGGGACAAGGACTGTGATAAATCAAATTATCTAGTCTTTGAAGAATACTTTGTAAGAGATTTCCTCGATATTTTTGGCCAACCTGTGGATTGGATCTTAGAGGAAGTAAGAAGATTCATGAGGCCCGATGATTTTTACCTAGAGGCAAGAATCAAGTACAACTAGGGTAATTGGTTCTACTATTTAGATGCAATAGTGGTTATGGTTTATGGTTCCCCTGTCACACCACATGCATTACCCAAGACTATCCTAGACCAAATCGCTTTCTTGGAGATATCATATGACAACTAAATGAGTATGATAAAACTCATTTTAGAAACTATAAGAAGAATGCCATCCTCCCTTCCATAATTTTTTTCTCATAGTTTCATGTCACAACCAAGGAGGGATTGGAGCTAATATTGAGTAAACTGGTTGCATACAAAATGAAGGTGGACAAGGTCAAAAGGTGTGATCCTAAGAATTTTATCCACAATGCTAGGATTAGTTTCAAATTGGATGCATTTATACATAAGCCTCACAATATTCAAGTTTTTATTAGAAATTGCTCAACAAAATCATAGGCCACAAAAAGAAGGGAACAATGGGCGAGGATCCAAATTGTAAAGGGAAAGAGGAAGCAAGCGGATCCCTCTTTTAAAGGTTCATATCACTACAACAAATCCTTGTGATTAGCTCCCTTTTTTGCTCCCACCCACTGTTTTAATGTATTTTTCTCCAATTTTTTGAAAAAGTCGGTGCTATTTATCGGGCTGGCACCATTTTTGGCATTTTTGCACCGATCAGGACAAGTAAGTGCTAAATCAAGCACTAATTAGCGTCGGGTTTAGCGTTGGATTTAGTGGTGCTAGATTTAGCGTCGGGTTTAGCATCAAATATAGCACCAAATTTAGCGTCGTATTTAGACAATGGCATATTGACAAGAGATATTAACTTGTCTCATCGACACTGACAACCAACATCAGAGGAACACAAGATCTAATGTCGATGAGACATTGAGATATCGGGAAGATAAATAAGATTGTCTCATCGACACTATTCAAGTAATGATCAAAAGCATACATCACTATACCACCGGGAAGGTGAGTGAGATATGCGGTAGAGCGGTATACACCGCAACCCCACTACTAGAAGGCTTCGCGGGGTGGCGGTATATTGCGCTACCACTAGAAAGTCAGAAGCCTCTCGTGGTATGGCGGTATACACTGCACTACCGCTAGACAATCAGAAGCCTCTCGCGGTATGGCGACATACACCGCACTACCGCTAGGAAGTAAGAAATCTCCCACGGTATGGCGGTATACTATGCTACCACACCTCTCTCACAATCATGCAATGGTACAAAGGTAAAAGCATGAACTTAACACATGAATTTAATAGATAATAGTAATTTTTTATTATAAAATATATGTATTTTGTTTTCTAAATTTGTTTGAATATTAAAAGATTTAATGATTAAACATATTTGAGTTTTTTCACATCAATATTCTTGCCGCCATGATGAGTTAGAAAAAAATACCCAAACCCTAATTTTTAACTCTCATTTTCACTTAGTTTTTTCGAGCTCCCTTGCCCTGCACATGCTGCCATCATTAGAGTTTGAAACCTCAAGCTTTTTGAAGGAATATCTGTCAATTTTCTCACTGATTTTGAGAGTTTTCTTCACAAAATTTTTTGTTGAGGCCGAATCAGGTAAAGCTTTCATGGTTCATCATTTGTTTCAACTTATCTGAATGTGTTTTCAAAGACATTCCTTCTTGGATTCTCATGCATTTTTCTCATGCTTTACTCTATCGATGCCTTGCTTGTCTTGAGGTTGACATCAAAGCACTTCTGGAGCTCGTATTTCTTTGAACAACAAGAAGTTGAGTAAGTTTCTATGCGCCATTTCTTTGTATCTTACTTTCGTTTTAAGTCAAAACAAGCTCGATTTGGACTCAATAGATACAAATGAATGGGTGTTTTATTTCTACCATGCATCCTTATTTTGTAACCCTTCTATCTTGGCTCGGCTTCTCTAGATTTAGCTCACTAGCAAAAGAAATGAAACAAATTATACTCTCCATATTTGGTTTGATCAAACGATGAAAGGTTTTTATATTTCGACATTTTCCTCTTTCCTGGTGATACCTTGGTCGCAACCTCTCTTAGAATATTTTTTCTATTTCCAAAAAGAACATAGTGTAAAATTTTCTTTATTATATTTTTTAGCCTCCTTCATGGCTCCATGATTATGGCTGCAGGCTCTATTCAATGGTATTCTGGGTTTGTCTTTGATTTGGGGTTTTTTGAAAACCCGTGACTCCTATTACAAATACGAGCTCTCAGAAAAATGAGTGCAATCCTTTTGGCACGATCTTTCACTTCTCAGAAAGAAAAATAAATCCTTCCACATTTGGGGCTCAGCCCAGAAACCCTAAACCATTGGTTTGTAATATTCTGCATATCCTTCTCCTTTCTTGCAAGTATTTTACATTTTCATTTTTAGAACTCGCTTCACAATACAATTGCACTATTTTTCTGTATGTTAATTTTTCTCTAAACAAGACAAAAATGGAGATGATTGATGTAGAGCATGGTGGGCTTCAAAGGTCTTCAAATATACAAACACAATTTTTTGCAAGATCACTTGTGTAAGCCTCTAAGAAGCTTCTCAGGCTACTAATTTGTAATTAGTTTGCAAGGGATTGTTTGCTCTTTCTTTGCCAGTTTCCTATTTTATAGGGAGTTATGGTCTGTTTCTTTCCAATCACAAGGTGCATTTCAGTGAACTTAACCATTCCGAATTATTTAAATGTAGACACCATATGGTCGATGTTGAATGCTATTGTTGCTCCAAGGCACTTTGACTTCTTCCTTAGATAGTGAGATTCCCTCAAGACATGAATGTGATTATCATAGCTCTAAAAACTCATTTCAGCATGAAGAATGCATCAATGTGTAGTAGAATTTGTAAAGCACTTGTCTCTGATTATGAATGTTTTAGATTGTTACATATAGTCATGGTCACATTCTCATGATAGATTCCTTTGAAAGTTGTGACAGGTATGTATTTGAGGACCAAATTGAGTTTATCAAGGAATCAGTACTTGAAGGAGAACAGGTACTTTAAAAAATTAGCTCATATGCTGATGTTTTGAATTGTATATCAAATATCTTAATCTCTTGATTTAAATAGTAATAAGATATATGTTTCTTGCTTTGGATGATTGGACTAAACTTTAGAGAACAAATGAAAAATGTTTTGGAGTTTTACATGTATTTTTATAAGACTTTTTAACTTTGCAACATAGATTATGTATTATTCACTTTTAATTTTTTGTTAATTTGCTCATTATTGATGTTTTATCCTAAATTTGGCCGAGGGTGATGATTTTGAAAAGGATTCTAGTGAAAAACAATGTCACACAAACTCCAGGTGGGATGCATTTTCTTAATGCCTGGAATGAGTGTACATTTAGCTATAGAAGGCATCGGAAATAAGTTTGCACCATAAACTGTTTAATGTACATATATTATATGAATCAACTACTTTTAATTTTCATTTTACTCCACTGAAATTCAATAAATCCTCATTTGCAATCATCAAGCCACTAGAAGGAACATTGTTTCCTTTTATTTTATTCCTGACATAGCAACAACTAAAAGTTTTCATATTATTTTCAAAATTGTTGGTTATTTGATGCTAGATTAACTTTCTTGCAATGGTTGTATAGGATGAAAACAATAGCCATATCAAATTCCTTTTTCCCAAGTCCTACTCTCTCAAGGTTAACAATCTCAATCTCACTAATAGTGATTACTAAGAAAGGTAATTCCACCAACTCTACCAAACAGTTTACCATAGGAACAATAAAAGTAGACGCTTTGAAAGGAACTCCATGAAAACCAAGCTCTCTAAATGGTATATCAAACTCTAGTTCAAAATATTTTAGATGAGGCTGCTCCCATAGCTCTGTTACTCACTTGACAAATCCTTGAAACTCTGCATTGATTTTATTTTTCTTGTCCCTCTCTTACTATTCTTCCTCAATTTCATCAGGATCATACATTGACCTTCTTGCCCCTCCTAAAGTTTGGACCACATCCATTACCTCCACATAAAACTGGACATCCTTGGTCTTCTTGGTTCACACCATGATATGGTTATGCAAATGAAAATGAAGCAAAGTAATCATCTCCTTCTCCACTGGCTAGAAGAATGCATGCTTAATGTTTTGATACATGATATCAACTCTCTCTTCTACTCTCATGATTGAATATTGAAATCCATTATGGTGGGCCTCCAGAGTTCCAGTCATCTTTCTTCCTCTTCCACCAAATGTTGGCATATTTTACTAATTTTTATTAGAATTGTTGCATGTCTTACATCATTGGAATGACATATTAGTTGTAACATTTTTGAAATTTTACTATGGTATGTGCACTTTGATATGATGTAATATGATTATGGTTTCGTTTCACATGTTGTAATATTAAATATATAACAACAAAAAAAATTATTACATGAAATAAATAATAAATTTTCATTTTAAATGATTTTTTTTGTAGAAAATGAGTCTTCCAGAAGATCAAGATGATCCTCATGATATAGATCCAGAATATGTTGGTTCTGGTACAGATCACATGGTAGAGGATGATGATGACGTAGATACAAAAGACACTGAGGCCAATGACGATGATGATGACGATGATGATGATGACGATGGTGATGATGATGATGAGGCAGTTGCTAGTAGTAGCCAGTGACATTCATGATCATATAGACTGCATCATGGATCATTGTTGATATATCATTATGATGCCTCTTTTCATGGTTACTATAATATGTATCATTTTCACGGCTTGTAGTACCATATTATTGAGTTGTATCATTTTGACTTATATCATTTGGACATGTATCATTTTGACTTGTATCATTTTGAGCTATATAATTTATCATTTTTACTTATATCATTTGTACATGTATCATTTTGACTTATGTCGACTGCTGGACATGTATCATTTTGACATGTTATTAATCTAGTGGCATAGTTGACTCACTTGTTTTAATAACTTATATAGATATTTGACTCACTTGTTTTAATCACTTGTTTTGAGATCTACTTATATAGATATTTGAATCAATTTTTTAATTATAAATGATGATCATGTTGTAATAGTTATCTTTTTATTTAATCATATGAGTTATTTAAGAGGAATGATATATTTCACTAATTAAATTGAAATAAAACATATTAAATTAATAAATGGAAGCAAAACAAGAAGCATTTTTAGAAGGAAAAAAGGAAGCAACAATGGAAGCCAAACTAGAAGCAATCTTGGAAGCAAAACTTGGTGTTATCTAGGAAGTAAAAACATAAGCAATTCAGGTAGCAAACAAAGAAGTAATTATGGAAGCAATTTTAGAAGGAAAAAAAGATGCAATAATAGAAGCCATATTGGAAGCAACAAAAGATGCAAAAATGGAAGCAAAGCTAGATGCAAGAAGCGACATTATATCGAAAGAAAAATTGGAAGAAAAACTGGAAGCAAAATTGGAAGCAAAATTAGAAGCAAAATTGGAAGAAAAATTGGAAGCAAAATTGGAAGCAAAACCGGAAGCAAACCTGGAAGGAAAACTAGAAGCAAAACTGGAAGCAAACCTGGAAGCAAACCTGGAAGCAAAAATGGAAGTAAAACTGGAAGCAAACATGGAAGCAAATGTGGAAGCAACACAAGAAGCAAAACCAGAAGCAAAATTGGATGCCAAACTGGAAGCAACAAAAGTCGAAGTTAAACTTGGCGCTAAATACGGTGCTAAATCAGGCACCGAAGTGAGCATGCTAGTTTGCATCGAGTTTTGCACCATCAAAAGTGCCCAATTCATGAAATCAAATGCACTAAAATTCGATGTTATTTTAGGTGCTAATTGCCTATTTTGTTGTAGTTGTTGGATGTTGTGGTTGTCATTGATGTCAACACTATTAGCATTAACTCTGCTTAAGGTTGTATATGTCGAGGATATTGAGAAAATTGTAAAAAATATAGTACAAGTAGCCAGTGGTTCTGAGAAGGTCAAAATGTTGGAAAGCTCTATATGTTGAAGATCTGAACGTGTGCTTCAAAGGGTTTGTTGTTGAAGCTTTCTAGTATGTTGTCTGAAAGTTTCAGAGGTTCACATCAAGTCTTGTGGAAGTTATGAAGATCTGTGTGCCTACAGTTATTTAGTTTCTGTAGATGGTGCTCTTAGTTGAAGCAGATGAAATTAAGGCAATTTCATATGGTGTGCATGTACCTGGACATTCATGGATGATTCTAGATCATGCCCTATCCTTGTTGTACGTCCACATTGATTGAAGTGTTCGTGATCAAAGATCTTTCCGATGTGTGCCCAAGTTTTCATGTTCTTGGCCGACATGATGGTGTTATCATGTTGAGGATCCATAAGGATTAATATTTTATTGTTTGGTGTGTTTGGAGTTGTTTGTTTGGGTCCTAACTATGTTGTGACCAACTTGTGTTGGTGCGCATTGTAATTTATTTATGTATCAAGGCCGACAATTGTAATTTATTCTTTATTTATGGTCGACTGAATAGTGGATGAAAATCCGTGTAGCAGATATATATATAAGATTGTTTTCCTCATTTAGAAAAAGTGCTCAAGTGTACAAGTGATGTACATGTGCGAATAAAGGTCAAATCATTTAGAGCAGAGTGTGGAAGAGTTTGAGTAGAGGATGGAAGAATTTGAAAGAGTTTTTGTGCGCCTATCCGGAACTGTAATCAGGCTTTTGTAGAAGCTAATTTCTCAGTTCAACTTCATCAAATGGATTTAATCTAATTATTGTATGTAAGGTAGTGAGTCTTCCCTTTGAGAAGTGTGCTCTAGGAAGTGCACCTAAATGCAAGTGCATTCCTTTTTATTCTTCATTATACTTCTAACAGGGTATAATATTGTGGACTAACGTCCACCATGGTTTTTCCCCTAATAGAGTTTCCACGTATAAAATCTTGGTGTTCATGTGTCTCTAATGTGTTGTTGATTTAATGTTTGCACTGTTAATTACCAGATCTATGATATAATGTTGATTAAAGTTGTATAAGTTTGATTTTGGTAACAACTGATTCACCTCCCCTCTCAATTGTCTATCCTTGTATTGCCAACAATTGGTATCAGAGCTAGTTCCCTCAAAAGAAGTTTAACAACTTGAGGTGATCCGAGATGGAATCACTCAATAAGGATAGTCCTATATTCGATGGTACAAACTACTCTCTATGGAAATTCAGGATGGAATGTCATCTGAAGTGCATTGGGGAACCTTTCTGGAAAATGACACAAAATTCATACACTATTCCTCAGAATGGTCCTTCATTTGAAGATGAAATCAAGCAAACAAGAAATTCTTTCTGGAGAAAACAATATAGCTCTAATGGAGTACTGGATTTGATACATACTAATCTATGTGGTCCTTCCAGAATCAGAAGCCTACAAGGTGAAAGGTATTTTATGTTGCTCATTTATGATTATTCTAGAATGATATGGGTCACTTTCTTAAGAGAAAAACATGAATCATTAGAAAAGTTCAAAATTTTCAAAGCTATGGCAGAGAATGAGGCAGGTCAAAGGATAAAATGTCTAAGGTCAAACAAAGGTGGTGAATTTACTTCACGGGAATTCAATTCTTTTTGTGAAGAGCATGGAATCCAAAGACAACTATCTGCTCCCTGGACCCCTTAACAGAATGGAGTTGTTGAAAGAAAGAACTAAACCATCCTAGACACTGCTAGAACCATGATGCTGGAAGCAAATGTTCCTCATTTCTACTGGAGAGAAGTTACAAGTGCTGTTGCGTACACCATTAACAGGGTGAATGTCAATAGTAATTTTGGTAAGACACCTTTTTAGCTATGGTTTGGTTATAAGCCTATTGTCAAGTATTTAGAAAAAATTGGAAGCAAATGCTACATCAAGAGAGACGATGATATAGGTAAGTTTGATGCTAGAAGTGATGAAGGAATCTTTTTATGATACTCTACTAAAAGAAAATCTTAGCAGTGATTTAATAAAAGGTTAAAGGAAATGGTTGAAATTGCAAATGTCAAGGTTGATGAAGATATTGGTAAATCATCCAGATCTAGTGATTATGATTCAGATGATCAAAATGATAATACTATCAATTATTTTCAGGCACATAATCAACTTCAAATTATTCTGGTGAACCAAGGGAATCAAGAAGTAGAAGTTAGCAGAAGTACAGAAGAAAGAACACAAGAACAAGAGGTAAGAGAAAATTTCAAAACTCCTAAGTATGTAAGGAGAAATCATTCTGATAGTCAGATCATAGGAGACAAGAGCAAAGGTGTGCAAACTAGAAGAATAATTATGGAAGAGTATTGTCTAATCTCTAAAGTTGATCCTAGAAATATCAGTGAAGCATGTAAGGATGAACATTGGATGGAAGCCATGAAAGAAGAACTATTGCAGATACAAAAAAATGATACATGGGATCTTGTTCCTAGACCTCAGAAAAAAAATGTGATAGGAACCAAGTGGGTGTTCTAGAATAAGCTAAATGAACAAGGTGATGTGGTCAAAAACAAAGAAAAATTGGTTTGCAAAGGATACTCACAGATGGAAGGTATAGACTTTGAAGAAACTTTTTCTCCTGTTTTTTTTTTATAATTAGACTATAGGAATCGGGTAGCACGACCCCCTATAAACTGTAGTGCACCTGGTAAAATTTTTAAGGTGATTGGCGGTGCTGGTGCGACACGCCCTCTGGTACCACGGGGGTGGGGGAGACTAGACCTCATGACCAACCTCCTACAATGGAAAGATTTAGCCAACTGAGCTAGGGCCCCAACCCCAGAAAAAACTTTTGCTCCTGTTCCTATTTGAAGCTGTAAGATTATTTCTTGCTTATTCTACTTTCAAGAATTATAAAGTTTATCAGATGGATGTAAAGTCAACATTTCTGAATGGTGAACTGGAAGAAGAATTTTATGTTGAACAACTAGATGGATTTAAGTTGACTGATGAAAATGACATGGTATGCCGATTGAAGAAAGCTCTATATGGAGTTAAGCAAGCTCCTAGAGCTTGGTATGCTAGATTGAATAAATACTTGTTCAAAATTGGATTCAATAAAGGTATTGCTGACAACAATCTGTATTTCAAGTTGGATTAGAACAAAGAACTGATCATTGAAGTCTTTGTTGATGATATTATTTTTGAAGGTGATGATGATTTGTGTATGAATTTTTTCGGTGAAATGAAAGTGAATTTGAAATGCCAATGAAAGGAGAGCTTAAATTCTTTTTAGGATTGCAAATCACTCAGTTAGATGATGGAATATTTGTATCTCAGTCTAAGTATGTGAAAGAGTTACTGATTTTTTTTGGCATGGAAGATTCAAAACTAGTTGGTACACCTATGGTGAACAAATGCAAACATACACAAAAAGATGATTCTCTGAAATAAAATCAAACAAGATACAGGTCAATGATTGGTGGATTACTCTATTTGACTCAGACTAGGCCAGATATAATAAATTTTGTGTGCATGGTTGCTAGATTTTAAGTTGATCCTAAAGAGTCCCATGTGACTGCTGTAAAAATAATTTTCAGATATCTGAAAGGGATAGTTGATCTTGGTCTTTGGTATCCTAAGGATGATGATCTTATTCTAAGCGCTTTTACTATTGTTGATTGGGTAGGAGATGCAGATGACAAGAAGAGTACTAGTGGTGGTGCATTCTTCTTAGGAAAGAAGTTGGTATCTTGGTTAAGCAAAAAATAGAACTCAGTTTCATTATCTATTGTTGAGGAAAAATACATTGTTGTTGCAAACAGTTGTACCCAAGTATTATGGATGAAGCAAATGTTGAAGGATGTCACATAGTCCACAAAAAATCACCCCCTTACAATAGATAGCCATGGAGTGGAATCCCTTGTGGATTACCCTATAGGTGATGAATATTTTCCTAAAGAGTTATAAATGAGGCAAATTATGAGGCCATCTTCAATAGTTTTGGTGTAAAGACCCTCATATGACAAATTGCTCATCAATTTTGAGACTGGAGAGTAGGTGGTGGATGATAAATGAGCACTAGCTTGCTTTGAATTCACAAAAGATGATAAATTCATCACCACCAAGGAATTTAAGGATTTCATCCTTAGAAATAAAGAGGAAGAGTTGCAAAAGATATTAAAAGGGCAAAAAATCATAGAAGAAATCAAGAAGGAGCTCATTCCACAATTTTGGAAAGATGTAGATGTAGAAATGGCTACCATGACACCTCAAAGGGGTAGGAAAATAGTAAGGAGTGGTGGATGTTTGCTACTACTAGGATGGGATGTATCACTTGAAATTGCATTTGATACTATTTGTAGGTAGGAGGGAAGTTATCCTATGCTACAATTAGAAGAGAAAGTTGAAGCTCTATATTTTGGGTCTAGATTTAACCCAAGGCATGAGACCTTGACAATTTGGTCAATTTTCCTAGAGACCAATAAACCCCAAGTAATCAATGATGCAAATGAGCTCATTATCAATTTTATAGTCAAGAGATTATGGGATACAAGTTCCCTCCAAGCAACCATGCTCAATATAAACACAAAATTATTTACAAAAGTAGTAGTAATGAAGCTAGAGGCAAACTTGGAAAATGCTAATGCCATCAATTTGAAGTTGCAAGAGCAGGTCAATATTTTTTATATGATTTCTATGAGCTCCACAAGATTCTATTGAAGATAAGGAGTCACAATAAAAGGAGGAATTAACCCTTGAGGTTAAGAAATTTAAGAGAGAGGCTCAAGGAGAGCAATGAAAAGATAAGAATGGCAAAGGAAGGAGGAGGCAAAAGGATTTCAGACTTGGTTGACAATATTTTGGGCCACAAGTTATCTATTATTTTAATCCATGTTGATTAGGTATAAAATAATTATAGAATTATGAAATATGCATTCATTAATCATGCTAAGACAGGAGTTAGGTTGAAATGTTTTCAAGTTAGTTGGGCTCCAGGAGTAGCATTGTTGAAGATTTTTATAGAGCACTCCAATTTTTATTATAATTTTATATTTGATATTATTTCTAGGATTGAGGAGTTTTAGATGATTCCTATATTAGATAAAGAGGGGGAGATAAATCTTGCAAGGAGCGGAAATCCAATTTTGCTAACATTATCCCTCTCATTTATACGAGAATTAATAAAGATGGTGAGATGAATACAAAAAAATTAAACCTTAGCATGGACATGCTCTCAAAACTTGAGTACAACATAGTTGGTTTCTCTAATATGGTGCGAATACTAATGGGTGATGATTATATGGATCACATAGAGTAAATCAATTTCTCCCACTCAGATGATAACTTGTCATCAAAGCACAATATAAATAAGGAGATAAGTAGTACAAAGATTTGTTTTTCATTTCAATCAGTCATCAAATTTTAGCACAACTAAAAGATCAACAACTCAGAATATGAATATCAGATTTACTCTGTTAGCTCCAAAACACAATCTTGATTGAATCAAATTTGTTTAGAGTTATAAATGTTCTCAACAAGCTTTAACATCTATTGCAACAAGCTCTTCCTCAATATTTAAATGTATTTTATTTTATTTGAAGGTGGCACCACCTATTTTTGTCTTTTTGTACTATAAGAACTGGAATAAGGCTTTTAGCTTGTTGCGCCTTTACTTCTATTAAAGGGAATTTTGAACCTTATTCTGGCATTCGAGGCCTTAGGTTTTCATCAAATATTTGTAAAGAATTAGTCTTATACAATTAAGTTTTTAAAGTTCGAAATGAGAATGTTGTAATTTTCTCCATGATGACAACATACAATTCTATTTGATTGCTCATATGAATACATGCCATATTATTAATGTCTCCTCATTGTAAATCAACATCTTTTGAATCTTAATAATTAAAGATGATCAAGGTTATCAATGCACATTTATTGTAATAAATGTTTGATTGATGGCTTCTATTTAAGTAATAGACTAAATTTTCTTTTAGTTGAATGATTGAAGGTATTGCAATCACAATAAGGATCTTAAATAAGATTAATGACATTGTCCATTAGTTGGTTGTCTTATTGTAAGGAAATAAGATTATTAAAAACCATTGAATTAGAATTTTTGTTTGTTATGAAGAAAATTTATTTCATTCAAGACTCTATAATGGATAAGACACTAGTCTAATTAGTTCACAATATCAAAACCTAGGTAGGATCAACATAGAACTAGAAAGTTATCTTTTACTTTTTATTTATTTTATTATGCTCATTTCACACTATTGAAGTACAAATATGTAGCGGGTTTTTGAAGAAGATTCAACAAATCAAGTTCATCCCCAAATTATTTGTATGAAATTGTTATATATTACAAAGATATTCATAACTTCCAAGTGAATGCTACCAGGTTGGTGGAAAGAACATAAAAGGATAAGAAAGATAAAGATGAGCTATTGAAGGTAGTAGAGTTGCTATCAAATTGTCTTAAATCATTGATGGACCCAAGTTCTCCCCAACCTCTTAATCAAGAAATCACTTCAGTCCATACTCCGCAATCGAAAAAGCAATGATGAATAAAGTACAAAAGGATAGCTACTATGGGAGGATTTCTCAGGAATGGGTAAGTGATATATAAACCAAGGGGCCTCCATTTATTGAGAAAATGAAGAATGTCTATGATGACTTAATATTATTGAGAAATTCTATTAAAACTAAAATAGAAAATAGAAAATAGGAGGAAACCCCATGTTTACAAAATGATAAAGAGTTTAGAGAAATATACAGTAGAGAAGATTATCCCATCTGCAAAAGACCCAAGAATTATAATGTGGAAGAAAAGTATCGAGTGGAAAATTTTTTCCTAAAGAAAAATATCCAAGAACAAAATAATTTGTTGAAAGAATACAATCACATTAACATTGATCTCATTAAAGAGTTCTTAGATTTTGGATTCCATCTTATGAAAGGCAACAATGGTGTTGTAGCTACACTAGATGAATTGAAGGAGGGATTCATTCAGGTTGTTTATATGTTATCTAGTGAGAAGAATTTTAATTAGGAAACCATGAATAAGTTGGCTAGAATTGACTCTACATTGTCTTGGTATGAGAACTTTCTAGCCAACCTTGCGACTAAATTTGACACCATTCATAGCAACAAAGCTCTCTGGAAGTTGAGGATGAAGAATGTTACAATTCCATAGCATGTTGATATCCTAGTTGTCATACAAGCATTCAAATATTACAAAGCATGTGTGGCATCTAGTCAATGGGATCCAACAACAAAGGAAACACCTATGGGTCCACCTAATCAACCACCTTAGTAGCAGCCTCATTTATTTGAATATTTTAGTTTCATAAAGTTTTAATGTAATGAAATTTATTTTTGCAATTCTTTAAAAGAATCGATTTTTCAATAATTGATTGATAGTTACACTTTGTAATTCTTTGAATATGTAATTCACAGACATTTTGAGGGGTTTGAATTTTTTATCCTCGTTACACTATGATGTAAAAGTGAGAATGTTGGAGTATGTGAGACACTAAGAGGGGGGGTGAATCAGTGTCTAGAAAAATTAACTCAAATTTTTGACTTTTAAAACCCTTTTAAAACCTTTTGAGAAATAACATAAATTATATTTCAAGGACTAACATGTGTATCAATCTGAATTATTGATTCTCAATCATATAAATGTAAGTGCAGAAATGTATAACTATGAAATAGTAAGATCACAAATGAAACTAAATAAAGACCCATAACACAGTGAATTTCCTAAGTGGTAAACCCTCTTGGGGTAGAAAAACCACTCGTAAAATTGCCTCACTAGCTTAATGAACCTCACTGGTTACAGAGTGCCTCACTGGAAAAAATGGCCTCACTAACCAAAGAACCTCACTGGTTATAAGAATGCCTCACTGGCAATAAAACAATGCATCACTGGCAATGATCGTTTTGTCTCACTGACTTGATCATTTTAACTTCACTATACATTTCTAAATAGAGTATAAGACACCTACATAGGATCACTCTATTTCACTACAAATCACATTTCATTTTTCAATCCAATACACTTGGTATCCTAAACATTCATTTAATGGAATCTTTAAAATATCAAATGTACCAATTACAGCCTATTTTGCACATTTCTTGCAAAACTTTCTTTTCAAAATTTTGTTTATACATTCAACATGATAACTCTGTAAAAAGCACCAAACACATAACAGTGTGAGATCACTGGTTAAATAAACAATCTATGTTCCATTTCAAGCTATCATCTATCCACACTGAAACTTTCAAATGTAACCTTTAAAACCTGTTACAATAACTATTTCCATAACAACCTCTGAGTTGTAAACTGCCCATGTACATTTACAATAATCTATTATAACAAAGTAACATTTCCATTTATCCATTTTAAAACACAAAAACCTTTACCCACATGACGAAAGCAAACCACAACCTCGAAAACCCATACAAGGGTTTCAACATATTAGGCAACATTAATCACATAAAAAAATGCTTATCTTCCCTTAACAAATATAATTAAACTGCTTCAAATATTTGACACAGAGTTGTGCCCTAGAAAGTATCAAAAATGCAAAACAAGAAAAACTCGACCAAGACCTTGCATTACACTCAATCACTAACTAGAGTGTTAATCTAAAAGAACAACCTGAATCAACCTTAGAAAATAATAGATATCACCTAGTGAATTTGAATGTTGAAGACTACATTTTGTAACTAATGTACCACCAAAAAACCAAATTGTTCCATTCCCTAAGTCAACCACTGCTAGGTCGAAGCAAAGACACTTCAAAAATACTCATGACCAAATTGAAACCATGTCTTGCAGCCATTATTCCACCTTCAAGTTTCATAATATGTCATTCATTCTTCAAGCCTCAAACCCTAAGTCGATAGCTAAATAAACCAAACTTCAACTTTGCATAATGCCTAATAAAAAAAAATCTATCTTTTTGCTACCTTTCCTTGTTGTCCTTTTAACCCTAAATGGGGTCGGTTTAAACAATGAGCTCACTGCCCTTTCAAACTTTTCTTTTAGCTACTATTACCTTCGATTTCAAGTTACCACTTGCATAAGCTTTTTTTGCCGGTGTATAAAGATTTACAAACTTTAAATTAAATGACCATGTTGCTTAAAAAACAAATACAATGCCACTATCATAATAAAGTAGAATTCCTTATATAAGCACTTATAATGCCTTGTATGACTTGTACTAATTTGATAAAACATGTGCTTAGTAAACCAAAGTAAATATACAGATCAATACCAAAGTGCCAAGGTAAATATGCTAAGATCAATCATTGATCAATGATGGATGAATGCAAACCAAGTTCAAGACCAAAATAACACCAACACCAAAACAATGTATCACTATAATGTGAATGCCACTTCCCAAGTATACAAAGCATTGTAATGTGAATGCCACTTCCCAACTACACAGAGCATCAACCTGCCAACTGCCATAGTCACCAACTTGTCATCAAGGAATCTAATTTTTTTGTGTGTCTTTGAAATCAAGGGAAACAACTGAGGGACAATAGAGAATTGATCAAAAAATTATCAATTAAGTTTTGTTTGTTTTGTAAGAAACTCTTTGTTTGTGTGCATTGAAGTTGAATGCATGGTGAAAGTTTATTTTGAGTCTATGAGCTCAAGTGAACACCTGAATGCTACTTTCCTTTGTTAAAGTGATTATTTCAACATGGTATTCATGACTTGTGTGTTGAAGTTGATGTTTTGAATCTTATTTCTTTGAATGCCTATTCAAATTTGTATCATGGATATGAACACATTTTAGTTGTCTTTACTAATTTTTGGTCAAAAGTATATCCAACTTTAAATATCAAAAACTAAAAAAATTATTATACAATATAGTTGTAATTTTTTTAAAATTCAGAGGAAAGTTAATCAATAACTTACCCAACTGTTCATTACCTATTTGTCTTCAATTTGGGCATAAAAAGAGTCATATTAATTTAATCTTTGAGAGGAAAAATCTATTAACTGACATATTTTCAGAAATTTTACCGGGGACTTCAAATAAAATGTTTTATAAAGTTTCCTTATACATTATTGCTTGATTCCTTTATGAATAAACATGGTTTTGTCATATAATGTTGCTTTTCCTATACTCCAATCAAATTTGAATTAGGTACAATCTGAGTAAGAAGACATATTATCACAATTGAACACTTTAGCCTGGAGAGTTAGGAGGACTGCAAAAGAATATCATAGAGTTAACCAAGTCTTGGAAGAAGAGGAGGAGTTAGGAGACGAACTTAGAAGACTCGGGGCAAGACAACAACCATAAATCATTAATAGAATTCTTATCCTCCCAACAGTTCATATCAAAATGAAACAATGGAAAATGATTTGCTTTATGGTTTAGGACATAGGACAACACATTTCACAATCATATCATTGAAGGGAAACCCTAAAGACCTAAATCTAAAGTATGCAAAGGAGAAAGAGATCTTGCAATAGGGTTGTCCTAGGGTCTAATTATAAACTAAAGAGGGGTTCAACACCAAGCTAGGGCTTGGAAAGACTAATGAAATGAAAGACCTAATGCTTAAACCTAATGCAATGCAATACTTCACTAAATGACCTAAAAAAGCATGTAAATCAAAACAAAAACTTGAGAGATGAAAGGTGTGCACCTGGAAACCTGAAGAGGGTTGGATGAAGCTCTGAAATGCTAAAAACACTAAATTTAAAGTTGACTAGGACTCATACACTAGACTGAGTAATTTAGTCCCAGATCAAGGTTTTTGAACAAGAATAGGTTTCTCACAATATAGATTCTTGATCTACAAAAATATAGAAATTTACCTATACTGGGACCCATACACTAGAAGTGGCGTATCAATCTAGTTAGGGTTTTTTAGAAATTCAAAGTCTGATTATGCTCTTCAATGTCTTCTCTATACTTTCCACTTGATTTTTGGATTTGAAACTCTGATTTGCAACCTCTAGATGTCTTCCAATGATCTCCAATGCAAGGTGACAACTTTGACAACTGTCTCCAAACTTTCTCTTCAATGTGTCTTCAACCTAGATTTGCAAATCACACACTAAAGAGAGGGAAAAATGTTGTTTTATTAATGGAAATGGGTTTGCCTTGGTCAAACCTCGTTGTGGTAATCAAACCTTATAATGAAATGAAATAGGATGAAGGAATGGTGAATGAACAAAATGCAATATTGCAACTCACCAAACCCTAGCAATAAAGTGTTGCAAGAATGTATGAAATGGATCCAATGGATGTAGATCTTGACTCTTGCTTGAATGTGATAGATCCTGACTTGAATGCAAGCTTGAATCATGAAACCCTACATCACAATTGTTGGCTCAAAAATAAACATGATGCATAATTACTTTGACATGATGCTTGATGCTTGAATAATGCTCTACAACACTTGATAATTTTCCCTTGAATGCTCTTGTAAACACTTCAATGCTCTTGTGGACTCAAATTTTCTATTAGGATGCTCATTCAACTTGCTAGGTGTAAAATGAGTGAAAGAAACTTGTATTTATACTTGTTTATGCCAAATTTATCGAAATTACAACACTACAAGCCGACATCAAATCTAGGAGAATAAAATCCTGCCAAGAATTTGAATTAAACTTAATTTTGGGCCACACGAGACTCAATATTCCAGAAGTGGCATATCAGTCCCATTAGGCATAATTATGGGGAACATTTTTAAAAATGCTTAGAAAGGTGTGAAATCTAGATCGAGACCCAAAACCCTAGGTGGGACTCATATGCCCAAGGTGGCGTATGAGTCCCAGATCACTAAATTTGGGCCACACAACCTAAAAACACCTAGATTATGATTGGATGTTGATTTATGTTGGCATTCTCCTTGGAAAGATGCATTAAATCAAGCTTGTGGATGCAAATTAAGGCTAAATAAGGCATAAAAAATCCCAGTTATTTATGAAAACCCTAGAAAAGTGTGAAAGTGTGTTACAACACTTTATGACACTTCAAATAAGGTAAAATTAAGTTCATTTGGTTGATAAGGGCCCAAAACCTAATGTGAATGTGTCAAACACATTACAACACTAAATCAAGGCAACATTATGCTCAATTTAACAAGGAGGGCCTAAACAAGCAAGGAAAATTATTTAGGGATACTTTTTTGTTGCCACATTTAGCCCCCACTTTAGTAAGAGGATGAACTTACTTCAAACTCACACTAAAGTAGACAAACTCACATCAAGAGGGGTCCAAGTGAACTAGTGTTAGTAAGATAGGATGACAACGATCAAGATGGGTGATCATGCCTCCAAGATCAAGATCCCATGGCAAACCAACATAGGCACAAAAGAAAACACATGAAAAAGGTACAAAAAGCATCATCAAGGCACAAGCATGTACTACCAAAGACAAAGAGAAAAATAAAATAGAACAAAAAAGGGGTGGATGGATCAAGCTTCGACCGTTTGCCCGACATGTTGTGGATCATATCTAGGTTGTTTGTCCAAAAATGCACACTCACTTTAAGGCAATAGAACTTCAAGTCATCTGTTGGGTGAGTAATCTAAAGAGGTGAGACACATACACACATGGCTGATATGCACTCTCACACACATGCTAGTGGCTATGGGAAAGTCATGCCTTAGATGGGATTCCCGTCAAACTATACCAAAGTTATACCTCTTGATAACTTTGATAAGGCGCCACACAATAATGAACTTCGAGCTTCATGAGGCAAGCAAAGTTTTGTATGCTTGAAAATAATGAACAAACAAGATGGCTCCATGGGCATACAAAGTGTGTTATTGAAGGTGGCCATATAACCAAATTTACAAATGTAAAAATAATGTAAAGAATGTTCAAAGGAGTCTTGCTTAGTTCATGTAAGGTCTTTAACTCAGGGAATATTATAATTTATACCTAATGTCTCCAAGAGAGGACCAATCAAAGAATAAAAGATTCACAAATTAGGGGATGCAGTGTATCAAATCAAGCCAATACAATGAATATAATATGCTTAGATATATCACACTCTTAAGGAACATCACACCCGATCTCACCAAAAAGTGCAAGCCACATTGCATAAAGTAAGAAGACTACACAAAAACACATGAAATGCAAAAGAATAATGCCAATGTATGCCCCCACTTTAAATAAATTGCTAAACACCATGTTGTGAGAAATTACTGAAAAGTATCAAATGATAAATGCTAATAATAGGCTCCCCTAAGGGAGTGAATTGTCTCTTAGGAACATTGTTTGTTCTTTGTGGTCCCCTTTGAGTGAACTTGCAATGTTTATTGTTATTTGGTTGTTTGGCAATGATGTGGATGGATGTTGTGTATTTATGGTTTGGGTGTTTTCTTTCCTAGGAACAATGAGGACCACCTTTGCATTAATGAAAACATCACTAGTAACATTCTTATTCTTGGCCCAAAATCAGGGTTTGTCATTATAATTGGTGGATGGGAGGTTGTATTTATACACTTGGTTGCTCCCTTATGCAATTTAGGCTCTCTTGATGTTGAGTGCCCTAGGGATAAGCTCATCATAAGATGTGACACATTGCATCTTAAATTGGAAGGACATGTCCCCTTCAACATTAGCATTGATAATTCCTACTTGTTGCTCTTCAAGAATGCACCATTTGCTCTTGCTAGCCCATTGCCTCCACCTTTGTAGGAAATTAGCAAAGGATTCTCCTTTGTTCTACTTGAGAGTGTACAACTCTTCTAGGCTTACATCCATGTCAAGATTGAAAGAGAAATGGTTGATGAACCTATCAATTATTTCTTCTAATGTTTTGATACCAAGAGGCAACTGTGAGAACCAATCAATTGTTGGGACCACCAAACTATGTGGGAAGAGGCACATCAAGTAGGAATCATTGTAGGAAACCTCCATACACATGGCATGGAATTCTTTAATGTGATCCATAGGATTTCCCCTCCCTTTGTATCAACACAAAAATATAATAAAAACGTATTCTAAGACCTTGAATCTTATCCCATTGGGGGAGTGGTGTCACATTGATGTGGAATGGTGACCCTTTCCCAGTACCTTGGATAATATGAGCCTATTTCAATTGATTTTATTGAATAAAATTGACGAAATTAATGAAATATGAATGAAACATGGATGCAAAACTAGTTTAACATGATGAAGATGAGTGATAAATGCTAAAATGCTTGATGGGGATGGATGCAAGATATGCTAAATGAAAATTAATTTCAAAGATGCAAGCCATGGATGCAAACTTATGCTAAAATGAATGCAAAATAAATTAAAATGGAAGCCATTAATGGATGCTTAAGCTAATATAGATAAAGATTAATCTAAAATGCTTAACAAATACTAAATATGGATGCAAGTGAGTATGAATTTCAACAACATAACTTTTCTATCAAAATATGGATCCATTTCTCTCCAAATAGTGAATTATTTATAGGAGAGAAAATGAAGAGTCAAGGGTTCAAATCAATTTGATCAGTTAATGGTCAATATGAAAAGGAGGGTGAAACATGGATCAAGGATTCTCATCAACGAATGAGAATCAAAGATCACATGGATCAAGGAAAGCATCAAGGGTTGAGAATGATTCCAAAACACACACTTTGTAACAACTTTGAAAGTTTGTTAAAAAGCTTATTTGAAAACAACCATTCACTTTTTGGAGCTAATTAGGAGAATATTTCTTTGGAATATTCCCTATGCAAGTGGATGGGTGAGGAAAATTAGTAATTTAGTAATTAAAACTAAATTTTGGCTGTGTAAGATGAGGAATAATAGGATATCCATTAAATAATTTATTTATTTAATGAAAAGGGGGGAGTGACATTTAATTCAATGATTTAAATTATTTAATTAAATGATAGGAGATAAAGGGAGGTGTTTAAATTAAGCAATTCACATGATTTAATTAAACTAGATGAAATGTTAGTGTGAGAGGGTAGGAATGAACCTAATTAGATTAATTAGATTAATTAGATATAAATGAAGCATTTAATTAAATAACTAGGCTTATTTAATCAAACAGGAAAAAAGAGGATGAAATTCAGGACGAAACGATTTTAGTATATCAGATTCAAGTGTGTAGTATCATTCAGGACATTTTTAAGTGTCTACATTTCACCCCTCTTTGAAGCGAGGTACTTGTTACATTCGTTCAAAGACTAACACTTTTCATATTAATGTTGTTACTCATATCGAAATTCCCTGATTTTTTGGATGCCCCACTATTACCCCAATGGAAGGAATTAAGCTGGTACCTTACCCCCTTGAGAGCGGATGAAAAATTGGAATTTTAGGTCAATGTCATGACAAAGGTCGAACATAGGTTAAGCTCAAAGAGGACTAGAAAGCTCATATGTTTGATGTAGGTAGATTTGATGATGTATAGAAAATCATCAACCATGGGTAGCCTCATGTATATTTTGATATATCATGCACATATTCGACACTTGGATAGAAATGTTAGTAAAGATAGAAGAATAAGAAGAATAAGATGGATGGATTAACCATTGATTTTGAGATTGACTCAGAAATCCAACAAGCCTATGATTCTTCGAGACTTTATTAGATATTGTAACAAGAAAGATGATTTTCTCATTTCTATGATTGGGACTCTTCTTCATTCCTTATTTTTGATATAACACATAGACACGATACATCAAGGTATCAATAACCAGGTTAGCATTGTATCCAGTGCGATGGACTTTGACTTTGCAAATAGATAGGATAGTTCTTGCTCACACCTTGACATATAGAAGCCTCATTAGAATGTAGTTTATGAGTTTAGAATATTTTGGACCAAAGCATATGCAATAGTCAACAATATACTCCAAATGACCTCTCTACACACAACTAAGCAAGTATTTTCTAGAGTTATTTTACAAGAATACCCCACAAGCACAAAAAATGAAAGATAATGATCGATGCCCCATTCCTTTCTCTCTAAATTATTTTGATAGACATCATCGAGAGGTCCTTAGAATGGGTCAATAAGATAAATCATAAGACAATATCAAAATGAACAAACAGTCAATGTTATCTATATCTCTTGCCAAAAAGGTGTGTTTTGTTTAAGATAAATATCCAAAGTGATTGCCAATGATAATGCCCATTGTAGGAAGGATGCATCCTAGGAAATGTTAGTGGATGGTGTCAGGTTGATAGGTTATTTGAAAGGTTATTGATATAAGGCTTGATTGACATGTTTCATAATGATCAAGAATTTGATTTTTGTGTTTAAAGTTTCTACTTTTTCTAATTGTTGTACTTGTTTCCCATCTGTTTTGCCAAAAGTTGAGGGTGATGATCAATTTATTATGGATGAAAGTTTATTGTGAGTGAAAGCGAAACAGTATGGGTGGTTTTGGATTTTTTGGAATATTTAAATGTTTTTTGGTCTTTTGAAATGTTTTGAGGTTTTTTTTGGTCCTTTTTGAATGTTTATGTTTTCAAATTTTTTTTGAGGTTGTTTAGGATTTTTGAATGTTTCAAATGTTTTTGGGTTTTCTGAGTTTTTAAATGTTTTTGCATTTTCTAATATTTTGACCAAGAACCTAACCTAAAATACTATCCTAGGGGCCTCAAGGGCTTACCAAAGATGAGTCTTTCCTACGTTATACATGCAGAGACCACATAGTTCGACTAACTTTGACTTTCTTATTGATGAGATATAAACACTTGATGGATTATTAGTTTATTATGACAAACTCCTAAAAAACTGACCTAGGGTGTCTTGAGGGCACATCAATGATGGCCTTGCCTACATTCAAGCTCAGAGACTCATAGTTCGACTTGGTAATGTTTTTTTATTTTTGATGTTTTGACCTATTTAGTGATTTTGATGTGTTTTGGATGTTTTGGATTTTGACTTTAAATTTTTTTGATTGTTTTTGGATTTTAGCTATATAGGATTTTGATGTTTTTGGATTTCGGTTGTACAAGATTTTGATATTTATGGATTTTGGTTGTACAAGTTTTTGTATTTTTTGATTTTGCAAGTTTTTTGGATTTTGATGAGATTTTCAAATGTTTTGGGGTTTTCGAGAGGTTATGAGATAAACGATACGTAGATCACAATGTTGATGTCACATTATGATATATAAGACATGGATCAAGAGTTATTTGAAACAAGAGTGCAATAACCTGCCCCCAATGTCTAGTAATGTTTCTTAGTGCAATGGACAACCAAGATAGGTGATGTCATGCGAAGAGGTCAACCAAGTTTAATCATGCTTAGATATGGGCTATGGGACTTCATGAGATAAAATGGTAAAGAACCTGTCAAAAGCTTGCCATGAGTAGAGTTGAATTATACGTTGAATCTTTGTCAAGATCAAGATAAATTGGGATATCTGATAAAGCTAGATTGGATAGATGGAGGGAACATTGGATTTATCATGACAAGGATGAGATGCTTCTGTATGAGAAGGATCATATAGATGTTAGATTCTAATCATGATGCATATTTTCTAGGTTTTCATCATAGTACTTTCCCAAACCACCACCATATTGGTTTTCACTTGAGGACGATTTTTATTTTTACTATTTTCTTGATTTTTGATTTTTGATTTTTATTTTTTATGATTTTTGGAAATTTAACCCTTATGTTGAACTACTTGGTGGTATTGATGTAGAGGCCATTGTCATAATGTTCCAATGATACCCCACTTGAAGAATCTACTTTGCTAAGATACAAGCACTTGGATGCAACTTTGAAGAACTCTAATCTACCTTATTAGTACTGGAATTAACCTTTTCTATGTGTGCATATCGTGATAAAGTTCCTTTGGAATCCTTATGATGAAGGGTAGCTACCAACACATGGTCAATGCAAGAATTATATATTATGAGTGGAGTGGACAATGTCATGCATAAAGGAATATGAGATGGATTGGTTGATGGTCTCGAAGCTTTGACTCTCCAAACTTGGGAAGATGAGCAATGATGGGTGGGAGTAGAGGTTTTCATGGAATTAGGACCAACCACCTGATATACTTTGCTCCTTGCTTGAGAAGCCTGATTTTGTAGTTGAGGACGCTTTTGATGGATACATTTCCCTTTTGGACTTTTCCCCATAGTTTATTTGACTAATGGAGTATCATTGGGATGATTTTCTTTATTTTTCTTTGGTATTCATTTATATTTGAGATGTTATTTGTGCTTTACTTTCATTTTCTTTGATGATCTTCTCCTTATTTTGATAGGAATATTTCTTTTTACTATGGTCCCAATTGTGTATGAGATGATGGGTGGATGGTGATTCATGATATGACTAGTTGTAGTGCTGACATTATTTTCCTCATAAGGATCCTTCATGTCTCATATGTTGATGTTTGTATTAGAAAAGATTTCCCTCGGTGTTGTGAAGGTATTAACGATACCTAATCCTTTGCCCTGATAATGTATCATCTGATCCATAGCTACTGAATATGACTTGTTGTGAACACACAATATTGCTATGGGTTCTTGTTGTTCATAAATATGAATTGTTTGCTCTGATTCTATGATATCATTATTTGTTGATACTGCTTCAAAAGATGTTGGTGCTGATTCAAAAGATGTCGATGATGCACAAGAATTGTAAGAATCAAGAATCTTGACCTCTGCTTGCTCTTGTGTGGGAATATTAAGAGTGGGAGACTCTTTTTTTGGATGGATAATGTCTATATGTCCATTAGAAAGAAACATCTCAAGGGTGATATCGGAGATATCTTTGGAGTTTAAAATGGTTTGGAAGATGTCCCTTAGCTCTTGGTGAAACTCTGGGGATTTAAGTTCTTGATCTTGACTCAATTCAGAGTAGATTTTGTTATCCTCAAGAGCCTTTTCTTGACATGATCCTTGGGTGGATGATATATCATCGATAAAAGACTCTTCGCAACAGTTTGTGGGTATGACTGAAATAAGGGATATTTACCCACTCCTTTGTAACTTCTTCAACATGCCCAATCATGAAGTCATATGTGGGAGAGATATCATAATTTGATATGCACTTGATGCCATTATGATATGAAATATTGCTAGACACTATTGATTGGTTTGGACTTTGTTTTAAAATAGTATCTTGATGTATGTTTGGTTCCTCATTTTGTGATGAATGAAAAACATGAATATGTCCCACCGTACTATCATGGGTATGGTTTACATTGTTTAAATCTGATGCCATTCTTGAATCTTTTTCTTTCCCATGATCAAGCATAGGGTTTGTGTAAATTTTTTAGATTTTCATTCCCAAATTTTTGATCAACATCAATGTCTCCTTGTTCAATAAGATCTTGTATTAGATGCTTAAGTCTAAATCAATTTTATGTGTTATGAAATTTGTATTGGTGAAATCCACAAAAATGATCTTGTCTATAGCTATGAGGTTTGACTTGTGGGGCTTGGTAGTTTGATAAATTTGGGAGTGTGATAAGGTTAGACTGTATCAAATTCTTCAACAAATCCCCCATAGGTTCCCCTAAGGGAGTGAATTGTCACTTAATTTCAACTCAAAGAGGACTAGAAAGCTCAGATGTCTAATGTACATGATATTTATTCATGGGGGTCACTTAATACTTTTTATTCATTCTCTATTATAGGGTACTTTTTCCTCATATGGGGGTTTACACTTTTCATGTAAATTAGACATCTTTCATTCTTTTCTTTCTTTTTGAGAGGAATTTTTCTCCTTTTCTTAGTATGTGAGATATTATTTTGTACATGGGTACCTCTTTAGGCCTTGTAACTAAGACCCATCTTTACATCTTTTCAAAAAAAATCATTCTCCCTAAGTTGTAGTTAAGGGCATGGTGTTGGTATGTTTAGGGTTATTTCCCTAATTGGTTTCACTCTTGGATCCTTTTCACACATAGTTTCTTAAGTATGCATAGGAATTTCTTAGTCCAATTTCACTTTATATATCTTGCTATAAGATTAAGACACATGTCATAAATTTATGTTGTCCTATGTGTCATCCTAGGATTTATAAGAAAGAGTTCTCATTATAATTTATAACACAATCTATTCTTATGTTTTATATCAAGTCAAATTAAATATAGTTTATTATATTGTATCGATCTTCATTTTTGTTCATTATACTTTCTTGGTCTCAAGTGGATATCTTCATAACCAAAATTTACACCAACATCTCTTAACAAAATTCTATTATTTCTCTCAACTCCTATGAGTCAATCAATAATGTTTAATCTTTAAAGAATTCCACAAAACTTATCAAACTACAAAACCTTGATGTTGTTAAATAAAAATTTATCAATATTATGTACTACACCAATCTTTTTATTACCCTCATTTTCCTATAATAGATTTCATATTTCTAACACAAGGCATAAATAATATATTTTCAAAATATAGTGAAAAATCACTATAGTTATGGTGCTCTCTAGGGAATTTTCTCTTGAGAAAAAAATGGGGTTCTAAGTAAAAAATCTATCCATTGAGTGTATGTTCCCTTTGATAAAAAATCAAAATTGGAAAGACAAAATTTGTGGAGGATAGAAGATTTTACAAATTTTCCTAGGCTACTTGGGTTTTCTTCCACTCATCCCTTATGGGGACTTCAATAATATTGAATACTTTCAATCATCACATCAATTCAAAAGTATCATTATATGAGTATATTTGTGTTGAATACCCAAAATACTGAGAGGGGGGGTGAATCAGTATTCTATTAATCCATTCAAACATTAAACATCTAATCACTAATGCATATTCAACTGCAATAAGGAAAGAAAGCATGAAACATGCACAATATCACATAACACATGAACACCATGATTTTTACGTGAAAAACCCAAAATGGGAAAAACCACGACAATGTTAGCTCACAATATATTATAACCGGTAATAGTATATTACAAAAATGATCACTATAAGTGGACTCACTATGCAAGTGGACTCACTCATCGACTGAGAAAAAGATAGAAGAGAGATGGTGGCTCACAACCTATTTTTGAACTATTAAAATTGCATCTTATGTATGCATGAATTATAGTTCCATTGAAGCACAATAACAAAGTTTATCTGATTCTAATTCAACACTCTACCTTACTCTTCATTTGCACAATTTTGATGTTAAAGTTAACATTCACAACTTAACTTCACACTACTCTACTCAAATTCACATAACACATAATAAATTTCACATGCATTACATCGATCCAACATATATATCCACATCAAGTATAACATTGATTAGGTCAACCTAATTATATGTAATACCCAATATGTAACTTGTCAGCTCCAACACTTATCATCCACATAATGTGCCATAATTCAAAAACTCAAAACACCTTAAGTTAGGTTGACATGGACCTATAATAGATCCCACATAAGATAGAAATACATATTTATCCTTTGCATAACATCAAACATGTTAGGTCGGCTCCATATAAGACCTAAAAGTAAAAACCTTCATCTATGTATCCATATCTCGAAATGTGGACCTCAAAAATTGATACTGTAGAGACTCAAAATATCCTGATTGATATCATGCACTTGATCCTGATTTACTAACACTGATTCTTCCTTAATCATTTCCACACTAACTAATTAGTTGAACAATCTTTATTTAATTAATTAAATTTCCTCCTTAAATCAGATAATACACTTTATCATATTATTTCATCATGTTCTTCTTTTAATTAAATAAAAAATTATTTTTAATTAAAATCCTAATGTTCTTCTTTTTAATTAAATACCTCATTTTTATTTAATTAAAATCCTAATGTTCTTCTTTTTAATCAAATAAATCAGTTTTATTTAATTAAAATCCTAATGTTCTTCTTTTAATTAAATAAATCAATTTTATTTAATTAAAATACTAATGTTCCAATATCCTCTCATTTGATTTAAATAAACCCAAACATTTAAATTAATGTCATAAATCAACTAATCTCATCTAAGTTAATTAATTAGCTCCTAACACTAACCCCCCATTCTTCTAGATTTTAACTCCACCGTAGGGTAAGTCAACCTTGGTCAACTAACCAAGTTGCACATGTAAATCAATTTATTTGATTTACTAATTACCTTATTTTCTTTCAAAATGGCATATTCCTAGAATATTCCATCCATTTGAGTTTTCCCTCCCAAAGGACTTTTGTCCTCTTTTTTGAGCCACCTTGGCATTAAAGAGCTTTTACACACAAGCCACCTTGGATTTAAATAGCTCTTACACATTCTCTTACACAAGCCACCTTGGCTTTAAATAGGTCTTGCACCTTCTCTTACACTAGCCACCTTGGCATTTATTCTTCTTACACATCCCATCTCCCAAAATGTGCTCACACATGTGTGAGCACATCTCCTCCAAGATTCGTTAGCATGTTGACAAGTGGCACAATGCTATTGGTTCAATTTTTAATCCCACATTCTCCCCATTTTTCACTCTTCCATCCTTGGCTTCTATAAATAGAGGCATCATTTTCACAATGAGGATACACAACTAAGAGCATTATCACTATAGGCATTTCATTCCATAGTTTTCATCATTTGCAAGCAATTTATCTAGATTATAGGCAATTTCATACTTTTTTCATCACAAATCCATCATTAAGCATATCAAGGGGTTAGGAAAGGGCTTATTTCCACATAAAAGGAGCACTAATCCCCCCTATGGGATGCTGGTTTGAGTATTAGAATAGTATTTCATTAGTAGTTTTGATATTCTACTTTGCTTTCATGTTCTTATGCTTAGATGAATTTCATAGGGAATGCTTAATTCCTACTTTTTTCTTGACTAATGATTACTTGTTTGTTCATGTTTGAGTAGGTCTGGGAAGAGCATTCACAGGTACCATATGGAATCTATGCTCAAATGACATCTAAAAACTTATCTTCAACACCACAAGGCCAAAAACTCATCCGTAGAGAAGTGCGGATTCTCCCACCCAAACACACTGTTGGTGTTTTATTTTTCCAACTAAGCTTTGAAACTCTCTAAGAGGTAGCCAACCTCTATGTTTAAGAACTCTCAAAGTTAGTGTCCAACTGACAAGATTCAATCAAAGACTGAGATCTCCTACACTTTTGGCTCTGTGAAACCAAGGAGGGTGTTCCTATATGTGCTCACAAAAATGCTTCATGCCTCAAGAACACTTCTATACACAGATACATTCCTATTAGTACACCTAGATACCATCTACCAGGGTTTTGACAAACCACAGAGTAAGAAAAACTATCTAGAGCTAGGAAAATTGATTTAATGTGAGATTTGCATCTCAAGAGAGATAGAATTTGATTTTAAAATGTTCTGACTTCGAACCCACACATTTAGGGTGACATTTTTGTACGTTAAAAAGGATCTTAAATGAATTAACTAGTGCCTCATTCAACTGGGTGGGAGTCACATAAAACATAACCTTGGTATCATTGAACTATATTTATAATGCCTTACACCATAAGATTTTCCAATATTCAAAACAATACTCCTTAGCATATCCTAAGCACATTACCACCGACCTGTAACTCCTTTTCAAGCATTTGATTAACTCATTAAGTTAAAGAAAGAAAATGAATCACACATTCAAATATACCATTGAAGATGAATCAAGCAACCATTGATAACTTCATTCACAATCTATCATACATACATAGGAGAGCAATTGTCTTAAATGTTTAGATTTCTTTTGATATCAGTAATTACAAAAAAGAATAGTATGCTTATCTTATGTACATACCCAACCTAGAATGACTTCCTAGCTAAAACCTTCAAGATACTGCAATATATTTTCTAATTGTACACTGTCTAAACTTAAGGACTCAAAAAATCCAACCTCCACAATGAGCCTTGAAATCTCCTTTATAGATCAGGAGAGCAACAAGCATCGGGCTCAATTATTGATCTCAACCAAATTTCATCTTTACCAAATGAAATTTGGATTACATTTCAAAATTCCCCATCATCAAAATGTAACCATACTACAAATAGAGGAATCAAAATGGTTACACCCCTGTAACTAGCCAAACAAATCAAAAGCCACCGCATCACCCACGCGCACATCCACATCCAACCCGAACAATAGAAACAACATCAAAAAGAAAAAGCACAACCCTAGCGACCATATCATCACCTTGTACCACAAACAACCACACGACTTCAATACAGGCGACTACTCCTTGTTCTCGCTTCAATATGAAGTGAGACCATCATTTTACCTTTGTTTGCACAACACCAGACCCAAAAACAACACACGGTGCTACTGCAATAATTGGAGAAGTTGTGAGGAAATCCTCATCTGTTCCCACCAGCTTAGTCAGGGCCACGAGGTAATCATAGTAGTTTGAATCAGTTTTGGACCCTTCACCACCAGAGCTAGCATAAAGCTCAATAGGTGACTCGTAATGTCCAGACCTCGTCTCAACCCCAACCAACCTGTAGTCATCCTCGAATTCCCTCATTATTCGATAGTTCGACACTTCAACCTGTATGACCTTTCCCTTGATGTAGGAACTGCTTTTGGCTCGAGTTGGGACGAACCCAACACCTTCAACAACTACCCTAGAAGCACCAGGAACAGTACTATGTTCAATTGGTTTCTCCCCCCGCTGCAAATTCTTCGCGCCCATCCTGGCGCTTCTTCATAATGGGGAAACAGGAACCATCGACTTATCCATCCTATTCACAAGCTCAAAACTCAGCAAGAAAACCAATTACCTACAAACAAACACAAACTCAAAAATGCAATGATGCTAATGAGCAATTAGTAGGCATTTATCGAGCAAGCTAGTGTAGATAACGTTAATTGCTCCAATTGCAGTACAAGTAAGCGAGTGATTAGTGGCTGACGTTGCTACCACAAAATATCTCCAAGCTCATGGAAAACTGCGTACAACCCATCATGATTACCAGGCGAATACCACTCGCACGCATGGAAATCAAGATGAGATCCATTAAAAACTTGCACCATTAATGAATGTAACTTACAGAGCACAAATAGTCATCACATGGGTGGATTAAAATTTTTGAATTTAGACCATCGATGTGATAAGGACCTAGCATGTCAGACGACTTAGATCAAGTCAAAGATCATTGAAAACCCACATCACCACTTGGAAAACCTAGTAGCCAATCACATACCCCAGATCCAGGCAACGTGTCACCAGCTCGCACACCTCGTGACACTTTCAAAAACATTAATTCGATCGTGCGAGGATGGTGAGGGATAGTTATAATTAATCCTTGTCATTAAACAATCGCCCTTGATTTGACACCCATTTTCACCGTTGGTGCATTGGGACAGGCCCCATTCCATTGCACGCGACAGATGGCAGCATCTTGCATACCTCGCACCACTTTAGTGACATCAGCAAGAAACCTTGTGAGGTCTGTGAGGAACGATCTAGATTTGAACCCTCTGAACCGACGACCCACCAATCTATACATGGTAAAAATGTTATTTATAACAGTGGGGCCGACTAGGAAAATGGGAAAAGACCCTCGGAGGCACAAAATTTTAGGCCAAAGTCTAAACATTGGGAAAACCCACCCATTTTAGGCAAAAATAATATTAAAACCCGAACTTGAAGAAAGAATCGACAGGTCAGGTAAAGGGGTCGGTAATAGCATGACAAACAAGGTTTTGCTGAACAACTTAAAAGACCAGCAACCCATAATAACAGGTCAACACAAAATTATAACGTGAGGGTTTATTTGATAAAAACTAATTTCAACATGGGTAACAAAACCCTAAATCCTAAACATTAGACCCCTAGTCATGAAAGATGAACAAACATACCCAAAACTAGGCAAAAGTTTGACAAATTTTTAAAAGTCCCATCAGTGGCTCCGACTGGGGATGTATGCCCCCTATGGGCATAGCAAGAACCTAGATCTCTAGGGATCAGACCCAACATTGAATCAAATAGGTGCCTTGAAGAATGCTCCACCATGCTTCCATTAGAAACTTATTTACATCCAACTTGGTGGCCCTAGGCCCCCAAACAAGGAAAACCAGAATTTACCCTTGTCAAAAACAAAATTCTCTGTTACCTGGAGTAGACCGAATTTGCAAATTTTTCCCCTAAGTGCCCATATGTCATTCAAGTAATCAACATGCCCCAAAACATCATAATGCTTTCCAATATCACTATCCATTCCATCAATCAACAATCTGTATCCAGACATTAACTGCAACTCATGACTATTATGACACCTTACCTTGGGCTGCTCATGGTCATGTTCCATTGAATGATCATTCATTTGAACTGAGAAACAAAAAACATTCATAATCCATTTGATCTTTGACATCACAAATCTTGGCATCAAAATCAGTTTGTACATCAAACTGAAAACTCTCATAAAAAAAATTGTGTGTGTCGTGCAAACCATCTTTGCATAGGTCAAAAATAAAAGGTGCATATTCTGGGGAATCCTCACCTTGATGGTTACAACATAAGCCTAGTTGCCAACATCCGTGTTCAGATATCCTAGAACAATTCCTAATATTATAGAAATGGGAATCATAAGTCACATCTTCCTCCAGGAAATGTGTGAATACATTCATCTCAGGCTTCTCACAATACATTGTCTCATGTATCCTATCATCCAACTCCAAATGAAACACCTCAAAAACAAGCTCTAGCAAACCAACTTCAACAAAGGAAATAGAAAAACAGCTGTGTGCATTGGCTCCCTCATGTTCAACACCACCTACTGTATGTGTTAATTTATAAGTTAAAATTTCAGCACAAGCTGAAAAATTTTCACCAACAATATCAATGACACTTTCATTATAAGCTGAAAACTTTTCACCAACAATATCAATGACACTTTCATTATAAGCTGAAAACTTTTCGCCGACAATATCAATGATACTTTCATTATAAGTTGAAAACTTTTCACCAGCAATATCAATGACACTTTCATCCCTAGTCTCAGAAAATCTCATCTCAAGGGGTGATAACAATTCCATCTCAGCTTCATACAAACAATCAAGAACATCAATAACACCAATAATAAAATCAATAATGACAAACAAGGTTCAACTAAATGACTTAAAAAACCGGCAACCCATAATAATAGGTCAACACAAAATTATAACTTGAGGGTTTATTTGATAAAAACTAATTTAAGCATGGGTAACAAAACCGTAAACCCTAAACATTAGACCCCTAGTCATGAAAGATGAACATACATACCCAAAACCAGGCAAAATTTTGACAAATTTTTAAAAGTCCCATCAGTTGTTTTGGCATTGCTCTACAAATCCATTCTTTCATGGAAACTCCTTCGTTCCATTATTCAAGCTTCAATGGATATCTCTAACCTATTCCAAGGCTCCTGCACTATGCTACCAATTTCAATTGCTTGAGATCACATAAAACTTATCTTCAACACCACAAGGCCAAAAACTCATCTGCAGAGAAGTGCGGATTCTCCCACCCAAACACACTATACAAAAAATGATTGTATAATTCCAAGCCGAACTTTGTTACTCATATCTCTCAAAATACTTGTCCAAACAAGATGAAATATTAGATATAGGTATATATCTAACATCTAGAAGAATGATGCTAGAAGAACGGAGTGATATCTTTATTTGTGGAGTGGTGTAGACCCAAAAGCCAACATAGTGTTACATTGAACTGACAAATTTGACACTTAGGTCAAATTTATATGTAACTACTTTTTCTGGACCAACTCACCTTGCCAAAATGTCTTCCTTAACAACTCCAAAACTTGTTAGGATTGATCAAAGTGATTTGTAACAATGTTAACATCAATGACAATAATGTATCATGTTGCTATATACCTTTCATGCTCATGTTTGCAATCAACGTCATCAATGACACACTTCAACAATCTCCCAAACTTCTAATAATCGCCCCCTTTGTAATTGATGGCAACATGCCAAAAATCTCCAAAAATACTCTCCCCCTTTGACATCAATGGCAAAGGGTGCCTATACAAACTGTTCCGACTTGTACTGAAACTCCCCCTAAAAGATGTAGTCATTTACTATAATGAAATAACTTGCACAATAGAAGAAGATGATATGGAATATGTTGAAAATACTTGATAATAACTAAGAATAGCAAGCCACTTTGAGGTGGAAAACCTCCAAATATCTCCAATGAGAACACAATTCACAATATTATGATGAAATAAGAATCACAACCTCTTATATACCTATTTATGCCTAGGATATCACTTAGGATGACTTAGACAACCCTATATAATCCTTAGGCTAAAATAAATAACTAAATAATAATATAATAATGATAACATGACTTATTAAAATTTAAGATAGCCACAAGTTGACTATTCATAACCCAATGTACACTAATATTTAGGGTGTAGTATGCCCCCTATTCAAAGAAGCATTTTCCTCAATGTGAAACAAGTGTGGATTCTTGTGAATGAACTCCTCATCTTCCCATTTAGCATCTTCAATTGGAAAATTCTTCCATTGGATGAGATACTTAGTTCAAGTGTTCTATTACTTAGCTTCTTCAAGTGTGTGTTTGATCAATGCACTCTAGTTCCAAAATGATTCTTCCTTCTTCATCAAGCTCTGGTAATAATGTCTGAGTAGAAATATTGTGTCAAATTACCTTCTTCAAGCAAGAAACATGAAAAAATGGATGTATCTTTGTTGTAAGTGGCAAGTCCAATTTGTAGGCAACACTACCTATCTTTTGCATGATTTGGGATGGGCCATAATATTTTGGAGACAACTTATTATTGTGAACATGATCATAGTATAGGTTGAATACACTAGATCCATATGAATTTAAGGCATATTTAATCCACTAAGCCATGATCCCAATGATATATTTGAAAGCTTCAAAACTAAGAACCCATTAAACTAAACATGAAATAAACACGAAAGCTTAAAATAAACTTATTATAAGACTTCAAACCTTCTCCCATTGGGGGAGTGGTGTCACATTTATTTGGAATGGCAACCCTTTATCAATATTTTGGATAATATGAGCTTGTTTCAATTAATTTTATTGAAGAAAACCAATGAAATTGATGAGATATGTGTGAAACATGGATGTAAAACTGGTTTAACATGTTGAAGATGAGTGCTAAATGATAAAATTATTGATGGAGATAGATGCAATCTATGGTAAATATAAACAAAGTTCAAAGATACAAGCCATGGATGCAAACTATGCTGAAATGGAAGCCATTAATGGATTCTTAAGCTAATATGGATGAAGCTTTAATCTAAAATTCTAAAAAGTACTCAATATGGATGCAAGTGAGTATGAAATTCAAAAACATAAATTTTCTATCAAAAGATGGATCCATTTCTCTCCAAATGGTGAAGTATTTATAGGAGAGAAAATGAAAAATCAAGGGCTTAGATTGATTTGATCTATCAATGGTCAATATAGAATCAAGAGTGAAACATGGATAAAGTATTCTCATCAATGGATGAGAATCAAAGATCACGTGGATCAAGGAAAGAATCAATGGATGAGAATCAATGATCACGTGGATCAAGGAAAGAATCAATGGTTGAGAATGATTCAAACAAACACACTTTGTAACAACTTTGAAAGTGTGTTACAAAGTTTGTTTGAAAACAATCATTCCCTTTTTGGAGCTAAATAGGAGAATATTCATTTAGAATATTCCCTATGCAAGTGGATGGGAGGGGAATTATCAATTTATTAATTAAAACTAAATTTTAATGTGTATGATGATGAATAATATGATATCCATTAAATAATCAACTTATTTAATGAAAAAGGAGTGCAAGATGACATTTAATTAATTAATAAATATTATTTAATTTAAATAGGGTGCAATGTTAGTTTGAGAGGGGGTGAATTAACCTAATTAGGCCAATTAGATTAATAGGTGAAAATGAGATATTTGATTGAATAACTAGGTTAATTTAATCAAACAAGTGATAAGAAGATGGGTTTAGGATGAAATGATGTTAATATATCAGATTCAAGTGTATAAGACTATTCAAGACATTTTTAAGTGTCTACATTTTTCCCGTGTTTCAAGCCAGTTACCTGTTACATTGGTTTAAAGACTGACACTTTTCAGATTAAAACTATTTCTTAGATCAATTTTTTTTTTTAAATCTTGATTTTTCAATGCCCCACTGTTGCCCCAACAAACAATAAAGCTGGTACCCTACCCCCTTGAGAGATTGGGCAGAAATTTTGAATTTCAAGTTGAGATCGTGATAAAGAGTCATGATCAATTTAGCTCAGAGAGTACTAGAAATCTCATATGTTTGATGTAGACAACTTTGATGATGTATAGACAACCATCGACCATGGGTAGCCTCATGTATATTTTGATATACCACACAAATTTGATACTTGGATAGAAATGTTAGTAAAGATAGCAGAACAAGAAGAATGAATGGATGGATTAACCATTGATTTTGAGATTGATTCAGAAGTCTAACAATCTTATGATATGTAGAGACTTTATTAGATTATGGTGATGAGATTGATGATTTGATAATTTTTGGGATTGGAACTCTTTATCATTCCTTATTTTTGACATAACACATAGACACGATGCATCAAGGTATTAATAACTAGGATGGTGTTGTATCTAGTGTGATGGACTTTGACTTTGCAAATAGATAGGATACTCCTTGTTCACATCTTGACATACATAAACCTCGTTGGAATGTAGTTTAGAAGTTTAGAATATTTCGGACCAAAGCATAAACAATAGTCAAAAATCACTCCAAACAACCCCCCAACACATAACTAAGCAACTATGTGCCAATATTGTTTTACAAGAATACCCCACAAGTACAAAAAATGAAAGTGTGAACCCCTAAACCTGCAAATGCACAAGAGCAACAAAACACATTAGTTGTTAGATCAAATGCATGTAAAAAAGTATGAGAGATTCCCCATTAAATCCATCTATTCAAACTAAATTAGGAAATGAAGAACACAATAAACTTTAAATAAAAAAGATTCAATCCTAATTAAACTAATAGCATGATGATCTTATGGGGGAATTGGTGCCAATGAAGTGTTGCAATGGGCCCTTTCCCAATTCCTAAGTAGCAATGGTGTGTGATTGAGAAATGGTCAAATCTCCAAAGAGATTTGAGCATAGCCTTGTTGCAAATTTTGAAAGATGATTAATGGTTGATTGAAATGGGGAAAATTGGCTCTCAATGTGAAGAGAGTAACTTTGCATATGATTGTGGATGAGAAATGAGGAGAGAAGTCTCCAATTTATAACTTTCAATTTGGAAGAGAAAGTGAGATTTGAGCAATGTGGGACAAAAGATAATCTCATGGCATTGTGCCACTTGTCCACATGTGATTGGATGAGGAATGAACACATTTTGGCCAATGTGCATGATAAATGCATAAATTTGAATTTTGAAATATTGAAATGACAAGGTGGATGAGAAGTCAAATGGAGTTATGATCACTTGGCTCAATGCAAAGGACATGTAAGAGATCTTAAATGCCTTGTTGGAAGGACTAAGTCCACTTGGCCTTTTTGAATTCAAATGAGAGAATATTCCTTTTTGATGCTTTGTGAGGGAAAATAGATGAATAAATAAATCAAAGTAATTGATTTATTGTGCAAGTTGCATTCTCTAGAGAATTTTAATGAAAAAGATTAATTTAATCATGGTTTTGATTAGCTTAATGAAGAATTAGATGATGTGACAATCTAGACTTAGATTTATGAATTGATTTAAGTCAAGAATTGAGAGGAAATTATTTATTAAATAAATGATTTGATTTATTTAATCAAGAAGGAACATGTTAGATTAAATCAAATAAGATTTAATTTATTTAATTTAATAAGAGGACTTTAGAGATTTTAATCAAATAAAATGATTTATTTAATTAAACAGGGATGTAAGGTTAATTAAATTAAATTGATTAATTTAATCGCTAGAAGAGGAAGACTTATTTAAATGAATAATGATTCATTAAATTAAGAGACATAATATGATGAAATATTGAAAGTGTGATTTAGGAAAAAATGTTGTTAGTAATCAGGATCAAGTGTGCCAGATCGACAATGTACATTTTCCATGTCTACATTTTGCCCCTCTTTGAAGCAATGTACTTGTTATATTGATTCAAAGAATAAACTGTTGTGATCAAAGGTTCAGGATTTTCTCAGAAAAATTTAGATGCTCCACTGCTGCCCCAGTGGAAGGATATTGCTGGATACTGCCCCCTCGAGAGATCGGACGAAAATTTTGATTTTTTGGATGATCTCGCGAAAAAAAATGACAAGGTGCCCGACAGGCCAGAAATGCCCCAGAATGCCAGAAAAATGCATTAAAATGACAAAAGGGATGCAAAATGACTCTCGGTTGGATGAAAATGGGATAGAGGGACCAAAACCCTAGTTAGAAGGTCAAATTAGGTCAAAAAACCCTAATTTTCAGGCTTAAATAGACCTCGAGGGGTCACTTTCAATACATTTGCAATCTTAAACCTTGAAAAATTTGACACCTAGTGCTCTGAGACTTGGAGAAAATGGCACAATGATAGTTTCCTCTGCACGTGTTGGAGCGGGTACGAGTATATTAATGACCAGTCGCCGCAGAACCCGTGGTATGTACCCCTATCTGACTTTTATTTTTCTCGGTATTTGTGCATTAATTAGGGCTTAGGTACGGTCTAGGCGGTGCGGCACAATATAGCGCTGCAAAAAATACATAAACAGGGTCGTGCGGTGTAGCTTAGGTTTTAGGATTTTCGAATAGCAAAGTCGGGCGCTTGCACAAATAGCGCTGTGTGGGCCAGTTGCCAGTTTGCCAAATTTCGGTGATAAAGTCTGCCGCACAGCGCAGTTTGGAACATTGCAAACTACATTGCTTTTGTTGTTTCAAAAGCGAAATGCGGTATGAACAATAGATTTTGTTTAGGAAAACTAACGCGACTTCTTTCCTTTTGCAAGAGAGACACGAGGTTATTCATTCGAGGGAGCAGCAGTGGCCAGTACTTGAGAGATTACAAGATATGCACATATTCCTTTAGGAGCATCCTGGGATGCTTGGTCTATGGTTCATTGCGCATGTCTGTCCTGTTCGAGCACATCTAGGTATGATGCATTTCTTGGCCGAGCGGTGGCACAGTGAGACGTCATCTTTTCATCTTCCTACTAGCGAGGCTACCATTACTCTTGAGGATGTCTGGCGCATCCTGCGACTACCCATTCATGGAGAGCGAGTGATCTATGATTTGGAGGAGGGTAGGGATGCCTGCTTTGGTGTCATGGGTATTGACGAGCTCATCCTTTGTGATGGTCAGATAGATTTGGAGAGGTACCGGGGTATAGCCCCTACTTACAGCCTTATTGTGGCCGCCATTATTTCTGGCCTTGTAACTCTTGATCAGCGTGGCCGATATTTTAGTCTAGGTTGGCGACTGGCATGGCAGCAGATGTGCGCTCACCGAGTGTGCTTTTCCTGGGGACCAGTAATGTTGGCCTCCTTGTACCGAGATTTGCACGAGTTCACCTATTTGGATGGTCGGGCTCTTGGGGCTGGATTGACTCTTCTGCACATTTGGGCATGGGAGCGGATCCTAGTGCTTTGCCTGATTGTGACACCGATCATTATAGATATTGATGACCCCATGGTGTGGCGGTATGGCGGGGCGAGGATTCACTTCACTCACATGGGTACAGATGGTATAGCCCACTGGCGGCAAGTTATAGATGAGATGATAGTGTTTATATGGAGGCCATGGATGGGTATAGGACCATGGTACGATGATGCTGAGCATCTTTTCTTTGCTCGCCAAGACAAATTTATGCAGGGTTGGGAGCACACTATGATAAAGAGGTACCTCCTGACAGGGTAGCCAAGCAGTTCGGTGAGGTGTAGGATATACCCGATGGTCAGTACATGGCACTCTTCGCACGTTCGACTAGAGAAACCGCATGGGGACTGCTTATTCCAGTAGACAAGGCAATTTCCTCATTCAGATAGTTAGTGGCTCGACCGTGACCATATGATCAGGGGCCAGCAGACGTAGGGGTGACTCTAGCATACAGGGCATGGTTTAGACTGACAGTGAGATTGATAGTTCCTGGGATAGTGCTTCCACATCAAAGGCCCAGAGGTAGGTCAGCAGGCAGAGGTCGGGGAGGTGTACCACCGGTGCAGCCAGTAGTAGGACAAGATGGGCAAGCCCCGATAGTCCCACAACAACAACCAGTAGTACAACCGATAGTACAGCTAGCGAAACAGCCAGTGACACAACTGGATCCACAGGATGCATAGATTCAACAGTTATAGGTCTAGGTACAGGTTCTGACAGCTAAGCGAGATGAGGCCCTGCAGCAGGTTGCTGCAGTTACAACCGAGAGAGATTTGGCACGATCTGAGAGGGATCAGGAGATTGGCCGATGAAGATAGTTAGAGAGTGTCGCTTCCACATCCCAAGGTCGATCAGTTGACATTCGTGAGTACAAAGAGGCCATCAGAGAGGCCGAGTACTATCAACAGCACTACCGACAGGCAGTACCATCAGCCAACAGAGTGTTAGATTTCTCCCAACAGACAAGGAGGCGGCCGGTAGAGGATAACGGTGAGAGGCAGGCAGGGGAGGGTGAGGGCTACAGTTAGCAGGGCTAGCCCTTTTGATCATAGGACAGTTTGCTCCATTTTTTATTCACGAGCTGCACTATTTTGTCTTTATTGTACCATGTATTCGATGTACACTTGATCCGATTTGTATTATAACAATATTTTTTGATGATATATATGAGATGATTTTCCCTTTATGATATGTATGGTGCACATGTATGATATGCATATGTATAATATGCAAATATATGATGCTATGAGATGTTTCTATTCTTATGCTTATGTGATGCAATGGATGCATTTCTTTTTGTATATTTTTCATGTTGTAATGATGTGATGCATGTTAATAATGGTGTAATGGTAGGAAAATGGAAATGGATGCAAATGATTATGTATGATGTAATGATGTAATGCTTTCTTGAGATGCTTAGAATAACAAATTTATATTATTCCTCATAACTTAAGATAATGATACGATGCAATGTGCTTTCGATGCTAATGATCTAGTGGATGTAGGATGTATGCATTGGGTGATGTTTTGATTATTGTTATGATACCATGTTAGTGTGGAAAGAAGAATTGCAGAATTAATGAGTTAGTTATGATGATGATGATTTGCATTGCTAGGAATTGAGATTTTCAAAGGGGTTAATTGCGTTATGTTTGATAACAAACATAGGTACGATGCATCAATGTATAAAGGACCAGGATGGCATGATACCTAGTGTGATGGACTTTGAATCAACAAATAGATAGGATTATTCTTGTTCACACTTAGCATACATACTTCATTCAGGATGTAGTTCAGATTTTCTAAACATCTCGAACCAAAACACAGAAAAGCAAGATTTCCTATGTGGTCAACAAGATATCTAAAACATCCTCTCTACAAACCAAACAAAATATATATGACTAAGTTATTTTACAAGGGTATCCCACAAGCATAACAGATAAAAAGATAATGATCATTGCCCCCATTTCTTTCTCTCTAAACCTGTTTTATCTAGGCATCATCGAGAGGTCCTTGAAATGAGTGTGAAATAAGATAAATCATAAAGACCAAGATAAAGTAAAAAAACAAGCTAATGTTCTTCATACCGCTAGCCAAGACTAAACTATTGTGAGGTACCTGATGCTTATGTCCATCGCAGGAAAGCTTCATCCTAGGGCATGTAGTGATCAGGGTTTTGGTGAGACTGACTGGGTGATAAGCTATTGATACTCCGAGTTGACCAACTTGCTTGCTTATTGACTTAGACATCCACGACTTTTTAACGATTAGGTGTTCACTTTGGAACCTACTAGACTTGTATCTGATTGACTCACCAAAGGGTGCAGGTGATGATTGATTTTATTATGAATGACGACAATCACGAGTGAGAGTGAGATGAAATGGATGCACCATTTTGGATTTTTAGATATTTTGAGGCTGTTTTTGGTATTTTTGAGATTTACGACTTAAAGGACTAACTTAAAGACCTATCCTAGGGGTCTCGGGAGCTGATCCATAGATTAGCCTTGCCTATGTTATACATGTAGAGACCACGTAGTTTGACTGACGACAAACTGACTTGATGATCGGATGGACAAACGGACTGCCCCTTTTATTGCTTAAAGGACTGACTTAAGATGTAGACTAGATGGGCAAACAGATTGCCCATGCGACGGACGCCTAAAGGACTAACCTAAATGTCTTGGGGGATGATCGAAGATCAAACTTGATTATGTTCAAGCTTAGATACGATGTAGTTCAGACAAGGTGAAAGACTGATAAGACTAAATGATGAATTTTTTTGAAGATTTTCTGATATTTCAACATGTTTTTGGATTTTTGATGATTTTTTGAATGTTTTTGGATTTTTGGTGATTTTGGGAAGAGCACAAAAATCTACACATATCCAATCTGATACAGGTATAGGAACATGCCCCCAGCGTGGTATGATAGACTACTTCGTTGAAGGCAGGATGAAATGACCTTAGTAATATGCCAAGTAGTACTATGGTGGAATATGATATGGACACCAGCTCAGGCTATGGTATGGATGCGAACGAATGGGTGTATGGAGGATAAATGGAATGTGATGGAATGAATGAGTGAGTCATGTAGATCCTAGTGGATAGAGAGTGCTTTATTTACACTTGGCACCTATTTGCCAGGTTTTCACCAAGGTACTTGTCCAAAGCGCCACCGAAGTGGTTTTCACTAGAGGACGATTTTTTTCTCTTTACTATTTTTAATCCTTTTTTTGATTTTTTGTATTTTTTGATTTTTTTTGTTGTCCCCAAGACGCCTGTTTGCCAAGTTTTCATCAAGGTAACCATTTTTTTTAGGAATTTTTCTGATTGTTATTTGTATTTTATGTTTCTATACCTTGCAAGTTCTTAGGCATAAAACTTTTTGAGATGACAACTATTCATGGGCTCTTGCAGGGGCTTGCCTTCTGGTGTCGACAACTGATATGCCCCTAATTTGTAGCTTGCGGTGATGATGAAAGGTCCTAGCCAGTTAGGCTCAAACTTTCCCTTTGTATTCGGGTTGGGCACATTCTTTTGGTTCTCTTTTAGCACAAGGTCACCAACTTGGAAGGTGCGTTGCCTGATCTTCTTGTTGTAACTCCATTTCAGGTGATTCTGGTAGACCTATAGATGATTTAGGGCATCCATGCACCGTTCATCTAGTAACTCCAGCTCATTCAGTCTTGTAACCCTGTATTCCTCATCTGTGATGAGGTTTTGCAATGATATACTCAAGGATGGGAGCTCGATCTCCATTGGAAGTATGGCTTCTGATCTGTAGACCAAGGAAAATGGAGTGGCGCTTGTTGGAGTGTGGATGCTGGTGCGGTAGGCCCATAAGGTGAGATTTAACTGCAGATGCCAGTCATGACCAGAGTCATTGACTATTTTCTTGAGGATTTTCAAAATGGTCTTATTGGTAGCTTCTGCTTGGCCATTGCCTTGTGGGTAGTATGGGGTGGAAAAGTAGTGTTGGATTTTGAATTTTTCACACAAATCACAGACATCCTGATTCTTGAAGGGTGTCTCATTATCAGAGATAATGGATTGAGGAACACTGTATCGACAGATGAGGTAGTTTAGGATGAATTTGGATATCTATTTACCCGTGATGTAGGTCATGGGAATTGCTTCGACCCACTTAGTGAAGTACTCTGTGGTAGTGATGATGAATTTGTGGCCGTTGGATGAGGTGGGTGAGATTTTACCTATGAGATCGAGCCCCCATTGGGAAAAGGGCCAAGGTGTAACAATAGGATGTAATCCTTGAGTTGGTGTGTGAATGAGATCTCCATGTTGTTGGCATTGTAGACACCTTCTGACAAAGTCATGTGCCTCACTCTCCATTGTCGGCCAGTAGTACCCGGTTCTCAGCAACTTCTTAGCCAAGGTCATACCACTCGAATGTGAACCGCAAGTGCCATTGTGTACCACAGTTAGAGAAGTCAAGGCCTCCTCAAGTTTTAAGCAACGTAGTAGGGTTCCATCGATACTTCTATGGAAGAGGGTTTCTCCTAGGATGACAAATCGTAAGGACCTTTTGACAAAGGTTCACTTTAGGTTCGAGGTAATGTCAGCTGGGAGGATTCCTAACCTTAGGTAGGTGTAAATATCATGGTACTAAAGATCACCAGGACCAATGAGTTCACACGCGTATTCTATCTCTAGTACCTCGAAAGTTAGTACAAGAAGCTACTCTATGAGGAATTAGTGTTTCGAGACGTTGCGAGGGATATCTAGCAAGGATCCGATTGTTTCCATTGCATCCGCTACTCTATTGTTTGCCCTCGGTATTTTCTCAAAGGTGATGTCGATGAATGATTCCTTGAGGCTTTCTACTACCTTTTTATATGGTGCGAGCTTATCATCTTTAGTTTGGTATTCATCGTTGACTTGGTTAATGATAAGTTGCGAGTCTCCATAGACTTTTAATTCCATGATTCGCCACTGTGCCGCAATCTTAAGACCTATAGTTAAAGCCTCAAATTCTGCAATATTATTCATACAGGGGAATGCCAACTTGTGAGATCTCGGTATACATTCCCCTTGGGGGGTGATGAAGAACACACCGGATCCTGATCCATGTTGTGTATGGGATCCATCAAAGTACAGTTTCCAGTGGTTAGCTGCACTAAGATTGAAAAGGGACTCATCAGGAAATTTTGATATGAGCGGGTTGCCTGTGTAGAGGGGAGCTTCTGCTAGCTGGTCCGCAATAACTTGTCCTTTGATCGTCTTTTTCTCGACATACTCAATATCATGTTCGGATAGTATCATTACCCATTTAGCCATTCTACCTATAAGCATAGCTTTTGACAATAGATATTTGACGGGGTCTATTTTGACAATTAGCTTAATTTGATGAGCTAACATGTAGTGTCTGAATTTATGGGCTGCAAATACCAGTGTCAGGAAAGCTTTTTCTATTGATGTGTAATTGAGCTTATGCCCTACCATTGTTCTGTTGATATAGTAAATTGCTTGCTCGGTTCCCTTTTCATCATGTTGGGCTAAAAGGGCACCATGGGCAGTCGTTGTTGCTAAGATGTATAGAATTAATGGTTTCCCTATGATCGGTGGCATTAATACAAGTGGTGTAAGTAGGTATTCCTTGATCTTTTTGAATGCTTGTTTGCAGTTGTCTTCCCACCTGTATGCGACTCCCTTGTGGAGCAGATGTGAATAGGCTATCTGTTTATCTACCAGTTGTGGTATGAATCTTCTGATGGACTGAAGTCTACCTTGTAATCCTCTTAGTTGCTTTAATGTTCTTGGTGCTTCCATATCAAGGATTGCTTTTACCTTTGCAGGATCCACCTCTATCCCTCTCATTGAAACTATGTACCCCAACACCTTTCCTGATTGTACCCCAAAGACACACTTCTTTGGGTTGAGTCTGACCTTGTATTTTTCTAGTCAGTCAAAGATTGCACTTAGAGTTGCTATGTGATCCTATATTTTTTTTGATTTGGCCAATATGTCATCCATGTAGTCCTCAACAATTTTGTGGATCATGTCGTGGAAAATCAGTGTCATGGCTCTTTGGTATGTAGCTCCTGCATTCTTTAGCCCAAATGTCATCACATTCCAGTAGTAAGTGCCCCAAGGACATGTAAAGGCCATATTATGCTGGTCCTCTTTTGCTATCATTATCTGATTGTATCCTGAGAAATTTTCCATTAGGGATAGCATCTCATGCCCGACTGTCATGTCTATTATCATGTCAATGTTGGGTAGTGGAAAATCATCCTTAGGACATGCTTTGTTTAGATCTCTAAAGTCTGTGTAGATGCAGATGCCCCCATTCAGTTTTGAGACTGGCACAAGATTAGATACCCATTCTGGATAGTCAATTGGTCGTATGAAGCCAACGTCTAAGAGTTTCTATAATTCTATCTTCACAAGCAGAGCTATTTGTAGGTGCATCTTCCTTAACTTTTGTCTAACTAGCTTTGATCCAAGGTAAACATCCAGATGATGAACCACCACCTCAGGATCCAGACCTAGCATGTCGACATAGGTCCATGCAAAGTTTACCTTTCTTTCTTTCAGGAATGCTGCTAACAGTTCTTGTTCCTCTGTTAAGAGCAACTCGACGTAGAAAGTGATTTGCGGTTCTATTTCTGTTCCCAAGTTGATAGGGTTGCACTGCTCTGCTAGGACTGCTGACTTTTCTTGATGTAAAGTAGTAGGGGGGATATTGAATCCTTCATCCTCTAGCGCCTCAGAGAGGTTTTCACCATTGCATGCATCCTTTATTTTTACTATTTTGTGGTTAGAGAGTGCCACAGTGTGGTTTTCACTCCATAACCTCGAGCTTATTCTCGATATTTTCCTTTTGCGACTGAAGGACTCAATCATCTCCCCATAGTATGCCTAGGTGTCTAATGTGATGTTGAAGCCTGCCTTATGATCCCCACATGGAACTATATCCCTTAGTCCCATGAATTCCAAGAGCGCCTCATCATTTTCGAATGAGTCTAGAATTGGTGGTCCTCGTTGATCGTGATCGATGAGTTGCGGGTGTACTAAGGTGATTCGGTGGGTTGGCTGGTTTGACTCAGCTGTGGAGGCACTAATCATTAACAAGGTGGAATCTTCAAAGAGCCTAGGGAGACTTGCTATGGTATCATCATTGTCACTACTGGCACAAATATCGGTGACGTCAAAGGTGAAATTATCGAGTGGGATGCCTAGGAATACAGGTGGTCTAAGAGTGGTTGTTGTTACCTGAGGAGAGGACTTGACTGCCCTTTTGGGAGTACCCCTACCATGTAAAATTATACTCAGATGAATATATCGAAGGCCAAGGTTCCACATTCTTCTTTCTACAATTATGGGTTCCAGCCGTCCATCACCGTTTCTTCAAAGGATTTCGTTCTTGTTATAGCCCATACCAAACATCATTTGCAACCCTTTGTTAGTTTCATCCATGGATAGGGTGGGGGTGGGCCTTTCATCTTGGTATAATATGTTTGAGATGTCTCTCTCATCCACATTTTCTCTACTGAGATCCCCCCAACAGTGGAATCCAGAAGGGTTTGCCCTAACAGTGTGGACAGGTGTTGCAGCTGGCTGAGGTTGTCCATGCGACCTAGGAGATTGTGGTAACTCTCGTACAACAAATGCATTCCTTTTCATTCTGTAGTCGCCGCATCCATTGTCTTGGATCATGTTTTTGATTTCGGATATGTCAAGGATGGCAAGTGTCTTTGTCACAAAAGTGGAAGCGAGGTTGGCTGGGTTGATGTATGAATTAGAGGGCCCTTCATCATTTTTTGGTACTTGGAGGATCTTATAAAACTTGGCTTCCAATTTTTTGCACTAGGCAAAAGGTTCAGGATCCCCGTATAGAGTGACCTCCTCATTCTGATGTGAGAACTTAATACATTGGTGATACGTTGAGGCCATTGCCTTCATTCCGTGGATCCAGGGGCGTCCAAGGAGGATATTATATGGTAGTTCAAGGTCGAGGACCTGACAGGTGGTCTCCATAGTTGCCGATCCCACTTGGATGGGGATTTTGATAGTGCCCTGAGACACTCTTTCTTGATCATCATACGCCCTTATCGTGATGCTTTTGTTCTTATTAATGGAATCCTCAGCGAATCCCAATTTATTTATGAGCTTTAAAGAACAAATGTTAAGGCCTGCACCTCCATCCACCATGACTCGTTTGACTTTCTTTTTATGGATGAGCACTTGAAGGTGGAGTGTGTGGTTATGAGATGGCTGCGGGGGGAAATCTTGGTCAAAGAATGTAATGAGATTTGGTATAGCGATGTTACCCACCATAGCCTGGAACTACTCTGTGTCAAGGGTGGCAAAGACGGTGGATGTAGCTAATGCTGCATCAAGGATCTTCCTATGGGCGGCGAAGATTTTCAATAGTTCCATGATGGAGATTTGGGTGGGGGTTCTCTTTAGCTAGTCAATGACATTGTAGTCATAGGGGATGGCTTTTGTATTAGAAATGGGGGTCTTAGCTAGTGCCCCAACAATGGTAACCTTTCCCCCATGTGTGGTGACTCCACAGTCGTTGTTGGCTCCTTTGACATTTATGACGGTGACCATCTCATCGACGCATCCGACTATCTCCTCGTACACTACATTAGCACTAGCATTATTTTGCTTGCCCTTATTGTTCTCTTGATTATTTCCTTGATTGTTTCCTTGGTTGTGGTTCAACATCGGATTCGTGTATATTTTCAAGTCTTGGTTTCCGGCTGGCTGTTCGATATTGATGATCTTATCCTCAATGAGGTCTTGGATGATTTTTTTTAGCCTCATGCAATTGGCGGTGGTATTTCCTTTGACTTTGTGAAAGTCACAAAGGAGATTTTCATTATACCATGGCGGTTTAGTCATGGGTTCCACATATTGCTTGGAGTTAGAGATTTTGATTAGATTCTCTTTGACCAACTTCTTCATTATAGACTCAATCGATTCACCAAGAGCTGTGAACTTCCTCTTGGGGGGATACTTGCCTCAGGGAGGTGGTCCTCCTTGATTACCCAAGTTGTTGATTTGATTGGTGGGCGTTGGTTGTTGTTGTGTTACTACCGCATTAGTCTGCAGATTGTTGTGGTTATGATTTTGCGGTTGATGATGGTTATGGATGTTCTACTTAGGGGCACTGATGACCACTTTAGCATCGACCACACCGTTGTTTGTGATATTTTTATTCCTCGACCATGTTCGAGGTTTATCATTATAGTTATTAGACGGGCGGTTATCCTGTGGTGGAGTGAATGTTGATGCGCCTCCTCGTGCAATAAGGGCTCTTTCGATGTTGAGCGCCTTTGGGATTAGTTGATCATAGGATGTGATGCACTGCATGTTCAAGTAGAACGCCAAGTTTTCATCTAGATTGGATATGATGGTGAAAATTTGTTGTTCTTCCAGCATGGTCCACTTGCTCTGATTGGCCTTGGATAACCATCTTTGCAAGAAGGATGTGAATAGCTCTCCTTTTCTTTGTTTGAGTTCGGATAGTTCTTCCAAGCTAACATCCACACCCATATTGAAAGCATAGTTTTTAAGGAAAGCTTCCACAATTTCCTCGAATGTTTTAATGCCCGTGGGTAGGTGAGAGAACCATTCCATGGCTGGACTAGTCAGACTATGAGGGAAGAGTTGCATTAGATATGTGTCATCATATGCGACCTCTATGCAATGCACCTGAAATTCCCTGACGTGGTTTTTAGGGTTACCCGTTCCATTGTACTTCTCAAATTTGGGGATCTCGAATCCCTTTGGGAACGGTATCATGGTGAGAGTTCTGTCAAAAGGATAAGGGCACAAGTTTCCTGGTGTCCTTGTTGTTTTTCCTACTTGTAATTCCAACACTTGCTGCGAGAGCAGTTTGATTTGTGTTGCGATATCTTTGCTTGGGTCAGGAGGTGGAATGAATGAGTTGTGAGGTGTTTGAGGTGTTTGATGGGTGGGAAGAGTACTAGTGGGAATTTGCTGCAAGCTCTGTTGTGCATTCAAAGCCTGATGGTATGCCTACATTTGTGCCAACAACGCTTGTTGTTGATCTTGTTGTTGTTGTTCCAAGAACGCTTGTTGTTGGTCCACCTTTTATTGTTCCCATGAAGCCTGTTGCTGGTCAATCTGCTGTTGCGATAGTAAAGCTTACTGTTGGTCTAGCTGTTATTGTGCCAACAAAGCTTGTTGTTGGTCAAGCTACTGTTGTGCCAACAAAGCTTGTTGTTTAGCTTGTTGTTGTGCCTGAAAGTCTTGCAGGGCTTGTTGGTATGCTTGCAGATGGATTGCTTACAATTGCGCTTGGTTGTGCATGTGCCTATTGCTGAGCTAGAGCTTGAGCTTGTGCTTGTGCTTGGGCTTGAGCTTGAGCTTGAGCTAGAGCTAGAGCTTGGGCTTGTGCTTGGGCTTGAGCTTGCTACTTTTGCTTGAGTACTCTTTGTCGGTTGGCCTTCTGAAGGGTTTGGATTAGGGTGGTGAATGAATTGGTCATGTTGGCTTTTGGTGGGATTGGTGGCAGAATGGGAATGATGCCAACCATTGTGGTTGGTGAGAGGGTTATGGCGGTGGTTGGGATTTGGGTTGTTGGAGGGGTGGTGGAGATACTCAGTCCTTGAGTGGGTATGCTTTGGGATATTTGAGGACCGGTTGATGCATTTTTTGTAGTGGCTTGAATGGTCGCCACTTGTTGTTGTGATGTTGCAAGCAAAAAGAGGGAATTCGAGGTGATATTCACATTGCCCTGTTCTGAGAAACTATCGATGTTTAGGGGAGGAAACCCTAATCTGAGTGGTGATGTGGTTGCAAATGGAAATGGTGGAAGAGATGGTATGCTGCCTTGGAAAGAAAAGGGATTAGTAGCATCAATTGTTCCAAATAAACCACCTTCTCCTTGTGATAGAGAAGTTTGTATGTTTGATTGACAGGCTGGTGAGGCATGGAATGAAGATGAACCAACAAGATTGTGGAATGTGAGTGGAACGTATGGGTGTAATGGGTTTATCGGGATAGAGTTATCCAGTGTGGTAGTGATAGCCACCTCTTTGTTAGTCACAAGGCGATGCTGCTATAACTCTCGAAACATAGCACTTCCTTTGTTCCCAATTGGTGAGGTTGGTGTTATGTGAGGTATTTCTTGATTGATATTTGACATTGGGGATGCATTTGTAAGAGGCATGTCTGTACTAGTGCTTGCATCAAGGTCAGAAGGGAATTGGACCCCTCCTTTTGCTAACATGTTTAAGTACTTGAACATGGCACTAACAATTTTATGGTTCTCTGGGTTTTGAACCATTTTTATCATTTCAGATTGTGTCATCCCCATGTATTCGTTTGCGACGTCCTCTTCATAACTCTCCTCTTGAGGATTTTGTGATGGAAAAGAAGAGTTACTTGGGGGATTGCTTGATCCCGCAAGGTTTATTTCAGAGGTTACTTGAATCATGTCAATGGAAGTTGATATTTCACTGATATTTTCCATGTTCTTCTTGTATTGCGATCTTGTTTGAACCATAATAAATAGGGATCACTTAATCCTAATCTTTTAGGCTCAAAAGAGAAGAAATAGGAAAGCCAAAGATCAAAGAGGTGGTAATGATGATGAGATAATGGATGAAGCGAGGGAATGAAACCTTTTGGAGAAATTTTGAAGGGTTATGCTAAACTTGTTTAGGACTTAGATTGATTATGATGGTTTGACTATGTGTATTGAGTCAAACAAGATTTTAGTGAAGTTGTAGTCCCTAGGAAGTTGTGTTATCCTAGGGGAACTTGCACAAGTGGATGAATTAGCTAAGTGTGTTAAGCCAATGTGATTTGTGAACTAGCAAACCTCAGGAAGTTGTGTTATCCTAGAGGTAAATTTGTCCAAATTTTTTGACTATTTTGGCTAGGTGTGTTAAGCCAAGATAGGGTGATGTTGGTTTAGCCCTTTAAGTTTATCATGAGTGATTTTTCTAGAGTTCTCAAGAAGTTTGATGATGGGATGAGATTTGATTCGATGAAAAGATAGATGGGGATGACACTTTAATCCTAGACTTGAACCTAGACCCAACTCTTTCTACAAGACCTCGGTGTTGAAGAACACGCTAGACTTCCTATGTGAGGAAAGGAAACCTTTCAAAAAGTTTGAGATTTTGTTGGTAGTAGAACGCATACAAAGTCGGATTATTCTTTGAAGCCTTTTTGTAGAAGTTGTATACAAGTCTTTCTCTTACTTCAAGGAGCATTTCAAGGCATTGTTCATGGGATTTTAGACTTATCCTCTTGAACTTTGGTTTTGGGATCTTGATCTTTCGAGAAATCATTGGAAACAACATATATGAAGTTCAATTTGTCTCTTTATCTTGGCTTAATGAATTCCTTTTGTCAAAGATAATTGCTTGCTTATGTTTCAAACTATATGTCTAATGTCCCATTCTCTTTCTCATCCCACAAGGTCCATTATGTGGAAATCGAGGAAAATAGGGCAAAAGTCTCCTATGTTTAACCTTATTGAAGACAAATGACGATAGAATTCAAGCACTTAGAAACCTCTAAGGATAGAATCCCTAGGGAAAGCAAGAGTGCTTAAATTCGTCAAAGGTATTTGTCTCCTCAAAGGGGTTTGAAATTTGAAGGTCTTGTGAATGTTCATTTTCAAGTGTTTTCGAGAACCACACAATGTGTTCTTTTCTTCCAAGCACTTTTATAATCCTAGGATGATGAGGCAATATCTTGTTGGGTTCCCACTTGGATGAATCTAGTTGTGCATATCTTGTGTGAATGGCTAAATGTTTGACCACACTGGCTCCCCTCCACGGCACACACTTCTCGGGTCAGCCAAGTATTAGTACCCATGAATCTCCCATGGCATACCTTCCATTTCTACAACAAAACCGCATGTATAACGTGGGGTGGCTTTAAAGGACATGATCTTTTGCACCAACAAGATAGATAAGGTTTTGGCCTTTTTCTAAACAAAGGGTTCTAATTCAGGAAATTTTGTTTGTGGGGGATTATCCAACATGGGCGAGAGTCCATTTCTTTCCATCTCGTCAGAATAATCCTTGTGATTCTTGAACTTTCCTCAAGAATCCACACTTATATACTGGTTGGAAGTTGCTTGGCTTTAGCGTGTTCCTGATTGGGTCATTCCCTTGGGTGATTACTTTTTCCCACAAGGTAGGCCCTCTAAGATAAACAAAAGCGAGCTAACATATCCCATCGTTCACACAACCTTTGTTGAAAAACAAAGGGGAAAAATGCCGCAATATGTCGTGCTCACACTCACATATTTTGTTCAATTATTAGGTACCCAAATTGAAATGTGGAGGCAATATTTTATGCAACTTAGTGTCACCAAAAAGACTTTTGATTCTCAAGATCACCGTGAGGCGCGAGAAAAGTGCATATGCCTTTTCAAATGATATTACTTTGCAAAAAAGATTATAAGACACCAAGAACAAATGTTTATTTTAAATTCTTCAAAGCAATAATGAATTCTTTTTAAGCACCAAATGAAATGTGAGATTTCTTTGTTCAATTGTTAACCTTTAAACAAAATCTAGTATGTTTGTCTAAGGTTCTTTTTAGCCCCTTGGCAACTTTTGAAAAGAAATTTGATTGTTTATTTTTAGAACCCAAAAGAAATTTAGTGGCCTAAGATCAATGAACTTATCAAATTCCTTAAAGAGCGTTGAAAAAAACTTTAGTGTTTAAAAACACTTTGTACAAAAATGAGCATGGTGTCATGATAAAAATTTGCTTGTTCTTTTTAAACCCAAAGTGAATTTAGTGTTCCTAAGGCCAAAGATATTTAAAAAATTTCTTAAAGAGTGTTGAAGAACACTTTAGTGTTTAGAAACACTTTGGGTTTGGTGAACATAATTTCATGATGAACTTCTTCCTTTGCTCCAACCTGCAAAAAATGACAGAAAACCAGAGAGAAAAAAGACAGAAAACAAGGTCAAAGATTAAAAAATCCTAAATTTAATAAGCACATGTCAATTTTAAATCTCACTATTTTTCTGTGGCACAGTTTGCAGAAGCGACGCAGTTTGGGGTGAAAGCGGCGCTATATAGCGTTGCGCGGTTGACTTTGGACAGCGCTCTACAGAAACAAAGAGTGAAAAAGTGGTGCGACAAAGGTAAGCGACATAGTTTGGAAGTGGCCTAGTTTGAAAATTTAAATTTTTTAGGCTGGAAAGATGGAGCAGCGGAGTTTGGAAAAAATGCGGTGCGATATAGCATCGCGGTGCTGAAGGCGATGCAGTGTAGCATCGCGGGGGTGAACACGATAGAGTTAGGAATTTGAATAAGTGACAGGCGGGGAAAAAAACATGGCGAGGTTAGGAAATTAAGCGCGGGTCAGTATGGTGTCGCTTCTCTGAAAGCGGTGAAGTATTGCACCACGGTGCTGAACGCGGTGCAATATAGCGCCGCGCAGCTGTGTTTCCTGTGTCTGCAAAAAAAAAAATGTCAAAACCGCGGAATTTTTGAAAAACGTGATTGAATTTTTGATTTAGCCCTCCTTCTAGCACCAAAATGTGAACCCCTAAACCTGCAAATTCACAAGAGCAACAAAACACATTAGTTGTTAGATCAAATGCATGTAAACAAGTATGAGAGATTGCCCATAGCATCCATCTATTCAAACTAAATTAGGAAATGAAGAACACAATAAACTTTAAATAAAAAAGATTCAATTCTAATTAAGCTAATAGCATGATGATCTTATGGAGGAATGGTGCCAATGAAGTGTTGCAATGGGCCCTTTCCCAATTCCTAAGTAGCAATGGTGTGTGATTGAGAAATGGTCAAATATCCAAAGAGATTTGAGCATAGCCTTGTTGCAAATGTTGAAAGATGATTAATGGTTGATTGAAATGGGAAAAATTGGCTCTCAATGTGAAGAGAGTAACTTTGCATATGATTGTGGATGAGAAATGAGGAGAGAAGTCTCCAATTTATAATTTTCAATTTGGAAGAGAAAGTGAGATTTGAGCAATGTGGGACAAAAGATAATCTCATGGCATTGTGCCACTTGTCCACATGTGATTGGATGAGGAATGAACACATTTTGGCCAATGTGCATGATAAATGCATAAATTTGAATTTTGAAATATTGAAATGACAAGGTGGATGAGAAGTCAAATGGAGTTATGACCACTTGGCTGAATGCAAAGGACATGTAAGAGATCTTAAATGCCTTGTTGGAAGGACTAAGTCCACTTGGCCTTTTTGAATTCAAATGAGAGAATATTCCCTTTTGATGCTTTGTGAGGGAAAATAGATGAATAAATAAATCAAAGTATTTGATTTATTGTACAAGTTGCATTTTCTAGAGAATTTTAATGAAAAAGATTAATTTAATCATGGTTTTGATTAACTTATTGAAGAATTAGATGATGTGACAATCTAGACTTAGATTTATGAATTGATTTAAGTCAAGAATTGAGAGGAAATTATTTATATCAAGAAGGAACATGTTAGATTAAATCAAATAAGGTTTAATTTATTTAATTTAATAAGAGGACTTTAGAGATTTTAATCAAATAAAATGATTTATTTAATTAAACAAGGATGTAAGGTTAATTAAATTAAATTGATTAATTTAATCACTGGAAGAGGAAGACTTATTTAAATGAATAATGATTCATTAAATTAAGAGACAAAATATGATGAAATGTTGAAAGTGTGATTCAGGAAGAAATGTTGTTAGTAATCAGGATCAAGTGTGCCAGATCGACAATGTACATTTTCCATGTCTATAGAAAGATAATGGTCGATGCCCCATTCCTTTCTCTCTAAATTATTGAGACATCATCAAGAGGTCCTCATAATGGGTCAATAAGATAAATCATAAGAAAAGATCAAAAAACAAACAATCAATGCTATCTATATCTCTTGCCAAAAGGTGTAATGTGTGTTGAGGATAAATATCCAAAGTGATTGCCAATGATAATGCCCATTACAGGAAGGATGTATGCGAGGACATGTTATTAGATGTTGGTAGGTTGATAGGTTGTTTGAAAGGCCATTGATATAAGGTTTGATTGACATGTTTGATAATGATCAAGAGTTTGATTTTTGCATTTGAAGGTTCTACTTTTGCTGATTGTTATACTTGTTTCTCGTTTGTGTTACCAAAGGGTGAGTGTAATAATCGATTTATTATGGATGTAAGTTTATTGTGGGTGCAAGCGAAATGGGATGGATGGTTTAGGGATTTTTTGAATATTTCAATGTTTTTGATATTTTGGAAATGTTTTGAGGCTATTTTTGGTCTTTTTGAATGTTTATATGAATGTTTTGGTTTTCATTTATTTGAGGTTGTTTAGGGTTTACTAAGTTTTCTAATGTTTCGGTGTTTTCCTAGGTTTTGAAATGTTTTTGTGTTTTCTAAGTTTTCAAATGTTTTTATGTTTTCTGAGATTTTCAAATGTTTTTGTATTTTTTGTGTTTTCAAATGTTTTGGGGTTTTTTTAGTTTTGACCAATACCTAAGGGGGATTGACTTAGGGCCTCGGGGGCCCATCAAAGATTAGCCTTTCCTACATTATACACGCAGAGACCACATAGTTCAATTGACTTTGACCAGTTATTGATGAGATATGAACACTCGATGGATTGTTAGTTTATTATGATGAAATCCTAACTTAAAGTTTCTTGGGGGCACATTAATGATGGCTTTGCCTACATTCAAGCTCAAAGATGAGGTAGTTTTACAAGGCAATGTTTTTTCTATTTTGATTCTTGATGTTTTGACCTATTTAGGGATTTTTGATGTTTTTAGATTTTGAATATGTTTTGAATGTTTTGGATTTTTTGCACAATGTTTACGAGCATATGGATATGGATATGGATACGTGTGATGATAAGACCTATTTGGGATTTTTTTGAAAACCAAGCTAGGATCGATTGATCTGATCGATAGATTACTGATAGTGATAACATTGTTGAGGATGCTCAACAATGCAAGGATAGTGTTGAACAACATAAGGATTGGGAAATTATATATCCCAAGATGATGATGGATTGATTGGATAAGATAGATCAATATTTTGAAGCTAGGCTTGGAACAGAATCTATTGGAATAATTTGATGTGACGTTGAAGTGCAACTGATATTGATCGTTTGGATTGATGTTTGATAAAAGATAAAGCTTTATAAGGAACATCTCATCAAAATGTGCCATGGTCTAGTGATTTAGATTTTTCTTCAAATTATTTAACCAAATTGATTTTGTGTTTTGCAAATGTTTAGATCATCACATAAGTTATAAAATATAGCTCAAGATTTATTCCCGAAGCAAGATGTAAGTATCTACCCCTAGTGTCTAGCAATGTATGGAATGATATGGTTGATTCTTAGATAGATGGTGGAAGAATAAGATGGGGCACCAAATGTTGGTGTCCAAGTTGTGTCTTGGGGAAGATTGGTGTTTTGGGTGACCAAAAATGTGCTGCCTCCTAAGGGGAGAGTGTGACCAAGATCAGTGGCAATCCTAGTTGCAAGACTAGGATTTAATGTTTGACTTGGAACAAGGGATGGAGTTGGTTGATTCATAGATTGGGTTAACCCTTGTGTTAGCTTTTTTGCAATAAAAGTTAGAGCCGCATTTTCTAAGGTTTGATGATTTTATTTATACTCAAGGAGTTCCTCCTTAGTGAGCTCAAGTGGGTTGTTTGTGACGTTTTCTACCTCATACGGTCCTAATGTATTTTTTGGTTGTTGTGAGGGGGTAGAATGGATCCTTGGATCAAACTCTTGCGGGTTAGTATCACTTTTGGTGGATGTGACTTTGGTTTGTTCCATGATTCTCTTGTGTTGTGATCTTGTTGTAACAATAAATTATGAGTCAACTATGGGAGAGGTGTGTTGAGATTTATATTATTGAAACTCTCTAGTTGACTCAAATTTGTTAAAAGGGACCCTCTAAGTTGTTTTGGACCAATGGTGTGAGTGGATGATAAAAATGGGGGGCGATATGGGAGATGAATTTTCTAAATGTTTGGACAACACTTTTGACAAAGAGGTTTGATGTTTTGATGAAAGGTGTTAATGGAATTGTAAATATTTAATGTAGACTTGTGACCTTTAAAATAAATTTGTGCACAAAATGTGATAACACACTAAACTAAGTGCATTGAAAAGGATCCATTTCACACATAACATAGCTAAGTTAGGGGATTGGTTTGATGATTTGGATAAGTCTAAAGAGTGTTGGTGTGTCCAAAATTTTATAAAGTTTGGCTAAGTTACATGTGAAATATGATAAAGGGTGAATGAAATGTTTGAACCAAAAGGTTAACTAAAAATGAACCTTTGTTTTGCAAGACCAAGGTAGTGAGAAACATAATATACCTCTAAAGTGATAAAACCCTAATAACTGAATGATTTTGGTAAAAATAGAACTCAATGATTTTGGAGATAAAACCCAATGATTTTGACAATAGAACTCAATGATTTCGACCATGGAACTCAATGATTTTGGAGATAAAACCCAATGATTTTGACAATAGAACTCAATGATTTCAACCATGGAATTCAATGATTTTGGTAACATGGAACTCAATGATTTTGGTAAAATGGAACTTGGACTCAATGTTTGAACATACATCAATGTGGGGTGTTCATTTTATTTAATCTTTTCTTAAATGAGATAGTTTGATTACCACATCAAGAAAGTCTTAATTAAAGTTCAAAATAAAATTTCTATGTCAAAATCAACCTTCATTTCACAAAGTCCATTATGTGAAAATCATAAAGCTAAGGCCATAGTTCCCTATGTTAACTTTGGAAAGTGTGGATTTAGACATAAGCTAAAATATCTAGAAGCCTCTAAGGATATAATCCTTAGGAAAAGCATCAATATTAGGACTTTTCAAAAGGTATCCATAATTGATCCAAAGGGTTTGGAGTTTGAAAAATTGTTGATGTGTGTTTATAATATTTTGGAAATAATCAATGTTTCAAACATGACTCACAAGCAATAACATTCCTACCTCAAGTGGGTATGTTTTTCTAGGTGGGATTGCCTCATGCCGTTCATAGTAGAAGAGATGATTTTACATGCAACCAAGGAAAGAGTGTAGAGGTATGTGAAGAATGAAGTCTTAACCTCTACACTTTAACTAATATCAAACATGACAAGTAACTTCTTGGAATCTAATTTCTAATGCACCACTTTCAAAAACTTTTTATATGGACAAAGTTGACCACTACATAAACAAGGCTCCTAATCAATGTTTTGGGATAATCTAGTGTCTATACATGTGGTGATTCACTCATTTAAGAGGTCTCCCAACCCTTAGAAAGATCTATAGGAGTTGAGAAAATACAACACCACAAACCCCGAAGATCACCTGCATGCAAATAACCTGTCACAAAAGAAGAGATGGAGACAAACAAGCAAGGGTTCTCTGAAAACTGAAAAATGTATATATCAGAGAGAATGAATTGATATGAAATACAAAGGGATCAATCCTTATAAAAAGGAGATCATTAAAACCCTAATAGGAAAAACCCTAATAGAAGCCCTAATAGGATAACATTTAATAATTAATATAATTATTAAATGTCACTTTATGCAAACTAATGTGAAATCTTAAGAAGGGAATAAAGGTAACCTAATCAACATAATTAAGTTAAAACCTTTACTCTAACACCCCCCCTTAAGATGAGCAACAGTGCAGCTACAAACAAATGCAAAAAAGCAAAGGTAACTACAATGCAAGAAGGCAAACATGGGTCCTGGCAACTAGGCCAGATCAGGTACCCAAATACAACCAAATCTCTGTAAAATGGAGAAATAGAGAAAAACTCATGGGAAAAAGCTCTACTCCAAAAAAAGAAGAAGAAAGGCAAGAAGAGAAGAACATCACTGAAGTAGAAGAAGTTGCAAACAACTGTCGAAAGATGACTACTATGGTACTGAAGAACCTCCGCTGAAGATAGGATGATCACGAACAAGAAGACAATAATATGCATAAGTGCCCATATGACACTACTGGAATCAGATGGCAAACAAAGGCAAACACCTGGAATGAAGATACAGATGGCACAAGAACCAATAGTCTATATGGCCAGGTAATCCAAGAGCAAATATGTCCAGGTAATCCACCAGAGTGTGAAAACACAAATAACTGAATAAAAGATACCTAGAGTGAAATTTGGAAAAATGGCATAGATGAAACTGAAGAGCTCGGAAATACAGTTCCAACGCTGTTGAGATTGCGAAAAACGGAGAAACTGATCAAAAGTTATGAGCTTGAGACTGAAAAAAGCCCCTTTGTCTTCAACTAGCTGTAGAATGCACAAACGGAAAAAAGAAGTGATGAGACTCACATCACTGGAAAGATGAGAAAACCAGCTTTCCGATGATATCTCGTTTTCCAAAAAATGATATCGTATGCCCAAGTTACGGCCTCCGGAATAAATAAGCTCCAAAGAGGGAAAAAACCAGTGCTGGATTAAATTTGACGGTCATACGACCGTCGCAGCAAAAATACTGGGTTAAATTTGACGGCTAAATGGCCATCATCATAAATGCACAGCTGGGCTTATTTTTGAAAAAAATGTTTTTTAAAAAATAAAAAACAATAAAAAAAGTTTTAAAATTTTTTTTTTGGTCTGCGGCTGGCAGGTACCGCTATCGGCGGACTGTTAGACCGCCGGTCGGTAGAAGGCCGCCAGTGGTCGGTAGTACGCCGACCGGCATACCGCAGGGCCCGCAGGCCTGCGGATGCAGGTATGTACGGGTACCCTCATACCGAGCCGGCAAGCCCTTAAACTGCGAAAAAAATTGCTTTGATTTTTTTGATTTTTTTTGATAAAAAACAAAACAAAATTTTTTTACAAAGGATTTAAAAAAATATATATATATTTCGACAAAAAATGCAAAATAAAAAAAATTACCAAGAAAATTTTTCCGATTTGCACGCAGACGACGGTCGTACGGCCGTACCTTAAAAAAAATTTGTTTCAAATTTTGACTTTGTCCAAAATGGACGAATGAACAGAAAATTTAGGGGTTTTGGACCGCTGCGGACGCAATGGCAATGTCCGTTTGAGCTGAAAATGCTTCAAAATTGCAGGTGTGCCCTAGATCAAGAAAACAAGCCCCAAACCTTTGAAGCTCCAAGAATCTTCACAACAAGAACATGAAGTAGCAGGTGTGGAGCTCTAATACCATGTAGGAGTTGAGAAAATACAACACCAAAAACCTCGAAGATCACCTGCATGCAAATAACCTGTCACAAAAGAAGAGATGGAGACAAACAAGCAAGGGTTCTCTAAAAACTGAAAATGTATATATCAGAGAGAATGAGAGAATGAATTGATATGAAATACAAAGGGATCAATCCTTATAAAAAGGAGATCATGCAAACCCTAATAAAACCCTAATAGGAAAAACCCTAATAGAAGCCCTAATAGGATAACATTTAATAATTAATATAATTATTAAATGTCACTTTATGCAAACTAATGTGAAATCTTAAGAAGGGAATATAGGTAACTTAATCAACATAATTAAGTTAAAACCTTTACTCTAACAAGATCTAAGGGTTTTTACGCATCTCATGGATACTAAGGGGGACTTTTGTCAGTATAGAACATCTGTACTCGGTGGTTGATGGCTTTCATCACACCCACAATTATTTATATAGAATACTAAAATGAAAGTACTACTTGGGTCGTTCCCTCTCACAAATCAGGAGGTAGGCCCTCTAAAGGTAAAACAATGTGTGAAACTCAAGATGCTTTTTGTCACCCAAGATCGCCAAAAGGTGCAAGGGGAGAGGATACACACTTTGAGTATACACAAGCAACAAAATTATACTTGAGTGTTTCTCTTCACTCAAGATCACATGAACCACAAGGGGAGTGGATACGCACTACAAGTATACACAAGAAAAGCAAACAATCATTCATTTTAACCTTAAAAATCACAATGAGTTCATTTTAAGCACCAATAGAAGTGTTTGATTATTTTGTTCAATTTTAAACCAATATTACAAAATGAGGATATGTGGGTCCAATTTTAACCAACTTTGAAAGTTAATTTTAAACCCAATGGAAATTTAGTGATCCTAAACATAAAGCAAAGAAACATATAATGGGTTATAATTATTCCATAAGTGTAAAAATGCTTCTTACAATGAGCCTTAAATGCTTTTTTCTTCAATTAAATGCTTCATTCTCCTCTTAAAACCTGCAATCCATATTCCAAAAGTGAGATGAAATCAAGAAAACAAGAAGATGTTAGGGTTAGATAAACGATTAAGCATTAAAACCCTACAACTTAGACCAAGTTGCAATGTAATTTGACTTTAGGTGCAAAAATGGAAAATTTAAATCTACCAAAATTGAAAACCAGCTACACCATTGCATAGAGCATAAAATTCTACCCCATTTAAAAAAAATCTTTGAAAAAGACCTTCGTATGACCAAGATATAGCCATTTTAAGATAGACTTTAAAAGTAAAAAAATAATAGCATCACTATATCTAAAAATCAATGGCGTTGCTATATTGCGATGCCTTTGCAAATGTGTTGCTTTGGTGAAAAATAACATCGTTGTAGCTTTCAAAAGTGTCACTCTATCCTAGGAACCTGCAACTCATGGAAACTTAAGAGAAATTTATCAAAAAAACTTAGTAAAGCCCTCCTTCTAGCACCAAAATGTGACCATGATCATAGTATAGGTTAAATACACCAGATCCATATGGATTTAAGGCATATTTAATCCACTAAGCCATGATCCCAATGAGATATTTGAAAGATTCAAAACTAAGAACCCATTAAATTAAACATGAAATAAACAAAAAAGCTTAAAAGAAACCTATTCTAAGACTTCAAATCTTCTCCCATTGGAGGAGTGGTGTCACATTGATGTGGAATGACAACCCTTTCCCAATCCCTTGGATAATATGAGCTTGTTTCAATCGATTTTATTGGAGAAACTAATGAAACTAATGAGATATGTGTGAGACATGGATGGAAAACTAGTTTAACATGATGAAGATGAGTGCTAAATGTTAAAATGATTGATGGAGATGGATGCAATCTATTCTAAATGGAAATAAAGTTCAAATATGCAAGCCATGGATGCAAACTATGCTAAAATAGATGTGAGCTAATCTAAAATGAAAGTCATTAATGGATGCTTAAGATAATATGGATGAAGCTTTAATATAAAATGATAAAAAGTGCTTAATATGGATGCAAGTGAGTATGAAATTCAACAACATAATTTTGCTATCAAAATATGGATCCATTTCCCTTCAAATGGTGAAGTATTTATAGGAGAGCAAATGAAAAATCAAGGGATCAGATCGATTTGATCTATCAATGGTCAATATTCAATCAAGAGTTAAATATGGATCAAGTATTCTCATCAATGGATGAGAATCAAAGATCACATGGATCAAGGATTGTCATCAATGGATGAAAATCAAAGATCACATGGATCAAGGAAAGCATCAAGAGTTTAGAATGATTCAAACAAACACAATTTGTAACAACTTTGAAAGTTTGTTATTGTGAACCCTTATTTTGTACCTACACAAACACAACAAACAAGCACAATGTTCGATCAAATGCAAGTGAAAACAAGGATTTCCCATGAAATCTATTTACAGTTATTAAACTAGGAAAATGAAGAACAAAATCTAAAAGACAAGTAAAATCCTAATTAATCATGCAAACTCTTGATCCCATGGGGGAGTTGGTGCCAATTGGTGTGTTGAAGTTAGCCCTTTCCCAACTCCTTTGTAAGCTTTGTGATTATTGATCCGCTTTGGTTGAATTCTTGCATAACCTAGCTAAGAACTTGATATAGAGAGATGAAAATGGCTATGCTTGAAGATGGATTTAAGTATAATAAGTTTACTCAAATTGTGGATGATTGAATGAGAGGAAGAGTCTCTCATTTATAGATTTCCGAAATGGAAGAGAGAGTGAAATTGAGCAATGTGGGATAAAAGATAATCCAATGGTATTGTGCCACTTGTTGACATGTGATTGGAGGAGGAATGAGCACATTTTGGTCAATGTGCATGATAAATGCTATGAGATTCAAGTTTGAAATTTGAATGTGACATGTTGGAGGGAGAAAGAAATGGAGTTAATGTCTCTTGGCTCAAGGCCAAGGACATGTAAGATACATTAAATGCCTTATTGGAAGGACCAAGCCCATTTGAATTTGAATTCAAATTTGAGGGAATATTCCCCTTTTATTCCATGTTGAGAGAAAATAGGCAATTTAATAAATCTAAGTAATTGATTTATTGTGCAAGTTGCATTCTCTAGATGATTTTAGTGATTGAGATTAAATTAATCAAGATTTGATCAATTTAATGAGAGTTTAGATGATTTGACAATTTTGACTCAAATTTATGAGTTGATTTAAATCAAGAATTGAGAAGAAAAGGATTAATTAAATAAATGATTTGATTTATTTAACTAAAGGGGATAATGTTAGATTAAATTAAATAAGGTTTAATTTATTCAATTTAATAAGAAGACTTTAGAGACTTGATTTAAATAAAATGAATTATTTAAATAAACAGAGATATAAGGGTTAATTAAATTAAATTGATTAATTTAATCAACAGAGGAGAAAGATTTAATTAAATAAATAATGATTAATTTAATTAAGAGATGGAAAGTGTTGATAAGCTGAGAGTATGATTCAGGACGAAAATGATGTTAGTAAATCAGGATCAAGCATGCCAGTACATTTTCCATGTCTACATTTTGCCCCTCTTTGAAGCAATGTACTTGTTGCATTGATTCAAAGAATAAAGTGCTATGATCAAAGTTCAAAATTTCTCAATTTTCTGAATGCCCCACTGTTGCCCCAATGAGAAGGATTATACTGGTATATTTCCCCCTCGAGAGATCAAGCGGAAATGTTAATTTTTCGATCAATATTGCGATAAAATGTGAGAGGAGTGGTTCTATTGATCAGAGGACAAAAGATAATTCTTTGATGTAGACAATTCTGATGATGTGTATATAGTCATCAACCATGGGTAGCCTCATGTATATTTTGAGATCTGACACCTACTTTAGATATAAATGTTAGTAAAGATAGAAGAATAAGAAGAATAAAATGGATGGAAGGAGGATCCAACAAGCCTACATTATGATGATGATGATGATGATTTGCTTACCAAGAGTTGGGATTTTCAAACGACCAATTACTTTATGTTTGATAACACACATAGGTACGATGCATCAAGGTATAAAGGACTAGGATGGCATTGTACCTAGTGTGATGGAATTTGACTCAAAAATTAGATAGAAGTACTCTTGTTCACACTTGACATACAAAAACCTTGCTAGGATGGACCTAACAAAGCAAGTATTCGCCAGGTTATTTTCCAAGAATATCCAACAAACACAGTAAATAAAAAAGATAATGATCATTGCCCCATTCCTTTCTCTCTAAAACTATTTTTTCTTAGGCATCATTGAGAGGTCCTTGGAATGAGTGCAAAATAAGATAAGTCACAAAGACCAAGGAAAAAGTAAACAACAAGCTAATGTTCTTCATATCGCTAGCCAAGGCTAAACAGCTGCGAGATACTTGATGCTTATGTCCATCGTGGGAAGGATACATCCTAGGACATGTTGTGATTAGGGTTTTGGTGAGATTGATTGGGTGATAAGCTATTGATACTCCGAGTTGACCAACTTGCTTGCTTACTGACCTAGACTTGAGACTTTGACGATTAGGTGTTCACTTTGGAACCTGCTAGACTTGCTTCCGAATGACTAACCAAAGGATGAAGATGACAATGATTTATTAGGAATGATGATTATCGCGGGTGAAAGCGAGATGAGATAGATGCACCATTTTGAGTTTTTTTCAAATATTTGGATGTTTTGATTTTAGGATTTTTCAATGTTTTTGGTATTTTCAAGATTTGTGAATGTTTTTGGTATTTTGTGTCTCGGGGGCCAATCAAGGATTAGCCTTTCCTACGTTTAAGCTCAAAGATGACGTAGTTTGGATGACAATTGACTTGACTGCTAATGAGAAAGATGGGCAAACAGATTGCCAGATTATTGTGACGGACGCCTAAAGGACTGACCTAGGGTGTGAAATAGATGGGCAAACGGATTGCCATTGTGACAGACACCTAAAGGACTGACCTAAAATGTGAAATAAATGGGCCAACAGATTTCCATTGCTATGGACTCCTAAAGGATTGACCTAAAATGTGAAATAAATGGGCAAATGGATTGCCATTGCGACGAACGCCTAAAGGACTGACCTAAAATGTGAAATAAATGGGCAAACAAATTGCCATTGTGACGGACGCCTAAAGGACTGACCTAAAATGTCTCGGGGGATGATCAAAGATCAACCTTTCCTACGTTCAAGCTCAGAGACGACGTAGTTCGACCGGTTGACTCTATTTTTTTATTTTTCAAAATTTTGACATGTTTTTGGATTTTTGATGAATTTTCTGAATGTTTTGAGATTTTTCGCATGATTTTGATGATTTAGATATGGATATGTGATATCAGTGCTTTGTTTTGGGATTTTGATAAAAACCAGGCTTAATGTTGATGGATTGGATTGATGGATTGATAGTTTGACTAAGTTTGTTAAGTCAAACAAGTTGATGATGGATTGGATAATTTGACTAAGTGTGTTAAGTCATATAAGATGATAATGCACTTGTAAACTCTAGGAAGTTGTGTTATCCTAGAGTAAACTCGTGCACAAGAGGGTAGTTTGACTAAATGTGTTAAGTCAAACAAGGTGATAATTGATTGGATTCGATTGATCAAAATTGATGAAGCTTGTTTTGGAAAAAAAATATTTTGATGATTTGATGTGATGTTGTAGTACACATTAGATGCAATTGGTTTTGTATTGATGTTCGTCTCGTCAAAATATGCCATGGGCTAGTGATTTGGATTTTGGCTCACAAATGTTTGACCAATTTGATTTCATGTTTGCCAATGTTTGGATTACCAGATAAGCTGGAGGATATATATCAAGATTTATTTTTGAAGCAAGATATAAATATCTATCCCCAATGTCTAGCAATGTTTGAAAGGCCATGGATTCTTGGATAGGTGTGTGGATGGATGGATATGGGAAGCATGCAAAGGATGCCAAGGATTATTTTGTGATAAGATAAGGTGTTCAAGTAGTGGATGCACATTTGGATAGTGCTTCATGGCTCAGATACTGTTGGATTGGATAGGATCAATGAAAATGACCCATGTCAAGATGACTACCATAAGCAAGTGTAAAATTGTGCACCAAAATTTCATCAAGATTAAGATACCTTGGAGTATGGATGCAAATGGATGAAAATGGATTGGATAAACGGTTCATGGATGAACAAATGATATGGATCGAATGTTGGCTTTATTATGGATGTGATAAGATGCTTTCTCCTGAAATGGTGCACATAGATGCTTGATTCTACACATGACGCATGTTTTCCAGGTTTTCATCATGGTACTTGCCCAAAGCGCCAACATAGTGGTTTTCACTAGAGGACAATTTTTCTCTTTACTATTTTTTAATCCTTTTTCTGATTTTTTTGTATTTTTTTTTTTGTATTTTTTGAGAGATTTTAAGCTGATGTTGAATCACCTGGTATTGCTAACATTGATGCTTCTATCATAATGTGCCATCGATATCCTTCTTGAAGAATTTTCTTTGCCAAGATACGTGCACTTGAATGCAACTTTTGAGATTCCTGATCTACTTTGCTGATACAGGAGTTAACTCCGTCTTTGTGCGCACATCGCAATAGAGTGCCTTCTGAATCCTATGATGAAGGGTCACTGCCAACACATGGTCAATGTCAGGATTGGATATCATGTGTGGAGGCGTGGATGGCGGAGTGTGTTTAGGAATAAAATATGGATTGGTTGATAGTTTGGAACTTTGACTCTCCAAACTTGGGAAGATGAGCAATGATGGGTGGATATGGAAGTGTGCATGGAATTAGTACCAACTGCTTGATACACTTTGTATGTTGCTTGAGAAGCTTTATTTTTCCTTTATGGACATCCTTGATGGATAATTTTCCCTTTTTGATTTTTCCCCATTGTTTCTTTGACTAATGGAGTATGATAGGGATCATCTTTCTTTGTATTATTTGGTATCCACTTGTATTTGATTTGTCCTTCATGCTTCTAAGCTTCTTTTTCCTTGATTACATTATTCATGCTTTGATTCAAATCTTTATTTTGACGTTGGTCCCAATTTGTGGATGGGGTGATGGGTGGATGATGATTCATGACGTGGCTGGTTGTAGTATTGGCATTGGTTTCATCATAAAGATTTTTCATGCTCCCTATGTTGAAATTTGCTCGAGACAAAGTTGCCCCCAGTTTTATAGAGGTATCACTGATATGTTTAGATCCCTTAATTGTCGAATAACCAAGACCTTGATGCTTAGGTTTGCTAATAATATGTACTGATTCTAGGATACCTTGTTCATGTAGGCCTAATCCTCTACCTTGATAATTCATCTGTTGAAACATTTTGTGTGCAACAGGATATGATTTACCCTGGAGACAAGGTGCTACTCCTTCTCTGCTCTATGATGGATCTTCAAAAGTGCCAACTACTTTATTGATGAGATAGCTTGCTCTAAGAAAGGTAAGCGATCCAAGTTTATAAGTGATAGGATCCTCCATATGTGGGATGACTTCTTGATTGATATCTTTGGTTTGAGCTTGTGAAATATTATATTTTAATGCTTCTTCAAGAGGTATTGATGATTCATTGTCCTCGTAAAAGTATTCCTCATGATTCATTCTTGATATTCTTTCACATGATGTTTCTGATTCACAACTTCTGTAGAAGCCTTCTTCATGACCCATTTCTACTATGTCTCCATAGGATGTTTCTAATTTACCACTTCTGTAGGAGTCTTCTTCATGACCTATTTCTACTATGTCTCCATAGGAGGTTTCTGATTTACCACTTCTGGAGGAGCCTTCTTCAAGACACATTTATACTATGTCTCCATAGGATGTTTTTGATTTACCACTTCTGTAGGAGCCTTCTCCATGACACATTTCTGATATGTCTCTATATTTCTCCATATCTTGACCATGTGTACAAATGTTAAGAGTAGGAGACTCTTGTTCCTTGGTAATGATATCAAGAGTATGAGACTCCTATTTTGAATGAAGATCATCTACGTGTCCATCCAAAGAAAGCATCTAATGGGTAGATGGAGGAGTATGTGCTATATGGATATGATCATCATGTATAGATAGGAGAGTGTCCATTATATCATTGTATTAGCTTGGAGATACAAATTCTTGATCTCGAATGATTTCGGAATTGCTTTTGACATGCTTTGGATCAAGTTCTTGACATGGGTCAATTTCAAAGAATGGATTTCTTTCTTGGATATCTTCATTAGGCATAGGAATATTCTCAAATGTCATTAGGTCAAAGGATGTCCATATGTTTTGGAAAGGATCATTGCTAGACCTTGGTGAAAGATGTTGATCATGCTTTGGAGTAAATTCTTGAGATATGTCCTCTAACTCATTAGGTGATGTAGAGACATTTTCAACATGATCATTGGTTGAAGGATCTTGATCATCATTTTAAATGATTGTGGTGGGAATCTATTGCAAACTCTGCTATGGGAGTAAAGCCTGTGTTTGCTGCTGAGCCAACAACGCTTGTTGTTGGTTGTGTTGTTGTTGTGCCAACAATAATTTTTTTTGGGCTTGTTGTTGTGCTACTTGTTGATACACTTGTTGATGGATTTCTTGCAATTGTGTCTAGTATTGTGCTTACGCCTGTCGAGCTTGGTGTTGGGCTACTTGAGCCACTTGTGCTTGCTGAGCAGCTAGCTATGTAGGTTGTTGGTTTTGGAGCACCTTTTGGCGGGAAGCTTGTAGAGCGGCTTGCAACACGATAGAGAATGAATTTGTCATGTTGTTTTTTGGTGGTGGTGGCGGTGGATTGGGAATGGTGTTGATTGTTGGGGTTGCTTGAATGGTTTCCATCTATTGTTGCGATATCGATGGAAAAATGGGAGGATTTGAAATGATGCTTTGATTTATGAAGAGGGTGTTGTTCGGATTCAGTTGATTGATGGTTGGTAAAGGGGGAAGGCTCATGCCTTGATTGTTTGGTGGATAGATCTATAAGTTTTGAATTTGATTTAAATCTACCAAAGGGCAAGGTGTTCCAAAATTTAGATTGGGAAAACTCACATTTGTTGTACCATTGAGGTTTGGAGGAGATAATGATCCCATGTATGGATTGTACAAATGCAAGTTTTGAAAATCAATTGGCATTGCAAGGCTTGGACAGTTTGGCAAAATTGGATTACTCATGATCGATGAATCAACTTTATATTCCATGTTCCTCTTGTGTTTTGACCTTATTGACCTCTAAGGGATTTAGGACCAATGATATGAAGGATGAATTGGGTGAATGATATGGGTGTTTTGATTCTAGACTTTTAGGAACTTTGGATCAATGCTAAACTTTAGGACTTGTTCTGATTTGATTTTGATTGAGGATAGTTTGACTAAGAGTGTTAAGTCAAACAAGGTGATAATGAACTTGTAAACCCTAGGATTTGTGTTATCCTAGAGTAAACTCATACACAAAAGGATAATTTGGCTAGGTGTGTTAAGCCAAACAAGGTGATGTTGATTTTTCCTAAAAGTCTAGCATAAGTGATGTTTTCCAAGGTTCCAAAAGTTGTTGGTGAGATGAAATTTTGATAAATGTTTGGATGGGGTGAAGTGTTTGACTTGATCCTAGATGAACCTAAGAGGACTTGTTTACAAGACCAAGGTAATGAAGAACATGTTTTTCCCTAAAAGTGGTTCTAACCAGAAGACCAATGTTTGCATGAAAACCAAATGACTCAAAAGGGACCAAGCACATGTGTGGTTCAATTGTTTGTTATCTTTTTGGAGCTAAATAGGAGAATATTCCTTTAGAATATTCTCTATGCAAGTGGATGGGAGGGGAAATTAGTAATTTAGTAATTACAACTAAATTTTAATGTGCAAGATGAGGAATAATATGATATCCATTAATGAAATGAGAGGAAATAAGGTTTAAATTAAATCATTTGATTTATTTAATTTAAATGGTGAAATGTTATTGTGAGAGGAGGTGAATTAACCCAATTAGGTCAATTAGATTAATAGGTGAAAATGAGATATTTGATTAGATAACTAGGTTAATTTAATCAAACAAGTGATAAGAAGATGGGTTTAGGACGAAATAATGTTAATATATCAGATTCAAGTGTGTAAGACTATTTAGGACATTTTTAAGTGTCTATAATTATTTTTTTGTTGCTTTAGTGAGATTTTCTTATAAGGTTGCAATATCAAGAAGAAACTAATCCCCAACTTAAAAACTTCTCCCATTGCAGTGTTGGTTTGCCTACTATTTGATTCGATTTTGTGCCATTGCTAAATTCTCCTTGAGTCTTGAGAGTACCTGATGTTGATGAAGCAAGTGCTCCTCCATTGCCTGAAATCTTGGTGACACCTTCAATGATGATGTGATGTAAGGAGGTTGGTATTTTTATAGTGCCATAAATGGAGACATTTTTTATGAATTATGAAAGGAAGCTAGTGACAGCCAATCTAACCATTGAGACTATTTATTTGATGTGAAACAACATAGATATCCTTCCAAAAAATTGTTAACAACCTCATTTTTCCCATCAGATTGAGGATGGTATGAAGAAATGTGAGCCAATTTAGTGCCCAAACATGAGAATAAATCTTTCCAAAAGTGACTGGTGAAGATAGGTTCATGATCATTGACAAGAACATTAGGTGTACCATGTAGTTTTTGTATGTTCTCCAAAAAACATTTTCCACTATACTCGTTGTAAGAGGATACGATAATGCAATGAAATGTGCATATTTAGTGAGGTTATCTACTACTACCATGATAAAATTATGACCCTTAGATTTTGGAAGTCCTATGATGAAGTCCATAGATACCTCTTCCCAACTTTGGCTAGGAATGACTAAAGGTTGCAAGAGACCTGGTGTCTTAATTGTCTCCTCTTTATTTCTTTAAACAACCAAACATTCAACCAAAAAAAAATGACATCACCTTTTAGCCCTTCCCAAAAAAATCTTGCTTGAATCGATGGTATGTCTTCAAAAATCCTAAATGACCTCGAATTAGAGACTAATGAAGTTCTATGAGAATCTTTTGTTTAAGAGTGGAATAATTACAAATATACAATCACTCTTTATACCATAGAGAATCTCCCTTCCAAAAAAAATTATATGAACTACTAGGATCACTCTTTAACTATTGAATGAGATTACTTGTAGCAACATCATTCTGCCACTTTGCTTTGGCTTCAACCACCCAATCTGCTTGTAGTATTGAAATGACACACAATAAGGTTTCATCTTTCTCATCCTTCCTATAAAGTGCATTTTCCATGATATTTTCCTTCCCTTTCTTATATACAATCTCAAAGTCATATCCCAACATCTTAGTGAACCATTTTTGTTGCTCTTCAAAAGATCATTTTTGTTCCCAAAAAAAATTTAGGCTATCATTATCCATCTTAACCTTGAAGTGTTTGTCCATTAGGTAAGGTCTCCATTGTTTTACTGCATGAAGAATAAATAGCATTTCCTTCTCATAAATAGGGTTGATTTGATTCTTACCCTTTAATTGATGACTTTCAAAAGCAATTGGTCAACCCTCTTGCATGAGAACTTATCCCATCCCTTTTCATGAAACATCACATTCCACAATCAATTTCTTGGTGAAGTCGAGAGTGTCAAGCACCAGAGTTGTACACATAGCCTCCTTTAATCTCTCAAATGTTTCATTAGCAGAATCATTCCAATGAAAATAATCCTTCTTCAATAAAGTGGTGAGGGGTGCTATTATACGAACATAACTCTTTACAAATCTTTTGTAGTGTCCCATCAATCCTAAGAAAGCCCTCAATTTCTTAATGGTTTTAGGAATATGCCATTTAATGATAGCCTTAATTTTGTTAGGATCCACCTTTACCCCTTTATGTGAAACTATGTGTCCCAAGTACTCCACCTCCTTGAGACCAAAAGTGCACTTGGATGGTTTAGCATAGAGTGGAATATCTTCAAGAAATTGTAATGCTTGATCTACATGCAACAAGTGTTCTTCCCATGTATTTCTATAAATCAATATATCATCAAAGAACACTAATACAAAGTTCCTCAAGAATTTATTAAAAATAGAATTCATCAAAATTTGAAATGTAGATGGTGCATTTGTAAAAAAAAATGGCATCACCAAAAACTCATAATGACCCTCATAAGTCCTAAATACTATCTTACAAATATCTTCTTCCTTAATTCAGATTTGATGATAAGAAGATCTAAGATCTAACTTTATAAAATACATAGCTCCATTTAATTCATCTATCAAATCATCAATGTTTGAATAGGAACCTTATCTTTGATGGTGTACAAGTTGATCAATCTATAGTCTTGGCATATTTTCCAAGTTTCATCCTTCTTACACACCATCACCATGAGTGAGGAGTAAGCACTTTGTCTATGCTTGATAATTCCTGCCTCTAGCATCTCTTCAACAATATTTTCTATCTCACTTTTTTGTATATGTTGGTACTTGTAAGGTCTGATGTTGGGTGGTTGGCTCCCTATAACTAGTTGTATGGCATAATCATGATCACTCTTTAGAGGAAGTCACTTAAGCATATCTCCTAAAAACTGAGTGACGATCAATTATTTCTTGTAAATTTGGATGGGTGGGAGCCTTATACTGAGAGACTTCTAATGAACGTAATTGGGCCACAAATCCATCAATTGCTTTCTTCAACAACTGTTGCATTTGATGAGAGCTTACCATTTATGGGGACCTTTACTTCAATCCTCTTGGCTCTACTATATTTCCTTCTGATTGAAATCTTATGAATAGTTATTGGACATTCATCTCATCTGTTCCCAAAGTAGTAAGCCATTGTAATCCCAAAACGATATCTGTTGCACCCATGGATGTCGCATACATTGGGCTATCAAGGTGATAATCTCCCATGGATAGTTTAATTCTATGAAACTTCCCCAAACAACTAATAGTACCACCATCTAAAATCAAAACCTGAAACTTTGGAGTTGGATATGTAAAACAATTTAGACAGGTAGCCAACTTTTTAGTGATGAAATTATGAGTACTACCAAAGTCAATCAACACTGTTACTTTTTGCTTCTTTAAGAAACCCACTACCTTGAGAGTTTGTGGAGCACTAAAACTTGAGAGTGCATGACAATAAATGATTGGTTGGGAATCATGTGATTCCTCATTTGACTCCCTTTCATTGTCTAATATGGGTTCTTCCTCACTTTGACCTTTAATATAGAATAATTTATTTTCACTAAATTTATGTCCTCGATTGTATTTGCTATAACAATTGAAACACAACCCTTTTTCTATTTTATCATCAATTTGTTGTGGGGTCAACCTAGTATGTTGATGAAGAGAAGGTTTTGAATATCCTTTCTCTCTTTTCACATTAGCCCCTTGCTTCTTTGGAATCAAATACTTCTCCTCTACCTTGTGTGCTAAGATGAATATAATCCTAAATGGATCTTGTTTGTTGAAGTTTAGCAAGCTAGCTGAAGAAATTGTTTGTCACACTATTGCTATATTGCACTTGGTGTTCCTCCATAAAAACTAACCATGAGATAGTGAGACCCTTTTTCCTTCTATGAGTACAAATCCAATGATACCAAATGAATTGATTTGGTTCTAGATATAGGGAAGTCATCATGACCTTTATTCCATTTGGGAGTTGATGTAATTCAAAAAAATTCCCATTTGATTTATCCATGTTAGAGGATCCTTGCCATTGAACTTTCACATATCCACATTTGGAATCAAATTCCTAGATCCCATAGGAGTATTAAGATTTGGGTCAAGATTAGCTGACCTGGAAGTTTCACCTTGGTTGCTTGAGAATTAATTTCTTGGCTCATTCATATAAGCACTTAACATGCTTCGTATGTCCGATATATCTCCTCTTAGGTCAGACATATCCGTCTTCATTGAGGAAATTTCTTCCTTGACCTTATTGATTTCCTCATTGGGATTAATATCGTCCATTGTTACCCCATCCTTATTAGGGGCTTTCCCCAGTGTGACAACATTCGTTTTGCCCTTGTTGCAGGCCCCGTCATGATGGAAATCAATAATTTTGAAATAAATCACATAAATGATACTTAAATCCTCTGAAAATTTTATTGTAACTTACTAGGACCAAACTACAACTTACCCAAAAAAACTCCAAGAAATACCAGATTTGCAGCCTTGAGAGAAATTTTTTTGGAAACCCTAATTTTTTAATAACTCTCTTATTTCTGCTTAAATTTCTCTAAATTTTGGACTATAGGCTCCTCTATTATTTCTTCAAATCCACTAAAAATCAGGCTCTGATTTGGCAATAGTTGAGAGATATTTACCTTCCATAAAAATTGTGTAGAAACCCTAATTCTATAATAATTCACTCAATTTTACTCCAATTCTTTTGAAATATGTACTATATCTTCTTTAATATGGTATTAAAAAACCCTTTAAAAATCAAGAAAAAATTTCACCAAAATCTAAAAGATATGCTCTCCCAAAAATTGCCTTCAATATTGAGAAATGCCTAGCCTCTACGGTGTCAAGATCATGCTTTGATACCACTTGTAATGAAATAACTTGCACAATAAAAGAAGATGATATGAAATATGTTGCAAATACTTGATAATAACTAAGAATATCAAGCCACTTTGAGGGGTTAAACTTCCAAATATCTCTAATGAGAACACAATTCACAATATGATGATGAAATAAGACTCACAACCTCCTATGTATACCTATTTATGCCTAGGATATCACTTAGGTTGGATTAAACAACCCTGTATAAGCCCTAGGCTGACAACTAAATAATAATATAATAATGATAACATGACTTAATTAAAATTTAAGATAGCCACAAGCCGACTATTCATAACCCGATGTACACTAATATTAAGCGTGTAGCATATACCAAAGCAGAAACCAAAAAGGTACTAAAAATTTGTTTATATTGTTCGCATATATACAAAGAATCTAAACATAAATGCATTAAAAAAGATAAAGAATGAGTCAACTGAAGGTGGTTGACACTTGCAACTTCTTCAGATGATCTTCATAGTCTTGCCTTCCATTTTCCCATTCACGCTTAGCCTTTGCAAGGAACTTGTTCTGATTTTAAAACTCTAATAAAAGTTCTTCTCCTTCTTTTGAAGTAGAAAGTACCAAATTCATTTTATTTTCTTTATCACAACTGAGAAGAGCTTTTGAAATAAGTACAATTTTTGGATTGACTAGATCCCTTACCTCTCCAAGCTGTAAGATATCTTCTCTTTGCGCTTGCAATTGGAAGAACTTATTGTGCATATCTTCTATTGTGTTCCTTGTTACTCCAATGAGGTCAACAACCAGGTTATATGCACTAGATGCAACATTAATATGAGACTCAGTAGAGTCCATCTCCTTCCTTATATTTTGTGTGGCTCCAGGCCACTTCAATCCATACTAATACAATGCCTTAGCCTCATCAACACATGCTACTGCATCCTTCAAAAATTCAAAGAAATTTTTATATGCAATAGAAAATTTCTTAGAAATTTCCAACATTCTCTTGTAATTAATCCTTTTCTCAACTTCTTTCTTTAATCTAGATGCATAAGTCTTAAATGAATCAATTAAAAATTTGAACTTTTCCATTTAATATAGTGTAGTGTCAATATTTGATCCAGGTATGATCTCTTGAAATACCTTAACTGCTTCATCCATTAATCCTCTACTCCTTTGATGTGATTTAATGATTTCCTTCCTTGCAGATGCATGGAATGCGTCTTCTAGTTGAAGCTTGTGGATGGGAGATATCTTCTCCATATCAACATTCCCTTGATGCATTGGAAATTGTAACAATTATGAGGACACAACTGATTGAAAACTAGGCTTCTTTGCTCCTTTGATGTGATTCAAATATTTCCTTCCTTGCAGATGCATGGAACATGTCTTCCAATTGAAGCTTGTGGATGGGAGATATCTTCTCCATATCAACATTTCCTTGATGCACTGGAAATTGCAACAATTAGTTGAAAACTAGGCTATATTCTTAATAGATTTTTTAGAGAATCTTTGGAGGAGCTAGAGGATTCACCAGAAGCCTTAGTAACTTCCACAACCTTTCCATTGTCCTCTGCAATACCATAGTCATCTGGTTTTTCTTCTTTTGCATCTTTGGATGCATCCTTGTTTGTGTCTTCATCTTCCTCTTTATCCTCTTCTTCTATCTTCTCATCAACCTTCACTTCATCTTTATTTTCTCACTCTCCTTCTACTTCTACATATGCATTGTCATTCTTGTTTTCATCCTTTGTAGTGTTTTCTATGTTTACCGAAGGAGTTACTTCTTCTTGTGTCAGAGGAGGAGTGAAGGTGTTTTCCTTTGCAATGTCTTCTCTAATTATTGCATCCTTGTCATCTTATTTTTTCATGTCCTCCACTTTTGGAGGAGTGTTTTCATGCACAACTTCCTCATTTATATTCTACTCATGTTGAGCATTGTCTATCTTGATTTCTTCATTGAGTACGGCCGCATTTGTGCATTTCTCTATATTGGTAGGAACCAAATATCAGTCTCTTCGACAACCCTAAACAAATGAGTGAATGACCAAGCTAAGGACTTCATCAAAGGGAAGAATACATATCGGATGGATGAGGATAATGGTCCCTTTGATAAAAAAATAACACTCATCACCTTGGTTTTAATAATAAAGGAAAATGAGTAAAACATCGAAGCGATAAAATAAATTCAAAGAGATCATTTGTAAGGAAGGTTTGAGAGGAAAATGTAATATCGGGATGAATCCATATGGAATCTCTTTGAAATATCAAAGGAAAGGAAGAGGGTATACTAGTAAAAAGGATACTGAGGGAAACAAAAAAATATCGATGAGATTAAAATATTGTCATTCTGATGAAGTGAAACTATTGACAAAACAATGACATGACAAAGAGACAATTTGGTGGCGATGATGAAAAAATCAATGGTATATTCAAAAAAATTAATTGCTCACTCGATGACATGAAATTACCATAAAAAAAAATGAACCAGAGCTGAAGGTATTAAAAATCAAGTTCTGAATTGGAGTCACCGAAAAAGTAACCCTTCTACTTTTTCTGACTTGTTCGGGCCCTCCTTGTGGTTTTAGCTCAATGATACCTTGATTTAATGTTGTAATGTGGATAACACGTTCACATTAGGTCTTGGGCCCTTGTGAATTAATAAATTTTAATGTTGCCTTGCAAAAGTGTTGCGAAGTGTTGTAAAACACTTTCACACTTTTCTAGCATTTTATCAAATAACTAAGCATAATAATCATAATCAACCTTAATCTTTCTAGCACACTTTCACATTTCTCTAGGCTTGTCATTTATAATTAGGATCTCTTATGCTTTAATTAGCCCTATTTTGCATCCACAAGCCCGATTTATTGCATCTTGTCAAGAATAATCCCAACACCAATTAGTAACCAATCATAATTCAAGTGTTCCATGCTTGTGTAGCCCAGATTTAGTGTTTGGGACTCATTCGCCACCTCGGGCAAATGGGTCCCACCTGGATCTTTTGGACCCAAACCAGTTTTTACACATTTATAAGCACTTTTCATTTTGGAAAACATTATGCCTGATGGGACTCATTCACCACCTTGGGTGAATGAGTCTCATGTGGCCTAAATTCAAATTTAGTTCAAATTTTTGGCAAGATTTTATTCTCCTAGATCTGATGTCATCTTGTAGTGTTTTAATTTTGGGAATTCTTGCATAATTGGATATAAATACAAAGTTATTTCACTCACATTCAACACATAGCATTTAAGAGAGTTCATAAGAGCATTCAAGGCTAGATTATCGAGCATTTTAGAGCATTCTTCAAGTGCCAATCATCATGGAAAATATTGCATTCTCCATGATGTTTGTTATTATGCTAACAATAGTGATGTAGAGTTGATGATTCAAGCAAGTGATTCAAACAAGATCAACATCATTCAAGCAATATTCAAGAACCACATCAATTGTAGCCATTTCAAGAATATTTGTAATACCTTATTGCTACGGTTTGGTGATTTACAACATTGTTATTTTTTCATTCATCATTCTCCATTCTTATTTTCTTTCATTTCAAGTTTTAATTACCAACAAGGGGTTTGACCAAGGAAAACCCCTATCCACTAACCCAAAAATTTTTTTCCCTCTTCTTGTGTGTGATTTGTAGGGCCAGGTTGTAAATTTTCCAAGGAGCAAAGTTGGAGAAAAGTTTTCAAATACCTAAAGTTGTCATCAAGCCTTGGAAAAGCTTGGAGAAGGACTAAAGGTGGAAATTTGCAGTTTCAAATCTGAAAATCAGTCAAGAAAAGCATCTCAGCAGAGCAGACCGAGAGGAATAGAATCAGGTCCCAAAATTTTGAAAAATAAGAAGTGGAATGATTCTCCACAAGTGGTGAATGAGTCCCACTGTACAAGCTCGACAAATATTTCTACAGATTCAAATACCCTTTTGGTTGAAACTTGTATCTACACATTTTTCCAAAAGATGGACTGATTCACCTAGCTTGGTGAGTGAGTCCCATTCAGCATTGACAATAGATTTTCCAGAATTCTATACCTCCATTCTACCTTCTTCAATCTTCCAGGTGCACACTTTCTATCTCATAACTTTCTGCTGCATTTTGTTCATCTTTCTAGGTCATTTAAGGTTAGTTTACATTCAACTAGGGTTTTTTCTTACAACTTGCATTGTACTATCTTTTCCAAGTCCAAACTTGGTGGTGAACGCCTCATTAGAGCACATTCAATCCCTAGGACATCCCTATTGCAAGATATCTTTCTCCTTTGCATTGGGATCTCTAGGGTTATCCTTGAGTGGAATCTCTTTGAAAGTGGGTGCGAATACATCATCATTCCAACCAATTTTTCATAGGTTCCATTGTGGTGAACCTATATTTAGGACATCATAATTTTGATTTGGAGTGAATCTTCATCTTAGATTTAGCTTGCATTAATATTTTCATTGGTTAATTTACATCCAAGGGTTTCAAAAATTGCATTAGTGAAAAGCTCATTTAGCTTGAATTTTTGCACTTAATTTCATTGAAATCAATTAAATTCTGCACTTGCATCTCATACATATATCAGAAAACATAAAAAGCATAACATTCAATTCAAAAAATTTGAAAAGTTTTGAAAAAAATCATCACTAGGACTCATTTGCCACCTGGGGCGAATCAGTCCCTCTACTCATTTTGCATTGCATTTTTTGGCATTTAAACTTCATTTTTTGAGTTTTATTTGTTGTTTCTACTTTTCTATTTCAGTCTCCATAATTTTAGTTATAAGAATTGCATTGTTCTTAGCTTTACATGTAGCTTAAATTCATTTTGTGCATTGCCTAAAATCAAAATTGCATTTCACATTTTGCATAGTTTACAATCTGAATTTTGTATCATGGATATGTGATTTAGCAAGCTTTAAATGTCATTAAATTCCTTAATGGATGTGTCAAGCTATGCTTTTGGAAATGATCCTAACGACATTGAACTCACTTATTCTCACTCAAATCCTAATACATGTCCTCGTGATGTTGACATTATTGGAGAAGACGGTGACAACATGAAGAAGTTCCTAAATTATTTTATTAACAACCTTGAAGCTAACACATCCTTTTATCCATCCATGAAACAACCAAATACCCCTATGATACCACCTCTTTAGATGTTTGGTTACTTACATCTTGAAACAAAAGTTGAACCTAAGTTCCCTACAAAGGTGAACCTAGTTCCTCTCGACAAGCAAACACTCAACCATTTTATGATAACAAAGTAACAAACACTCCCATCAATCTTGAAGAAACATATGGAGAAGGATTTACAATCCTAAGCAAACAAGGATGTGATACAACAAGTGAACATGAAATTCATCAACTCCTAGAGTAAATACCAACTAATGAAAACACAAAATTCTTAGGATATTAAGATCCTCCTCACAAAAAAAGAGTTCCTAAAGAATATCTAAGGCTTCGTAGCGATGGTACAAGTATCTTAGATCATCATCCCGATATGAATATCCTTCTTCCTAAAGAGCAACCAATCACTCATAACAATGACAAGGATGAGAGTATCACCGTGGGTCCCCCTCCTCCACATTCAATTCAAGAAAGGGGTGAATTTAGAAAAAAAAAAACACCTTACAAGATCTCACACACCCAAACAAGAAACAAATGACAATTGAAACATCTTATAGACATAGGTCAGATTAAACTTCCACCTTGTACTAGAAGAAAATTCCCTAAAGATACCACAAAGTATTGTGCATATCATAGGATTCTTGGAATCTTATTGATGAGTGTCGGACTATAATAAGGATCCTTCAGTAATTTGACATTATAGAAATAATCCCTTAAAGCGGGATCCCTTTCCCAACCCCTTGTCATGTAATAGTTGTAGAACATTCCATTCTCACTATTACATGACCTTTCCCATCACCTACTTCGGATCATTCTTTTCTCGCACTTAATGGTGGTAAGAAATTAGTAGCCTTGTCTTAGTAATGCATTTTTCGTTGTCTCTTAGGTTCATTATTCACCTTTTTCTTATCCATACCGAGATTGGGAGGCAAATGACTTGCTCATCGGTTGACTTGCATTTGCCTTACTATCCTTTTGCATTATTTCTATTTCATTTTATTTTGTGTGATTGCATGTGCATAATGTGATCCCCTATGATGTTTTGTTTGATGTTTTCTCTCTCTTTGTTACATTCCTCTATTTGTATCTTCATTCTTCTCTATGTCATACATCTCTTTTCCTTTTTATCTTTTTCATTTGTCTTATGTTTTCCTTTTGGGGATGATGCAAGGTGTCAAGACAATCATGTCTCTTCCATGTTGACCCAAAATGATTTTATTTTTCGTTTGCCTTTTATTTTATCTTTTTCATTTGTCTTGTGTTTTCCTTTTTGGGATGACGCAAAGCATCGAGACATTCATGTTTCTTCCATGTTGACCCAAAAGGTTTTTCTTTTTTTTCACTCTCTTTGTGTCATTCTTCTAGTTCTATGTGTATTTGGGGGATGATGATAGTTCCGACTCTCTAAAAACATTGCAGCAAAGAACATACTAACCCAAAATCCATAGATCCCTTATGTGTTTGGTGTTTTCATTTTGGGGGCGACCCCTCTCTTCTTTTTTTCTCTTGCATGATGTAGATTTACTCAGAAACATATGACTTGGCATAGGGCTTTCAAAGTTGGATCTCATGTCTTCCTTCTTATTTGCATTTTTTATTTGCCACTTTAAAGTAATTGCTCACAGTATGATGTTTAGCAATTTCTTTAAAGTGGGGGCATACATTGGCATTATTCTTTTGCATTTTCTTGGTTCATGGTGCAGTCTTCTTACTTTATACGATGCATTTTTTGCTTTGTGGATGATATTGGGTGTGATGTCCTTCATGAGTGTGATCTCTCTTAGGATATTACATTCCTCTTAGTGGATTTATGCGACACACTACATCCCCTAAGTTGAGAATTTTCTATTATTTGATTGGTCCTCTCTTGGATACAATAGGCACAATGTTCCCTAAGTTAAGACCTCACATGAACTAATCAAGAATCCTTTGAAAATTTACTATTTTACATTTTGCATTTGTTGTTATATATGGCCACCTTGCATAACACAACTTGCATGCCTGTGGAGCCATCTTGTTTTTTCATGAGCTCCAAGCATACAAAGTTTTTCTTGTCTCATGAAGCTCAAAAATCATTTTTTTGTGGTGCCTTATTAAAGTTATTAGGAGCTATAAGTTTGGTATGGTTTGAACAGGAAGTCGAATTTGAGGCAAGCATTTTCCCATAGCCACTTGTGTGTGTGTGTGAATGCATACCAACCATGAGTGTATGTGTCTCACCCATTAGGATTTCTCACCCAACAGACAGCCAGGAGTTCCATTGCCTCAAAGTGAGTATGCCTTTTTTTTCTTCGAACAAACAACCTAGATCTGATCCACATCGGGATAGACAAATGATCAAAGCTTGATCCCATTCCTTTTTATTTTTACCTTTTCTCTTTTTCATCTTTGGCAGTGCATGCTTGGGCCTTGTCGCTATTCTTTATATCATTCTCACGTGTGTTCCCTTGTGCCTATGGTGATTTGTCTTGGGATCTTGATCTTGGGGGCTTGATCACCCCTCTTGATCATTATATCATATTATCAACATTGGTACATTTGAACCTCTCTTAATGCATGATTTTCTACTTTAGTGTGAGTTTGAAGCAAGTTAATCCTCTCACTAAAGTGGGGGCTAGATGGAGTCACCGAAAAAGTAGCCCTTCTACTTTTTTTGACTTGTTCAGGCCCTCCTTGTGGTTTTGGCTTAATGTTGCCTTGATTTAATGTTGTAATTTGGATAACACATTCACATTAGGTCTTGGGCCCTTGTGAATTAATAAATTTTAATGGTGCCTTGCAAAATTTTTGTGAAGTGTTGTAACACACTTTCACACTTTTCTAGGGTTTTATCAAATAACTAAGCATAATAATCATAATCAACCTTAATCTTTCTTTATTTGGAGTGTTGTAAAGTCTTGTAGCACACTTTCACATTTCTCTAGGATTTCCATTTATAATTGGGCCTTCTTATGCTTTAATTGGCCCTATTTTTCATCCACAAGCCCCATTTATTGCATCTTTTCGAGAAAAATCTTGGAACCAATTAGTAACTGATCATAATTCTAGTGTTCCTAACTTGTGTGGCCTAGATTTAGTGTCTGGGACTCATTCACCATCTTGGGCGAATGGGTCCCACTTGAATCTTTTGGCCTTGAACTAGTTTTTACACATTTCTAAGAACTTTTCATTTTTGATCCCATAGATTATGCCTGATGGGACTCATTCACCACCTTGGACGAATGAGTCCTGTTTGGCCCAAATTAAAATTCAATTCAAATTTTCGGTGGGATTTTATTCTCCCAGATTTGATGTTGGCTTGTAGTGTTGTAATTTCAAGAATTCTTGCATAATTGGGTATAAATACAAATTTCTTTCACTCATATTCAATACTTAGAATTCAAGAGAGTTCACAAGATAATTTGAGCATTCACAAGAGCATTCAAGGGTAGATTATCAAGCATTTTAAAGCATTCTTCAAGTTCCAATCATCATGTCAAAGATTGCATTCTCCATGTTTATTATTGTGATGTAGAGTTGATGATTCAAGTAAGTGTTTCAAACAAGATCAACATCATTCAAGCAAGAGTCAAGAACCACATCCATTGCAACCATTTCAAGCATATTTACAACACATTATTGCTAGGGTTTGGTGAGTTGCAACATTGTTATTTGTTCATTCATCATTATCCATTCTTATTTGCTTTCATTTCAAGGTTTAATTACCAACAAAGTGTTTGACCAAGGCAAACCCCTATCCACTAACCCAACAACATTTTTCCCTCTTCTTGTGTGTGATTTATAGGGCTAGGTTGCAAATTTCCCAAGGAGAAAAGTTTTAAAATACCTAAAGTTGTTATCAAGGCTTGGAGAAGCTTGGAGAAGGTCTACAGGTGGCAATTTGTAGTTTCGGATCCAAAAATCATTTAAGAAGAGTAGAGCAGATCAAGAAGAACAAAATTAGGTCTCAAAACTTCTAAAAAAGCACAAGTGGATTGATTCACCACAAGTGGTGAACACGTCCCATTGCACAAGCCTGGTAGAGATTTTTGTAGATCCGGATACCCTTTTAGCTAAAACTTGTATCTGCACATTTTTCCAAAAGTAGGAATGATTCGCCCAACTTGGTGAATGAGTCCCAATCAGCATTGAAAAAAAATCTACTAGAATTATAGACCTCATTTTTCCTTCTTCAGTCTTCCAAGTGCACACTTTCTATCCCATAACTTTCTGTTGCATTTTGTTCATCTTTCTAGGTCATTTAAGGTTAGTTTGCATTCAACTAGGGTTGTGTCTTACAACTTGCATTGCACTATCTTTTCCAAGTCCAAACTTGGTGGTGAACCCCTCATTAGAGCACATTCAATCCCTAGGAAATCCCTATTGCAATATATCTTTGTCATTTGCATTGGGATCTCTAGGGTTATCCTTGAGTGGAATCTCTTTGAAAGTGGGTGTGAATACATCATCATTCACCCATTTTTCATAGGTTCCATGAACATGGTTGGAAATCATTAAGGAAACAAAGAGAAAGGAAATGGAGCATAACAGTGGACAACGACAATAGGACCACAAAAGGCATTCACTTTCCAAGTAAGTACACAAATCCTGAGCTAAAAATTTAGTATGTGCAAACTAGTTCAATTATCGAAGCACATAAGTAGGGTTTCTTTCTACAAAATTCATATTATGGCAAGTACATCTGGAAACCCTAAGAAAAAAAGATAAAAATTGGAAGAAAGACATCTAAATTAGGACTTGATTGATCAATTCCCTAGCTCTAGACAAAGGTCTAGGAGGAACGCACAATTAAACCCCCAACCTAAGAAGTTGGAGGATTAAAACAAGCAAGTGGGTGATACATGGACCCCAAAAAGGGGATATGATTTGTTTATAGACCACTATAGGAAGATGCACACACACAAACCAGTCTCCAGCCCATGGAGACTCAATTTAGGAAAGTTGGTGGTGCCTAATGTGCTCATCAATGTTGAATTAATTAAGGCAGTGGTAAACAAATATAATCCTCAAACTCACATGATTGAATTGGAAAATGGACCTTCTTTCATCCCTGTTACCAAGAACTATATTTCTATGGTGTTCCAATTATACACTAGTATCGACATTGTTGAAGTGAGCAACCCAAGATCTTCAATCTGCAACACCAAAAAACGTCCACAAGAGATAGAGAGAAGCAACAATGGAAGATGCTATTCTACCAAATAAGAATTGCAATATGATACAATGATCAATATGCTATGTAATAGAATACAATGCAAAATATGCTAGAGATGCCTTTCTTATAAAGAAAAGGATGAAAGATAGGGTTAGACAAGATCATGACAAGTGTCTTAATCCCATCACATGAGACAACTAACTCATTACTGCCTAGGAAAGTGTAAAGTCTAGATAAGACAACTAAGACTTCTAGAAGGAATATTTTATCCTAAGTAAACTTAACATGTGAACTAAGTCCCCTAAGTCCCTAGTAAAGGAATAAACTAGGTACAAGACTTATTCACACCAACACCCCCCCTAAGTGCAACTTAGGGAGGAAAAAACCAAAAGATGCAAAAGATGGGTCCTGACAACAAGGCTTGATGAGGTACCCATGTACAAAACAAAAAACTCTCACAAGTGGAGAAAAGGAGAAAAACCCTGTGGGAGAAAAATATTCTCCAAAAGAGATAAAAAGCTGCAAAGAAAACTAAAAACTAAAGAAGGAAGGAGGAATCCTCATGAACCCCCAAGGACAACTTCCTTCACCCCAAGCATCGATTGTAACTGAAGATAACGAGGTGATGCCAAAGGTTTAGTGAAGATGTCAGCAACCTACTGATTTGTAGGAAAATACTTCAAGTTGAGAACACCATCCTGGATGAGTTGCCTAATGAAGTGCATGTGGATCTCGATATGCTTAGTACACTAATGCTCCAATGGGTTGCAAGAGATATGAATGGCACTCTAGTTGTTGCACCAAAGAGTAGTGGGTTGAGTGGAAGGGAATCCAAACTCAGTCATCATCTGACAAAGCCACAAAGCCTCCTGACTAGCCAAAATTGCACCTCGATACTCAGCCTCTATGGATGATAATGCAATAGCAGTCTGCTTCTTGCATGACCATGCAATCAAACTAGAACCAAGGAAAAAGACAAATCCAAAAGTAGACTTCCAATAATTGACATCACCAGCCTAATCTGAGTTAGTGAAGACCACAATCTGAGATGCACCTAAAGTGTAATAAATGCCGAAATGAGTAGTGCCCTAAATGTATCTCAAGATATGTTTTGCGACCTTCCAATGACTCTCACGAGGCTCCTATGAGAAGTGAGAGACAAGTCCAACCACAAAGGAAATATCAGGATGACTATGTGTCAAGTACAAAATACTACCAACCAATTGCCGATACAAGGTAGGATCAACTGTAGGAGTAGTGTAACTGGTAGACAATACAACACCTGACTGGAATGGAGTAGAGGCAGGCTTGCAATTAGCCATGCCAAATCTCTGAAGAAAATCAAGAGCATAGTTCTGCTGGAAAATGAAGATCCCCTCAGAAGTTTGATGAACTTGAAGACCAAGGAAGTAATGCAAAAGACCAAGGTCAGTCATATCAAACTGCTCCATCAATGCTCGCCGTGTACTCTAAATCATGGAAGTAGAACTCCCTGTGAGAATCAAGTCATCCACATAGAGCACAAGTATGGGTAGATCCTCTCCATGTCTCTGAGTATAAACTATGGGATCAGAATGGCAATGACTGTAGCCAGAAGCAAGCAAGAAACTATCCATCTTCTCATACCAAGCTCGAGGGGCCTGTTTGAGACCATAAAATGAACATCGAAGCATGCAAACAAGTGAAGAATCTTGCAAAAATCCTGGAGGTTTCTCCATATAGATCTCTTCATAAAAATCCCGATGCAAGAAAGCACTCTTCACATACCTCTGATACATTGACCATCCCTATGATGCAACTATATAAAGGACAAGGCAAATAGAATCCATCTTGGCAACATGAGGAAAGGTCTCAGAATAGTCAATTCCTTCAACCTGAGAAAACCCCTTTGCAACAAGACGAGCCTTGTACTTGTCAATGGAACCATCTGTTACATATTTGGTACAATACACCCACTTACACCGAACCAACTTTCTTCCCTTAGGAAGAGGCACAAGATCCCAAGTATGATTCTTCATCAAAGAAGAATACTCATCAGCCATAGCACTATCCCACTTTGGAGTACCTGAAGCATTTGAAAACTTTTGTGGATCATCTAAAACTACATGACTCAAAAGACTAATTCTTGAAGTTGAAGAAAGAGTGCGACGAGTGTCTTAGGGATCACCAACAAGAGGACTAGCCTCCTCAAGAGTAATTCAAGCCCATCGTGGCCTAGTGGGTGAATGAGGAGGAGGTGGATCAAGACCATCATCAAAATCTTCCTCAAGTAGCAAAAAATCATCAACTGAAGAAGATTGAGTAGGTTGTAATGAAGAGGAAGTCAAAGGAGGATCTATTTAGCTTAAGGACTCAACAAACTAAACATCACGTTGAAAATGAACCTCTCGTGTGTCAAGATCAAATAATTTGTGTGCCTTGACATCCTCACAATAGCCAACAAAGATGTATCACTTACTCTTCTTCTCCGTGGATTTACGTCGATCATCTGGAATGAATGCCCAAGCCTCACTACCAAATACTCTGAAGAAGGATACATTAGGCTTGTGATGAGATCAAGCCTCCTCAGGGGTCATATTCCACACTACCTTGTGGGGCATACAGTTCTGAATATAGTTAGCACAATTGATAGCTTCAACCCAAAATGTTGGAGCCATGGACCTAGACTGAATCATGCAATTGGCCATTTCCTTGAGAGTCCTATTCTTTCTTTCCGCCACACCATTCTATTGAGGAGTGTAAGGAACTGTGTGCTGATGAAGAATACCATGCTCATTGAAAAAATCTTGAAATGCCTAATTGACATACTCACCCCCATTATTGCGTGTATCTGTCAGAGAGAAAAAAATGACTGCTTCTCCACAAATGTTTTTAAGGTCTTGAAGTTGGTGAGAACTTCACTCTTGAGCTTCAAAAAATAGACCCATGTTCGTCGGGAAAAATTATCAATGAATGTGAGCACATACTTAGCCCCTAAAAAAGAAGGAGTTGGGAATGACATGAGATCACTATGGACCAACTCAAGGGGTGTGGTTGCACATGTAGCTTGACCTTTAGGAAAAGGATCTTGATGTTTCTTTCCAAGAGCACAACCTTGACAAACACCATCCATGCATGTGATCTTTGGAAGACCAACCACTAAGTTATGTGCTTGCATCTGCTGAAGATATCTATAGTTCAAGTGCCCAAATCTTTCATGCAAAAGTTTTCTCATTGAATCAACATGAGCAACAAAATAAGAACTCGGTGAAGACTCAAAGCCATCAAATTGATACAAATGGTTCTCATGATCAACTATCCTTGTGGCAACAACCTTCTTAGGATCCTGCAACTATCTGATAGTCACATTCTGTAGAGTAAACTCAATTGACTTCCCATCTCTAGAATGACAAATTTGATATATGGAAAGTAGATTCGCTGAAATATCAGGAACAAGAAGAACATCCTTAATGAACCCATCTAGCATCTAAACGAAGCCTGTCCCCAAAATTGCAATCTAAGAAGTGGAAGTATGAACAATGGAATCAAGATCACATGAATTGGTCATGTGATGTGAAGCACCTGAATCTAGAATCCAACTGTTTGAAGATGAATGAATGTCCTATGCTAAAAGAGCTTGTCCTTTGCCCATGGAAGAAGACTTAGATAGTGAAATGTTGTGATTCTTTATAGCTTCCTCCAAGGCCTCTAATCTCTTAAAGAAATGAGTTGTATCATGCCCAATTTTGCCACAAAATGAACAAGGATCTCCTTTCTTTTTCTTGGAATTGGAAGAAGAATCTCTAGAGGTAGAAGAAGAAGGAGATGGAGTGGACTTTTGATTGTTCTTTAGCTTCGGTTTGGAGGGAGTCTCACTGCTTGAAGATGATTTTGTCTTGGGATTATTCTTATTCTTTTCTTTGCCCTTGGATGATTGATCCATTACAACATGATTCTTAGAATTAGGTAGGGCATCCAACTGAATTAACTTGGCCTCCTCCTTAGTAAGATGCTCACAAAACAACTCAAATGAAGGCATTTTGTAATCTTTCCCCATGGCATCCATAGTTGAATAGAAAGTAGAAGATTTTTTTTCATAAGGGTCTCTCAACTTAGACAAAATCAAGAAGATACATTCATCACTAGATATATCATGCCCACATCCTTTCAATTGTGACAAAATCAACTTGAGTTGTGCAAGAAAATCTTGAATTGAAGGAAATGTATCTAGAGAGAGTGATTGTAGATCTGCTTGAAGTTGCAAGACTCTGACCTGATTTGTTTTACCATACAATTCTTCAAGTTTATCCCAAACATTCTTAAGTGTTTTACACTCTGAAATATGAATCAAAAAATTATCAGATACATGTAAGCCAATGAGTCCTTTTGCTTCATCCATTTTACACCTATGGACAATTTTTTTATAATCCCTTGTGAATTCAGGTTGTTCTGCATCTAACATTGGCCATAGACCCTTAGATTGTAACAATTGAGTCATTTTTAGCTTCCATGTATGATAGTTGTGTGGCGTGAGTTGTTCAATTTTCCTTAGATCCGCCATGAACACCAAAAGAAAGAAGACAATGTGGCACTTAAATTGTGTCTTTTACCCCCCAAAATGTAATAAAACTCAATTTGCAACCCCCCCAACAAATTACAATGAAATGTTTTTGCAATTTGTACAAGTGACAAGCTCAAATCAACAGTTTATAACACACAGTGATTTTTACATTTTTTATAAAAAAGAGCTTGCCAAAATTGAAAAAGAAGGTTACAAACAAATTCCTTGCAATTTTTTGAGCAATTTCAAAAAAATGTTTGCCAAATTTTGACTTTGTATGCAATAGTTATGCCAATTACTAAAAATAAATGCACCTGTCTTCAGACTGAAAAATATGGCAAACAATTTCAAAATATAAAAAAATCACCTCCACCACTGCGAAGTTCGTCGAACCAGCTTTCCAATGATATCTTGTTTGCAGAAATCTGACACCGTGGCCAAAAGTTATGATATTTTTTAAAATGTTGAATTTAGTCTGTAGACAAACGGGTTTCCTAGGAAAAAAAGTTTACATTTGATTTGATTTTTGAAAATTCTACTCACAATTTGTAGACAATAATAAAAACCCATAATCATTTTTTGATCCAACAAGGAGAAGATGATTTAAAAAAAAAAAAAATTAACCTTCAACCAGTGAAAAATGACGCGCGGTTCTTTTTAGACAACGATTTTCTTCAGATTTGTGTAAGATTTACAAAATCTAAAGGATACCCAGTTTAGGTTTCGACCTTGGTTACAAAACCCAAAAATCGTTTTTCCTGCAAATGAGTGAAAGGTGGAATTTTGAAGCAAAAATGATGATGGCTCCAATAAAAAATGACTTGCAACAAACCCTTGTTTGCCAAAAATGTAAATGGTGACCAAATTGAGTGAAACGAAAACCAAATCTAACTTTCTCGAGTCTCCTAGATGCAATGAGACATCCAAAAATACTGCCACTATAACCAAAATTGTTGCAATCACCAGATCTCACCAAAATGCATACATGTAATATAGGATACAAATAATTCAAATCACAATAGAAACTGATGGAAACTCTAATAAAAAAGTGGAAGGGCCTTGCCAGATTCAAAGTTCTGATACCATGTTGAAGTGAGCAACCCAAGATCTTCAATTTGCAACACCAAATAACCTCCACAAGAGATAAAGAGAAGCAACAATGGAAGATGTTATTCCACCAAATAAGAATTGCAATATGATACAATGATCAATATGCTATGCAATAGAATACAATGCAAAATATGCTAGAGATTCCTTGCTTATAAAGGCAAGGATGAGAGATAGGGTTAGGAAAGATCATGACAAGTGTCTTAATCCTATCACACGAGACAACTAACTCATAACTACCGAGGAAAGTGTAAAGTCTAGATAAGACAACTAAGACTTCTAGAAGGAATATTTTATCCTAAGTAAACTTAACATGTGAACTAAGTCCCCTAAGTCCCTAGTAAAGGAATAAACTAGGTACAAGACTTATTCACATAAACAGACATGAAATTTAGGATTAGGGATCTCCTAAATGAATATCACAACTTGAGCACTAGTTACAAAAGGTGGAGATTACCATTACACAGGCCCCAAGATGAGGAAAATCAGCTCAGGGTGTTTTCAAGGGAGGAGCACCCTCCATATTCTGTGAACTTATTTGAAGAGTACTTCCAATACACATACTAATTCATTTGCCAAGTGCTTGGCTTGGATGCCCTTATATTCATGGACATAGCACGAACGATATTAACAACTAATGTGCAAAGTCAGGATGCTTGACCCCTTGATTATGTTGAATACCTAGTTAATGATATCCATAATGCACTTATTTCTATCAAGAACAAGAGTGGAGGTATTAGATTTTTGCATTATTCTTTATTAATGCATCTCATTTTATATGAGGGACAAAGTATGAGAATAAGAGATGTAGATGATAATGGAGATATTAGACCAGTCCAGATGTGAATGGCCATTTGGGACAATATATTTGAAAGATCACATTATTTGTTTTTTGAGGAATATTTTGTGAAACCTTTATATAAACTCCTTGGTCACCCATGTGATTATAGTTTGTCACCAGAAGTACAAAGGTTCCCCATAACCAAGCATATGGATGAAAGAGGGAAGGCCAATCACAATTGGGGTGATTGGTATGCCTATGGTGACTATACAAAAACAGAAGTATATGAATATGAAGGATCCCCATTTCTGTTACCAAATTTTTTCCCAAATAGGGTTTGCATATTTGGAGATTGTGAGACAATTAGCCTATTCAAATTTCATGCACCTTAAAAGTCATAACAAGAAATCACTGATGCCCAAGACATTGTGCTTTGGAGATTTTATTGTAGTTTCTGAAAAGAGCTATTAGTTAATTGATAGAAAGCTAGAACATTACAAATTGCCTAAAGGGAATGCAAGGGAGAAATTCACCCCTGAACATTTTATAAATGATGTTAAAACAAGAAAAAAATTGAAAGGATACCATCACATACTTTTTGAAGAGGATGATTTGATAAGAAATGTTGAAGAACATTATGTTGCTAGGAAGAGAAGCATGTATAATAAAGTAATGACAATAGAAGCTTGCAAAACATGCAATAATCCTTCATATGGAGGTGCCTTTTTGGAAATTGAAGATCCTATAAAGAGATTGGATGCACTAATTACACATGAAGCAAAGTTAACTAGGGATGTGCCTCCTTGGGTGTTCACAAAGAAAATAATTGATGATATTAGAGAAATTCAATCTAACAATGAAACTCCATTGTGTCAACTATCTCCTCATCCTACACCAAATATTAGCTTTTCAGTTGACACCTATGTTGCAGAAGGAGAAGAGGTGGAGAGTGATGATGAAGATGTGTAGGTAATTGAACCTATAATTGGAAGATTTGAGACTCCCCCTGAAAGGAACATTGTTGTAATAGAATCCTCCAATGAGCTTTCAAATGATGTAAGACACTATGCCAACCAAAAATTTGTCTCCGATGATGCTTTTGTTAAAACCATTGAGTTTAAGACATTTATTTATGAGTATAAAGGAAAATTGGTTAGGGAAAATATTAAAGACATCACACCTAAATGGGAAGTAGAAGTTGTAAAAGAATTACATGAAGAAGTTGACAAAGAAATGGAAGATATTACCCCAAAAAAGGGGAGGGCATTATTAGAAGAGGCAGGGATCATGCTACTCCCTAGATGGGACATGAGCTCTACTATTGTGTTTGATAGCTTCCAAAGGCATCAAAATAAAATATTACAATTGAGCATAGAAGGAATAGATAAAGTATATATTGGATTAGGTTTCAATCTAGATAATGCAACCTTGTTGATGTGGGCCTTATACCCACCAAACAAGAAACCTATAGTAATTAATGATCTTGATAAGGAATTTGGCCATCTCCTTGTGCAACAGGTTGAAGATAGTGACCCTTTGGAAACTGTAGATTTAAATGTTAATGTTTCTAGGTTCACTAAAGCACAAATTGAAAAAATGGCGAGAGATAATAAGATATATATGACATAGAGTGAGAAACTGAGACAAGAGATAGCTAGTTATAAAGACAAGTTACCATCTTCTTTAAGTACTTACTCCCCATGGTTAGAGGTTGATAACAAGGTATTAGAAGCCATGGATGAAACTACCTATTGGAAGCACATGACAAAGATTCTAGAAGAAAGTTGATAAATTAGAAGTGGAGATAAAATTTGTCAAGTTCAATATTGTCTCTGAATCGATAAAGAATAGGTTTAACAAGATGCTTAATAATGCTGACAAGGTATGGGAAGTTCACAAAAAAACACATGCTTCTTACCAAGAAAATAAAAGGCTACATCTTAGAATGATGGAAAAGAAGGAAGAATTAATAGCCAAAGGAAATGATGACAATCATGTGTTCAAAGTTTATGAGAATTAATTGATATGCATGAAATTTTTTGTATGGTGCTAAAACAAGAGCTTGGTGATTTTGACCAACCCCTGGATATGGTTTTTCCTAATTTCTTTGATGATGAAGGAGAGCTAAAAGAACATAGCATTTGGAAGAATGAACCAGGGCTCAACTATTACTAGCGGCTCTTGACAAAGTAAACAATGAATGAATGGTGCTAGAAAATACACATTCATAATTGGAACAAATCTTTATTCTAGAGTTTGTTATGAAAGACATAATCAACAATGCTGATACATATGCCAACAAAGAATACATCGATCATCTTTCCAAGGTCAACATGTTCATTGCTCGAGCTACATAAGGACCAGAAGTTTCATCTAAGTCACTAAATAATAGGTACACCATCATGGAGAAAAGGACCTTGAATAGATCTTAAGTAATCATGGGTGCCTTACAAAGATTAATGGACTATAGTGTATCACGTATGCTATGGACCTCATTATTTATCTTTGTTAATTGCATTGTTAGGGTTTAGTTTATGATCAAAAAAATGTAAATGAAGAGACACCACACTAGATGTAGTGGTTTGAAGCTTGTTTCTTCTCGTATATAAGGGAAACCAAGATTGAGTTTTGAATCATCATAAGCATCATATTTCATCTAGCCATACTTATAGGATAGAACGGATAAAGACTTCCGATATGAATTGTATTATATTTTGAAGCAATATCCTAGAGGAGAAGATTTAATTTGGTGGCCAAATTTATGGTGTTCGATTGTTTGTTGGAATTTATTCATACATGTTATCTTGTTGTCTCCAAAGTGGTTTTCTCTTGTTATTCAAATTGATTATATCAAGCTTATACTTAATTTGTCAAGACACATTTGCTTCCTTTGTGTGATTTTCTTGACTAGTTTATGTAAGAAGAGAATTAAAAATCTTTTTTAAGAGATTCTTTTTAATTGGTTTCTGCCCAAAATTGAAATCCTTTTAAATTAATCATCTTAACTGGTTTCCTTCAAAAATAATTAAAATCCTTTCAAAAGTCACAGTAACCTAGAAAGATATCACTAGGATTTGTAAGAAGATCCTGATAACTGACAGGCTTGCACATTTATACAAGGTATAAACTTCCAAAAGTGCCAAACAATTAGAGTTAAACCTAGAAGGAGGATCCACATACCATACATATCTTGACTCCATTTTCCCAATAGGAATAGGCAATGATCACACTCATTTCAAAAACAATACTTTATATAAACCTCATTCATATGTTCAAATTTCAAACATTAGTAGGAATAGCTGTTAGTTTTATATCTATTTCCTATTTATATTCCATTGTGGAATAGATTGTCTAAGTTAAAGAATTCACACAACCTTTAAATCTACTCCATTATCAAGGTACACCCACCTAGGTCTAGCAGATCCTGAAGTGCAGGGAGTTCTAAACCATATTGGTTGACTCCGTTCATTGGCCAAAATATTGTAAATCTAACCATAGAGCTTGGCATACTCTTAGAGTTTGCAATCTACAATTTTGGGAACAAACAAACCCTTTTTTTAGTTATCAATTCCTTGCTAAATACAATAGCCAATATCGCTATGTCATCCTCAGATAATGGAGCACTTACTCTCTCCAAAGCCTCTTCCTTAATACTTTCATGCTCTTTTATTGCCTCTTCTCTTCTCTTCTCTTCAACAAAACATTCCATAGATCTTCAAGAACATATCTCTTGATGTTCCACATATCAACTTGAAGTACAACAATATACTTGACTATAGCTTCAATTATGGTAGCCTTGTCAACCTCATTTGCATCCTTGTATAATGTTGTGGTTTCTCCTAGCATGTCATTTTGTAGGATGCTATTATGTAATGCCTCTAACTTCATGGGGGAATGAGGCCTTATAGGTATCTTTTGTTCTTTACCTTTGCCTTTACCCAGAGTCTTCTTTTCTTCTGCATTCTTTTTCTTCTTCAAAGAAGCCTTCTTGGCTTCCTTCTTCTTTTCTCATGTGAATCTTGAAAGATTTTTTTCTTTCTCTATCTCCTCATCACTCTCAGTATCAATTGTATCAAATCTTCTCCTTTTGGTTCTATCTTCACCTTGTGAATCATCACTTCTTCTTCTATGGACCAGTGGGGGTACATCTTCTTCCATATATTCTTCTTCAACAACATTTATGCATATGCCCTCTCTTGTAGGGCCTTTTGTTTCACTCTTCTTTTTACAGGGGCAGCAGGAGGTGTAGTGGTGGCAATTTTCTTCTTTTCTACTTTGGTATCATGCACAACCGGAGGGGATTTCTCCCTTACCAAAGGACTGGTAGTTGTCTTCCTTTTCTCTCCAACAAAATCTAAAGCCTTAGAGGACTTTTGAACAAAGGAAGGTGTGGTAGTTGTTCTACAAGATCTCCTTGCACTCTCAGATGCTTCTCCAACACTCTTATATGCTCTAGCTCTTTGTATTGCATATTTTACTTTTTCTTTAGAAAGACCCATTTCCTTGGCATATACGCCACCATAGCATCAACATTCTTCTCGATGATAGGTTTTTTTCGTTTCAAGTGTACTTCCATGGACTTTTGCTCATAAGTCCCATATCTTGATTGTGTGGTATCCTTTGGGCTCTTCAATAAATTTTTGGCATAACCAATTATCTCTTGTTCACTGACCTCATATCCTAGTACAAGGATCCATGTATTACCTGGTTGAAATTCTTCCACCATACATTCATCTGTAGATACTAGAAAAGCGATATCATATTTGTATTTTTCAACCATTCTCCTTGGAATCCTTTCTCTTTCATATATTATTTTCTGGAATACTACAAAGAAAGTAGTAAGGGCATCATCCTGTGCTTTGACATCTCCAAGGTTCCTCATAGGCCCTGTAATTTGATGTGCAATAGGTCTTCCTTTTATCTAGTTTACCTTTCCAACTATGGGAAGCTCCTTCAAGAAATAGAAGAGTAAGCACATAACCAAGGTGCCATACTTAAACACATATTTCTTTTTCTTTGTCTGCTTCACATTCTCCATTAGTTGTTGCCTAAGAAACTTACAAATGTCATAATATGTGCCATTTTCTACCATCTCATGTGCCACATTGACTGCAGTGGCAAATATATACTTGTCTTTGTTTATATAATAATTTTTTTAACCAATGACCATTGTAGTGTATCTAATAGTTGGGTTTTTAATGGGATTGATAGAAAGATCTCTCTTATCATAAGTAGCACTAGTTTTCTCCATAACCACTTCATTTTTGATGGATTTCAACACAAGAAATGGTCTGATGGAGCATAGATCGGCGACCTCTCTTATCACTTCCTTTGTTATCTTGTGAGGCATATCAATCCAGACAATTTGATCATGAAAACTGCTCAAGGCCATTCTAATCCACTTGACATTGAAGAAGAAATTGGGAAACCATTGCCATACATCTAGTTTCTTCTCAACTAGGTTTTTGTATTATTGCTTTAGGGTGAAATCCTCTACTATTAATTTATTTTCCCATGTATCACTTAATTCAGTGGGAGATTGCTCTTCCATTTTTCCATGAATGTAATCCCTAATATCATCAGCTGGTAAAACCCTGTACGGAATATGTGAGAATGCGCCTAACATGTCATCATCTATGGATTTTGCTAATGCCTTCTGAATTTTAGTTGTGGTTTCTCTATAACCTCTATACCCCTTGGTGTAGCCATTGAAATATAGATTTAAATTACTTTCAAACAAAGATTTTTGAAAACTAGGACACACAATATTCACAAAATACCTTTTTACTTCATTTGCCGAACTAGGGTTCTGATGCTTTGGATCTCAAATCACCTTATGCACTTTGAATTCTCTTCTCGTTGCTCTGCTCCTCTTCAAATGCCTTTGTGAAATGAATTTGCCTTAGTGAATTTTCTTATAACCCTTCGGTCTACCCAAATTTTACATTAAATGCTTCAACCCATAAAGCTGAAAACACTTTATTTGTATGCACAGACAACTTTTGAAGCTCCACAAAATTCCACATTGACATATTTTATTCTACAATATTCACTAATAGATCAAACATGTTGATCTACATCACATATCTTCATTTTTTGGCATCAAAACCTCTTTTCTGGTGGGGGATAAAATATATGCATTAAATCCCCCCTAAGCCAAAGCTCTAGACTTAGTTTCTAGAGGAAACATTTGCATCAAAGGATGGTACAAATTCTCGCTTGTCTTCTATCTCTTCCTTCTTTCTCCAAATATTTTCCATTTCCTTCTTTACTTCAGCCAAATCAACCTTTTTAACTGGTTTATTCCTTTTTACCGGATTATCTTTCCTTGTATTTCTACTTCTACAAATTTTAGCAATGTGACTAGGTCTACTGTAATTGTGACATGTGATATTATTCTTAACAATATTCCTTCCATTCATTCGAGATCTACATTAATTAACTTTGTTTCCAAATCCATAACATGTATAACAATAACCATCAAGAGTTTGAATCATTCTACCATTATTATAACCATTCATCATATGAATTCTACATTCACTTGCTATATGCCAAAATTTATTGCATGTAAAACATTGACCAATAAAGGATGGGACATTCTGATTCTTTTTTGCTTCTACATTCCGTTGCTTTATGTCCAAATTTATTGCAAGAGTAACACAAACCATTGAAAGATGGGTACCTTTGAGCATTTGGTTTTTCACTAGAGGTCTTTTGGCTTCATTTCTTTGATTTTGAATCTTTCCATTGTTCTTCTTATCTTCAATCTTCTTTGGTTCATTGATCTTCTTGTCAGAATTCGGTGTCTGATCTACTTTTGAGCTTTCACCTTTTTTCAGATCCTAAGCCATCTTTTCTTTTAGAGACTTTCTATCCTGCAATCATCTCATCAAGCTTTGTAGTACCCATTTTGAATTTATCTTCATGAATTCTTTCTTTCTCTAGATCTAATCTCAGATTTACCACTTCTTGTTCAATCCTTATGCATTCATCAAAAAAAATTTCACCATTGCATTCAAGCAATCTTCAATTCTTTTCTTTTCTTCAACTTGCACTTTTAGTCCGGTGATATTTTCATTCGCTTGTTTCAACGGTTCATTGAATTCTTTATGCCTTTCTCTGAACTTTTTGATTTGCTCTCTCAATTTTTTGATGCATTCATTTACTTCTTTGACATTTTCCTTTAGATCTCTATTTTCACCTTTAGTTTTATCTAGATCTTCTAGAGAAACTTTGAGTTCTCCATCTTTGTCAAGCATGCAATCTTCTTCTATAGATTCAATAGTAGGAATCTCTTCTAGAGGAATATGAGACTTTCTATCAACCATGTGTTCAATCTCCAAGACCTTCCCAAAGTGGTTAAGGTCCTTCCAAGGAACCAAGCTCTAATACAAATTGTTGAACACCCAGAATACTAAGAGGGGGGTGAATCAGTATTCTCTTAATCCATTCGAACATTAAACATCCAATCACTAATGCATATTTAATTTCAGTAAGGAGAGAAAGCATGAAACATCCATAATATCACATAACACATGAACACCAAGATTTTTACATGGAAAACCCAAAATGGGAAAAACCACGGTGAGGGTTAGCTCACAATATATTATAACCAGTTATAGTAAATTATAGAAATGCTCACTGTAGGTGGACTCATTATCCACAAAGAAAAAGATAGAAGAGAGATGGTGGCTCATAGCCTATTTTTGAACTATTCCAATTGCATCTTATGCAAGCATGAATTATAGTTCCATTGAAGCACAATAACAAACTTTTTCTAATTCTGATTCAACACTCTACCTCGCTCTTCATTCGTACAATTATGATCTCCAAGTTAACACGCACAACTTAACTTTGCACTACTTTGCTCAAATTCACATCACATAATACATGTCTCTTGCATTACATAAATCCAACATATATATCTGCATCAAGTATAACATCAATTAGGTCGGCTTAATTAGATGTAATACCTAAAATGTAACTTGTCAGCTCCAACACTTATCATCGACATAACATGCCATAATTTAAAAACTCAAAACACCTTAAGTTAGGTCGATATTGATCTATAATAGATCCTACATAAGACAACAATACATATTTATCCTTCACATAACATCAAACGTGTTAGGTCGACTCCATATAAGACCTACAAGCAAAAACCTTCATCTATGTATCCGCATCTCGACACATGGACCTCAAAACTTGATACCATATGGAATCCATGCTCAAATGACATCTGAAAACTTATCTTCAACATCGCAAGGCGAAAAAATTATCTACGGAGAAGTGCAGATTCTCCCACACAAACACAATGTACAAAAAATGACTGTAATATGTCAGGCCGAACTCTGCTATTCATACATCTCAAACTACTTATCCAAACAAGGTGAAATATTGGATTTAGGTATATCTAACATCTAGCAAAATGATGTTAGAAGCATAGAGTGATATCTTCATTTATAGAGTGGTGTAGACCCAAAAACCAACACACTGTTACATTGAACTAGTAGATTTGCCACTTAGTCAAATGTCTATGCAACTGCTTTTTTTTGGACCAACTCACCTTGCAAAAATGTCTTCCTTAACAACTCCAAAACCTATTAGGACTAATCAAAGTGATCCACAACAATGTTGACATGAATGACAACCCTGCATCATGTTGTTATGTACCTTCCATGCTCATGTTGCCAAGTAGCATCATCAGTGCCACACTTCAACAATCTCCCCAAACTTCTAACACTTTGCACCTTGATCATTTCATTTTATATCTGAACCCCCAACTCTACTAGTGGTTTGATCACCTTTTGTACACCATTTGGATGGGGCCTTTTTAGCCAATTTTTGAGCATAGATTTATAATTCTTTTAGTATTAACCAATTCAAAAAACTTGTGCTTAGGAAAAAACATCTCTTACCTTCACCTAGTGGTGATGGTAGGCTATGTTGTATCAATTAATCGATATGGTCATGCACATTGATGTCCATTTGAACTTTCACCCTTAGACATACCCCAAAAGGTACCTATGTCACCACCATTTTTTAAGTATAGTAGATTGAAGACAAGCCACAATGTTACAACCTATAGGAAAAGTTATAGACCCACACACGATCATCCTGTTTTAACACAAAGGTAGTGAATATAAAAGACAAAAAATATGACCCGAATTCCTAATAATGTCTTATCCAATTTAATTTGAAGCAAAACTAAAACAAAACAATACCAACCTTCATAAATTATGCTTTCCAAACCTTATCTTCTCATTTGTATTATACAAACAACTTATCCAATATAATATGAAGTAGAACTAAAACAAAACAATGCCAAAAACATATTGTAATGTAATTCATATTGTACAAGCAACCTCTTCTCCCCGTTTTATTTTGCTTGGCAACTTGGGAATTTTGGCTAGGCTCAAACTAGTTGAGGCCACCAACATGATACCTCTTTCTTAGTATGAACAAATGACATTAACATGAATAGTCCAAAACCATGAGCACAATAGCCCAATAGGGGCATAAAACCCATAAACACACTTGACCGGTGAGTATTTGGAACACGAGGTCAATGACTTGAATGCCAACAAATTTCAATGTGAAGGTTAAATCCATGAGCACAATAGACCAATGAGGATGCAAGCCTATGAAATAGCCTAATAGAAGTTTGAACCTCAATGGCAACAACAACAATACCACACTTTAACCAACTCTTTATAATGAAATCAAAAAACATATTTTAATATCTTGCCATCCTTTTTGACTATGTGTAGATTCTAGAATGAAAAACTTAATTAAAATAAATAATAATAATTTTTAATCCTTAGTCCATTAGCAGATTCCTATGTAGGGAACGTGAAATGAGTTAATTATATCCCCTCACTTTACCTTATTCTATATAAAGTAAGATAAATCATATCAGAGAATCGTGTGGAGCGTTATTCTTCCTTATTTAAATCCCAAAGTGTCCTCCGGTTTTGAAAAGATCCTTTTTATATTGCTTTCCTTTTTAAAAGATAGAAAAAATAATAATATCTAGAAAATTAAAGAAGTTTATAAATTAAAAAATAAAAATATAAGGAGTATAATATTCGACGGCAATCTTTAGAGAATCCCGTTAATGTAGTCATAATGATAAAATATGTGTGAATTCCATATAATGGAAGACAAAACGACAAACGCCATAAATGATCCCAAAGTGTAAAAGTAAAATCCCAACTTAGGTCGTTGACTCATACAAAAGTGTCTTTTATAAATTTTAACAACAAAGATTTCATGGTAAAGAGCCCCCCAAAAAAGGTGAGGAATGAGAGGTAAGACCCAAACATTTTTTTTTAGGGGTGAAGTTTTTAATATTTAACAATGTTTTTTCTTTTTCAAATGTGGTATAATGATTTTTTTAGTTGTTAAGTTTGATGGGTTTTTATTTGTCAAATTTATATGGGGTATAATCGTGATCTCATCTTTTTGGTGTTGGGGAGCTTTGCAATTGACTATACTTTTTTTTTACTAAAGATAAATAGATTTAAATGTGTTGGAATTTCAATTCAGACTTTTTTAAAATTGTAAATAGAGTTTTCTTGTCAAGGTTGTCAAATCAGAAGTAGAAACTATTATTGAATTGATGGAAAGAAATTCAAAAAGAATTAGAGGGCAACATTATCCTTTTCCATGTGCAATTTGTAGAAGATTAAACTTATTCAATTCATTAGGTTTGAGGGGTTTCATTCATCAAATTTATTTGGGGTATAATCGTGATTTCATCTTTTTGGTGTTGGGGAGCTTTGCAATTGACTATACTTCATCTTTATTAAAAATAAATAGATTTAAATGTGTTGGAATTTCAATTCAACTTTTTTTTAATTGTAAATAGAGTTTTCTTTTCAACGTTGTCAAAATCAGAAATAGAAACTATTATTGAATTGATGAAAAGTAATTCAAAGAGAATTGGAGGGCAACATTATCCTTTTCCATGTGCAATTTGTAGAAGATTAAACTTATTCAATTCATTCAATTATTCTTTCGAACTAAATATGTAGTTATTACATCACACTAAAACAATCAAATTAATCTATACATCCATGTAATATTTGCTAAAACCCATTCTCATTAGGGGAGAGGACTTAGTACCTAAGCATGTTCCAATAGCTAATAACATTTGTTGATTTAATGCCCAATATTTTTACCAATATTAGACCAATAGTTGTGACTTTAAAGTTGTTAGTGTTGATGATGACTACCCATGATTGAATGAAATGTATTCCTTAGATCTAAAAAATGACAAATCATGTGATGCCACATCAATGCACCAATAAAACATAATTTAGTGCACAAGTATCGATCTCACTTTTTTGGTCTTTTTTGAACATTTCGACAAAAAGCATGTTGGTGCGGCCTTGCAAGCTTAGTTATAAGGAAGGGACTTGCCAAGTAAGTTGTTGTAAAAGAGGGAGTGATTTGAAATTTCCACTTAGGGTTTTGAAAAGCACAAAGTTAGGGTGCTCAACTGTTGGGTCCTTTCCCCTAATACACATTGAAAAATTATGCATTCTCATTAAAGCTCATTTCTATGATATCATAAGTATAATGAATTATAATACCATTGGGTAAAAGGACAAACATGTCTCACACTTTCATCCAACAAAATAGCTCTTAACAAACCATTTTCAAGTGAAATATATTTAATTGAATAGGTTTCAGTTAAAACCAAGTGGCATCAATGTGGAGTATGTGTGACATCAAACATTTGGTCGAGTACATTTTGGTCAAAACATATTTGGTCGAATATGTTTCATTCATCAACTGAAACTTATTTGATTGAATAAGTTTTGCTTGAAACCTACACATACACAAATAAGATGAGGCATTTCGCTCGAAACTTTCCCACCTAAAGGACTTTCAAACAAAACCTCAATGCTACATCAATCTCCAAACACTTCAACTAGGTATATTGAACAAAATGTGTATATTTGTAGGGAAAGTGCAAGATGTTGGGTCCACAAAATTTTCAAAAAGTGGAAGTGTTTTTCCTAATTTTAAGAATTTTTCATAGTTGGACTAAAAATTTGAGTCACTTACACATTGAATATTTAAAAAGTTCAATAATATGAAATTTAGTATTTTGAGTCTAGTTTTCAAATATGTAATTTATTATAATACCCAACTAATATAAAATAATTTTTAATAGGCATGTATTAAAACCACTTTTTAAGGACCATACCATGCACATGTACAAACACCATAATTTGACCTAAATAAAAGTATTTTTCTAATTCCTTTTGGTGAAAAATGTGTCTTATAATGAATATTGATGAATATATTTTTAAATTTTTTTTCTAAATATTTATTTATTTATTAGCCCTAATTGATAGTTCTAAAACCCTCATGTACGAACACCATAACTTGACCTAAACTTATCATTTTTATTTTATTTTTCATTGTGGAAAGAATTGTTTATAGATTGATGCTATACAATTTAAAAAAAAAAAAAAAATAACAAATTAAAAGTTATTAAAAAAATATGAAAACCTAACATTTCAAGTTTTTGGATCGGTTTCCTCATAAAATAATTAAAAAATAGAAAAATTAATTCAATCATAAAAAAATACATATTTGAAAACTAGACATTGTCATCTATAATGAGTTTTAATTTCATAAAATAATTCTAAAAAAAACCTCATCAACCATATTGTCAAAGTTAGTTTTTCTCTTAACACTGCCATGACATAGTACTTGTAGGTCCAAGGCTAAGGGTTGGGTTACCCTACCTTTTCTGAGCCTAAATCCAAATGAAAAACATGTATTATGAGTTTCAAACTTTTAGGAATGAGTACCCACTTTAAATGGGTACCTATTTTAAAGTTGGAAAATGACACTTCCCATTAATGTGGATCCAACTTCTTGCACTTACCCTATGTATTTATGTATGAAATGTTAGTGTAATTAATATTTAATTACACTTGCATAACTTTACTTAGGTTTTGCTTAGGTAATAATTAGTTTACTTAATTAATAAGTAAGCTTTATTTAGTTGAGCTGTTTTAGGTCAACATTAGGGTTGCATACATTGCTTTTATAAAGCAATTCTCTTATTGTAATTTCTTAATTCCTGAATAATATAATTTGCACATTCACATGAAAAGCTTTGCTTTTTTTGATGTTTTCTCTTTTGTGGAAGGTGTTTAGGTTTGCATTTGTCCCACTGGGTTTTCCTTCTCAAATTCTAGAGAAAACCATTGCAGAGTTTGTTCAGGGTTCCTCGAGGATTTCATGCCTTGAGTTCATCTATGCAGCGTCTTGGATTAGATTGGGCTTCACCATTGGATTCAGAGCACTGGAAAAAGTCAGGTTTGGCTTTTATTTTGCAGATTTTGGTCATGATTTGCCAGATCTGTGAGGGTTTCATGTTTGCTGATTTTTTGGAAGCTCTGGAGGAAGCCTATTTTTTGGAGCATCTTGGAGAAAAATGGACACTACCATCGCGTTTGCAGTGCCCCAAAACTCTAAGATCGCCCTTCGTTTCGTCAATTTTGGCGAAGTTGATCCGGAAGGCAAAAGATTTTCGCCAGGGAAGCCGTACGACCTCCACAGCATGCTTCCCGAGGCACGATTTTTGAAAAAAATGGAAAAAAAATCAAAAACGCACATTGGTTTCTATGCCTCCAGTGCTGAACAAATCCACCGCCGAGTGGCCACTGGCCCGCCGCCGCCGCCGGCCCGAGCTTAGCCCCCGCGGGCACTGTCTACAGTCCGCAGGTCCTATGGGGGACTAGGCCCCTCGCACCCAGCCCTCGGTCGGACATCAACCCCCAGCCCAGACCTCCGCCAGTCGTATGGAGGACCAGGGGCTCTACCCCATCCCCCTATCCGCCAGCCCCTGGTCGCGCATAGGACCAGGGGCCGAATATTTTTTAGCCCCCTGGGCTGTCTGCAGGCCTTATTGGCCAAATTAGAGCACTTTTACAAAATCGAGCGTAACTTTTGCATTTAGCCCCTTCTCAAATTCTAGAGAAAACCATTGTAGAGTTCGTTCGGGGTTCCTCGAGGATTTCATGCCTTGAGTTCATCTATGCAGCATCTTGGATCAGATTGGGCTTCACCATTGGATTCAAAGCACTGGAAAAAGTTAGGTTTGGCTTTTATTTTGCAGATTTTGGTCATGATTTGCCAGATTTGTGAGGGTTTCATGTTTGCTGATTTTTTGGAAGCTCTGGAGGAAGCCTATTTTTTGGAGCATCTTGGAGAAAAATGGACACCGCCATCGCATTCACAGCGCCCCAAAACCCTAAGATCACCCTTCGTTTCGTCGATTTTGGCGAAGTTGATGCGTAAGGCAAAAAAATTTTACCAGGGAAGCCGTACGACCTCCCCAGCATGCTTCCCAAGGCACGATTTTTGAAAAAAATGGAAAAAAATTTAAAAACGCACATTGGTTTCTGCACCTCTAGTGCTGAAAAAATCCACCGCCGAGTGGCCATCAGCTCGCCGCCACCGTCGGTGGCTCCCCCATCCACCACCGGCCTGAGCTCAGCCCCCACGGGCATTGTCTGCAGTCCGCAGGTCCTATGGGGGACCAGGCCCCTCGCGCCTAGCCCCCAGTCGGATATCAGCCCCCAGCCTAGACCTCCACCGGTTGTATGGAGGACCAGGGGCTCCACCCCAACTCACTATCTGCCAGCCCCTGGTTGTGCATAGGACCAAGGGCTGAATTTTTTTTAGCCCCTTGGGCTATCTGCAGGCCTTATTGGCCAAATTGGAGCACTTTTACAAAATTGGGCGTAACTTTTGCGTACAGTGTCCTTTTTTCACAAACGAGATACCATTAGAAAGCTGATTCCAATGCCAATCCAGTGGTGTTGGTAGTTGTTTCTAATTTTTCTCCAATTTAATTTTGTAGGTCCTTGAACTCAGAACTTGTTTTTTTCACTCCGGAGGGCATATCTTTTGACTTGGTGATCCTTTTTTTGCCATTCTTGCGGCTATATTATACAATTAAATTCAAGTAAAACCCTAAATTTTTCAATTTACAAACCCTACACATATAAAAAATTAAAATAATCATAATTTATGAAAATATAACTACATTAAAACATGCTTTATATTATCTATCTTATAAAAAATACAATCTATATGCATTAGAAGAAGATCATCAGAAAAAATGGTATGTTTTTACAATGTTGTTGTAGTGTAGAAAATTGTATACCTTAACAATTTAACATTATGATTTGTCCCCCTAATTTATCGAACTTAATTAAACTTCCAAATTATGCATTCCAAAGCCTAATTTTTTTTTTTTTTCGAAGGACAAGAATTAAACAAATGCATCTAATCATTAAATTGTCCTCGACTTTGAGTGTCCTGGAAATTTGGGTCAGGACCCAGTTGCCCATGGGTGATTGAGTCCGCTTTCTTAGCCAGGACCCAAACTCAAATATGTTGTTGGTGGAATTTTAACATTCAAAATTCAAATATGAAGCGTCTGCTTTTGGATTCTAATTTCGGGAAATTAGAACAATTGCATATAAATACCTAGTTTTTTATCATTTGAAATAGAACATGAAATCTATTGGAAAACTTATGATCAAACAACACTAGTGAGCAAGTCAAGAGCAACATTATCAGAGTTTATTATAGTAATTCATGATCCAAGTATCATGCAAAAGTGTTTGTGAGTTTATGTTATCATGTTATCATGGTTTTGTTAACTCCAACCCTTGTTGCAGGTCTCCAAAGCATTCATGCATTCAAGCAAAGAAAGATCGAAATTCTTGAGGCGATGTGTATGTCTTTAGTCCTTTAAGGAAGCCATTAAAGGGTAAGTGGGAATACTTACTTGGGGTTTACTGAGGCAAGCCTCTATATGGCATAATATTTCTCTTCTTTGTGAATGTGAAGGTTATAAGTTTGAAGAGGATTGAAGAGGTCTTAAAGGAAAATTCTCCATTGTTGCATTTATTGTCATGCATCTTGTCAAATCATATAAAATCATTTAAAAATTTTATTGACATTCTAAAAACTTTGCAAGTGAAAAATAAGCTCAGATCTAGCACCAAAAGGACCCCAAAAGTTGAGTAGGACACCTTAACAAAGACTCAGTAGCCATTCGGCGACCCAATCCTTGTAGACACATCCAAACCAATTTTTTGGGTAGGTACACAGTTATCTACACCTTCTAGATCTACCAAAACTTGATTGTTTTTGTTTATCGGTTGTCGGGATCTTGTAATTTACATATTAGGGCATATAGGAGCATTAGTTCAAAAGGATCAGTTCCAAGTCTAATTAACTCACCTTGGAGGTTTAAAGAAAATATATGCACCTTGTTGATTTGTATCCTAATGAAATCCTTGAAATGATGAAACATTAACTCTAGGTTTTGGGAATTAAACTTAAGGTATCCACATTTTTATATTTCGTTTTGGTGAACTTGACCTATTAACATTATGTACCTTCTAAAAGGTCACCCTAGGTTTAAGTTTTGCATCTTTCCCTTGGGGTTTTATCTTTGCATCATGAAGTCATAAAATTACGAAAAAATATTGAATTTACATTACATCATAAGTTGCATTAGGGTTTGTTTTAGTCATATAATTTAGATCTGATTTACATTCATTAGATGGTTAAAGTTTCAAATTGTTCATTGCATCTAGATTACATCTTTCATTTAAGTCAAAAAAGTAAAAAAAAAATGCATTGTTTTGTTGCAAATTTACATCAAATCTTCATTTTCAAAAAATTTCATCTTCAAATTAGTCAATCATTACATCTAAAATTATCCTTTGTTATTTCATATTTTCATTTGAATCAAATTGTCTTAAATTAAAAAAAAATGCATTGTTTGATTTCAAAATTACATCAAAATAATCATTTTTAGGTTGTTGCATCCTAGAATTAGTTATTTATTACATTTCAGATCTAAAATTTGCATTCAAAACTCGTCAAAAAAATTTCAACTTTGTTGTACACTTGCATTTTGAAATTGAGCAAAATCTTGAAAAACATCATTTGTTTAACCTGTTTATGACCAGAGAAAGAAACATTAAACACCAACATAAAACTTCAGTTTTTTCAATTTTTTGAACTCTGATCAAGGACTCAGAATCCCTTGGGTGAAACTGTCCTTGTATAGGTGTCTCGGACAATTTTTGCATAGGTTTCTATCTGAAATGAAAGAAATAGGTAGTCCCACCTTTTAGGAGATGGAGCACAAACTAGGTGATTAGGGACCTAGACCTATTTCCTTTATGTTTCATTCAAGAAAACCCTAGAGATCTCAATCCAAGGATAGAATGAAGGAAAGAGATCTAATAAAGGTTGTGCTAGGGTATGATCAAAGGCTAAAAAGGGGTTCACCACCAAGCTAGGGCTTGGAAAGACAAATAACATGCAAAACCTAATGATGAAGCTTAATGATAGGTAGAGCTTAAATAAATGACCTAGAAATGAATGTAAAATAGAACAAAAGACTAAGAGATCAGAGAGGTGCACTTGGAAACTTGTAGCATCTTGGAACAAGGTTTGAAATGATGAAAATATTGAAATTAATGCACACTAGGACTCATATGCTAGACCGAGTGATTTAGTCCCAGATTAGGGGTTTTTGGAAGGAACATAAATCTAGAAGTGATCAGTCTAGAACTCCTGAAATATGGAAAACTCACTATATTGGGACTCATACGCCAAAAGTGGCGTATCAGTCTCACTTAGCTTCTTTGGAGGATCAAGATCTGAATCTTCTCTTCAATCTTTGCACTTTCTCTTCAACCTAATTTCTGGATCTGAAATGCTCAATTTTGCTCTGTAGGTACCTTTTAGTGATCTTGTAAACAAGGTGACAAATTTGAAAAATTTGCAACCTTGACAACTTCTTCCAATCTTGCTCTTCAATGTGTCTTCAACCTAGACCTGCAAATCACACACTAAAGAGAGGGAAAAATGTTGTTTTGTTAGTGGATAGGGGTTTTCCTTGGTCAAACCACATTTTTGTAATCAAGCCTTGTAATGAAATCAAATGAAATGGAGGAATGATGAATGAACAAATATGATATGTTGCAACTGACCAAAGCCTAGGAATAAAAGGTTGCAAACATGTATGAAATGGCTATAATGGATGTGGATCTTGACTCTTTCTTGAATGGTGTAGATCTTGACTTGAATGCTTGCTTGAATCATGAAACCCTACATCAAAAATGTTAGCTAAAAAAAACATGATGCATGATGACTTTGACATGATGCTTGATACTTGAATAATGCTCCAAAATGCTTGATAATCAACTCTTGAAGGCTCTTGAATTCTCTTGTAAACACTTGAATGCTATTGTGAACTCAAATTTTCTATAATGAATGAATACTTAAGTTGCTAGGTCACTTGATTGCTTGTTAGGAGAAAAATGAGTGAAATAACCTTATATTTATACTTGTTTATGCCAAATTTCTCAAAATTTCAACACTACAAGCCGACATTAGATCTAAGAAGATAAAATCCCACCAATAATTTGAATTTAATTTAGGTTTAAGCCACACAAGACTCATACGCTAGAAGTGGCATATGAGTCCCATTAGTCTAGGCTTTGGGATACACTTTTCAAGAAAAGCTTAGTTTAATGTGAAATCTAGATTGGGGCCCCGAAACTTAGGTGGGACCCATATGCCCAAGGTGGTGTATGAATCCCATATCACTAAATCTAGGCCATACAATCCAAGAACACATGAATTATGATTGGATGTTGGTAAATCTGGGGATTATCCTCATAAATATGCATTAATTAAGGCATGTGGATGCAAAAAAGGGCCAATTAAAGAATAAAGAAGCCCAATTAATTAATAAAACCCTAGATTAGTGTGAGATTAAAGGTACACTTTACAACACCCTAAATAAGACGCAATTAGGTCCACTTAATTTACAAGGGCCCAAGACCTAATTTGAATGTGTTAAACACATTACAACACTAAATCAAGGCAAATTTAAGCTCAATTTAATAAGGAGGTCCCAAAGAAATGTTAAAATGTAGAAGGCTACATTTTTTGTCATTACATTTAGCCACCACTTTAGTGAGAGGAGGAACTTGCTTCAAACTCACACTAAAGTAGACAAACTCACATTAAGAGGGGTTCAAATGTACCAATGCTAGTGAGATAGGGTGATAACGATCTAGAGGGGTGATCAAGCCCCTAGGATCAAGATCCTATGGAAAAATAACATAAGCACAAAAGAAAACACATAAAAATGATATACAGAGCAACAAAAAGGCACAAGCATACACTGCCAAAGACAAAGAAAAGTAAAAATAAAAAAAATGGGTGGATCAAGCTTCAACCATTTGTCTTGCACACTATGGATCAGATAAGTTGTTTGTCCAAGAAAATTCACAAGTGGAACATAGTGTCCACTATGAAAACCAAACACATTCTCACAAGGGATAGTGGAACCTCGGGCATCCACTAGGTGAGCCCCCAATGAGACATGTGCACATGACCGATATACGCTCACACAGACAAGTAAGTGGTTATGGGAAAGTCATGCCTAAGTTTGGGTCCCATACATACAACCATACCAAAGCTATACCTCTTGATAAATTTGACAAGGCGCCACACAACAATGAACTTTGAGCTTCATGAGGCAAGAAAAGCTTCGTATGCTTGAAACTCATGAACAAACAAGATGGAACCATAGGCAAGCAAAGTGTGTTATTGAAGGTGGCCATATAACCAAAAACGCAAATGCAAAATAGTCTAAGGCACATTCAAAGGAGTTTTTCTTAGTTCATGTAAGGTCTTAACTTAGGGAACATTGTGTCTAATAACTACAAGAGAGTACCAATCAAAGAATAGAATTCACAACTTAGGGGATGTAGTGTGTCACATTAAGCCACTAAGAGGAATATAGTATGCTAATTAGAGAGATCATGCTCTTGAGGGAAATCACACCCAATGTCACCACAAAGTGAAAGACGCATCACATGAAGTAAGAATGCTACACAATGAAACATGAAATGCAAAATAATATTGTCGATGTATGCCACCACTTTAAAGAAATTGCTAAACACCATGTTGTGAGAAACTATTTTAAAGTAGAAAATGATAGATGCTAACAATAAAGAGGACATGAGAGCTTATTTGGAAAGCACTATGCCAAGTCATATGTTTCCAAATGAATCTACATCATGAAGAAGGGTTTCCCCCAAAATGAAAGCCCAAAATCACATAATGGATCCATGGGTTCAAGGTTAGTATGTCTCTGCTACAATGTTTTTATAGAGCTTGAAACTGTCATCATTCCCCAAATACTCATGGAATAGGAAGAATGATACAAAGAGAGTGAAAAAAAAAATTTTTTGGGTTAAAATGGAAGATACCTGAATGTCTCAACGCCTTGCATCATCCCCAAAAGGAAAACACAAGACAAAGAAAAGATAATGGAAAAGCTTTTGGGTCAACATGGAAGAGACATGAATGTCTCGATGCCTTTCATCATCCCCAAAAGGAAAACACAAGACAAATGAAAAAAAGATAAAAAGGAAAAGGTAAAATATTTATGACATAGAGAAGAATGTAGATACAAATAGAGGAATGTGACAAAGAGAGAGATACATAAACAAAACATCACTTGGGATCACATTACACACATGCAATCACAAAAGTAAGACTAGTTAAGGCACATGCAAATCAACCTATTAGTAGGTCATCCACATCCCAATCATGTTCATTGTATACCAAAGGTGGACAACTAGCCAAAGGGACAATAGCAAGTGACAAACTAGGGTTGTTACCAAGTTCAACACTCTTCTTAGGAGAATTATCGTTTAAGCTCATAGAAGAGGAAAATAATGTATTCAACTCATTATGCACTTCTTCATCAATTTTAGCAACCTCATCATTGTCAGCCAAGTTAATGACAATGGGAGGTCAAATGGTAATGTCCAAAGAAGGATTTAGCTCCTATTGTGGTTGTGATATATGATCTTTTTTTTGTGGCAAAGAGGGAGATTCATCATGTATTGCTTCAATCAGGTTTGGATTTTGATTTTCTTTTTTCTTTTCTTCATTTAGCCTTTGAGAAAGATAACGACATCCATGCCTACACTCTCTAGTATTTCTGTTTCTTTTAGTATGATTGTCAAGTTGCATTTGGTAGGGTTGAGTTTGCCAACCATAGGATTCTTTTCTTCCCTAGGGGGAGGAATGGAAGGAACCATAGGAGGGTTTTCAACCACTTTCTCTTTTGCTTTGTAAACTTTTTTTTATCTTAGGAGGTGTGACATGATTGTTTTCATTGTCTCTTGGTATTTTATAGGAGATAGGTGAAGGATATTTCTTAGGTTGATCTTGGTTTTTTGGAATGTCTTTAGGTTCAATCATGGTTTCATCAAGGATAGTAGGCTCGATCATAGGTTGAGGCATGTTTCTAAGGGATAGTTTTGCTATGCATTTCGCTTTAAACTTTTGATAGGATTTGAAAAAGAAGTCTTCTCAAGGTTTAATAGGTTCCATAGGCTCGGGCCAAAAGAAATCTAATGAAAAGTTTCCATGGGAAGACAAAGGGTTAAAGCCACTATAGTGTACAGTGGAAATTTCATTGTCAAAGGGAATCTTTAAGCATTTATGCACAATCAACGAGACGATTTCCATGGAGCGTAGCCATGGGTAACCAGGATTCACACAGAATTGGTCTGACATTGAGATGATGGAGAATGGGACATCTATTTTTTTGGTCCTATTTGTAAAGGAAGGGTGATGGATCCCATCATAGGCAAGCAAAACTGTTATGCATCTTTATCCATGCTTTTGGTTTATCATATGTTTCTTGATAGAGTTCATGCATAAGTAAGAATTCCTTAGTGATCACATTCTATCCATAGACAAGATCAATTAATATCCCATTAGTGGGCTTGTCATTGATTCAACCGACTATGTAAAGAGGACCATCAAGTGAATTTCTAATAATATCTTTAGATGAGAAGCAATGTCAAGAGGCTTTTTAGTTCAACCCTTACAAGGTTGAGTTTCTGTCAATGCAATCAAACCATTTTTGATAGTATCCATAGGACCTTATTCAATAGTATCCATGTTCTCATCATCCTTGTCAACATGCATCACATCATTCTTTGTAGTTTCACTAGCTTTGACAAACAAAATATTATGATTTGACATAGGATTGGTAAATATTTTCAAGTTTTGGTTGGGAGGGGAAACTAAATAATTTCCTTGATCATTAAAACCTCAAACTAAAAGCCAATCAAAATTAATGAAGTCTTGCACAAGATGTTTAAGATGCTTACAATGTTCCATGTCATGTCCATGTTGTCAGTGATAATGGAAATAGGAATTGGATCTAAATTTTGAAGGTAAAGGATTATTAGGATTGGGAGTTTTAACGAGAGGCAAGGTGATCATTTTTTGTTCTAAAAGTTGTGACATTGTGTTATGAAGGATATCAAGTAAGGGAGTGAATTTCCTAGCCGAATCCCCACATGAAAAAGGAGTTGTCTTCCTTATAGAAACCACTTGGGTATCAACATGTTGAGTCATTTGTTGAGGGGGATTAAGTTGAAGGAAGCCTTTATTTTTTTTCTAAAATTTTGGTAATTATTTTGGTTTGTGGATTCACACTTCTTAGGTTGACTAGAGGTGGGTTTTGTGTCATGACTACTAATCGAGTTTTGATAATGACAAAGGGTAGTGCACAAGTGTACGAAGGAAGGAAACTTCATCATGGTAAGATTATCTTGTATATTAGTTTGAAAGTCCTCAATGAACATCCGTTGAAGGTGAGGATTGAGAATCTTTGCATCGATTTGGGAATAAAGAAATTGGTAGCATGAAATGAAGTCAATAAGTTTTTCATCATCTTTTCTTACATCTCATCAAATTGGCTAAGGTCATCTTAGGATTCATATGCACTTGGAAATGGTTTATAAAGGCATATATGAATTCATTGAATGAACGAATTGAGTTATTTGGTAATGAGGAAAACCATTCTAAGGTAGTATCCTTAAATGATCTAGGGAAAAGCTTAGCCAAGAGCTTATCCTCAAGGATGAAATCACTACATAATGCGGTATAAGCGGAAACATGGTTAGAAGGATCTCCTTTTCCCCCTATATTTCTCTAATATAGGATTCTCTAGACCTTGAGGTATCGATGTTCTCAATATCTCCAAGGATAAGGGATTGCTTTTGACATAGTATGTAGGTTATCCATTTTGATTTTGGTTTATGGAGGAAACTTGCTTTTGAAGGGATGAAATGGTTTGCACAAGTTGATTTATGAGGGTGTAACTGGTTGTGTTTTGAGTTGGAGGTGAATATGGTGAAGGTGTATATGTATTCGAGGGAGCAATGAACAAAATTCTTATGGGAGGTAAAGTGGTAGGAGATATTACATGTGATGCCACAAAGGTACTAGGAATGCTAGCAAAAATACCCAAGGAAGGAATGACACTACTAGTAGGTTTCATTGTTGTTGTAACTTGAGGGTTGTTGTAGGTAGGAATAGAAGTAACAGTTGTAGGAGGAGGAATTTGAATTCCTCCTTGGCTTTGGACATTGTTCAAAGGTAAAGCACAACTAGTGTTTGAGGTAAGATGTTTTCCAAAGATCTAAAGTATGTTAGATACAAGGTCAACTCCGTCTTCACTTTCAATCATGTGATGTATGTTATCTATGGTAGGGATAGTAGTGGTTGAAATATTTTCAGTACTCATTTTATTTTGTAGGTTTGATAGCTCTTCATGAATTTGAATTATGTTTTCTTTTGGAATAATAGCAACCATTGTTCAACACTTGTCACATTACTTGAAGGCAAGGAGTTGTTAAGGGTAGGGTCCATACCTAGTGAAGTAGTGTCAACACTAGTAGTGAAAGAGCTAGATAACCCAAGATCCATGATGATTATTCTATTACAAGATGACATGAGTCTCAAACTACACCTCAATATAGTATTAGTAATAGTACACCAAGTAGAAAATCTCATACAAAGGACAATCAAGGAAATGCAAGATGTAATGAACATAAGATAGATGCTATGCTCTAATTCTGATTCAGATGAAATAAAGCTAGATGCAATGATGAATGTAACAAAAACTATGTGAATTGAAACATATAACTAACAACAGTAAAAAAAAATAAAGAAATAAGGTTTATAATACTAGAAAATGCAGTTTAAAATCTGAAACGGGTCTAAATCGCCCAAAGGGGCGTATGAGTCTCAATCAAGGTTTTTCAAGGATCTGAATGCTAAATAACAGTCACCATAGAATACCCAAAAATTAGGCAAAACCACCTCTATTGGAACTAAATCGTCCAGAGGGGCGTATGAGTCCTAGATTAGGGTTTTACATCGTTTTTAGCAAATTCTATGTGAATGTTATGTTTCTTATTTTGGATGATGTCTAGAATAAGTGCAAATGCATATTTCAAATGAAATGCAATGATGCAAGAGGAAAAAATGCAACCTATATAAACTTTCACTAATGCAGATTAATTAATGGAAAATCTAATACAATGTTAATGCAAGCTAAATCTAGGATTATGATGCACTCCAAATTAGAAATAGGTGCTCTAAATGCAGGTTCACCAAAATGAAATGATGGAAATAGGTAGCCCCACCTTTTAGGAGATGGAGTACAAACTAGGTGTTTAGGGACCTAGACCTATTTCCTTTATGTTTCATTCAAGGAAACCCTAGAGATCTCAATTTAAGGATAGAATGAAGGAAATATATCTGCTAAAGGTTGTCCTAGGGTATGATCAAAGGATAAAAAGGGGTTCACTACCAAGCTAGGGCTTAGAAAGACAAATAACATGCAAAACCTAATGATGAAGCTTAATGATGTGTAGAGCTTAAATAAATGACCTAGAAATGAATTTAAAACATAACAAAAGACTAAGAGATCATAGAGGTGCACCTAGAAACCTGCAGCAGCTCAGAAAAGGTTTGAAATGCTGAAAATATTGAAATTAATGCTTATTGGGACTCATATGCTAGGCTAGGTGATTTAGTCTCAGATTAGGGTTTCTAGGAAGGAACAAAAATTTGGAAGTGATTAGTTTGGAACTCCTAAAATATAAAAAAATCATTATATTGGGACTCATACACAAGAAGTGGAATATTAGTCTTTCTTAAATTCTTTGGATGATCAAGATCTGAATCTTCTCTTCAAACTAATTTTTTGATCTGAAATGCTCAATTCTACTCTATAGGCACCTTTTAGTGATCTTGTAAACAAGGTGAAAACTTTGACAAATTTGAAACCTTGAAAAACTTCTTCCAATATTTCTCTTCAATGTGTATTCAACCTAGATCTTCAAATCACACACTAAAGAGAGGGGAAAATCTTGTTTTGTTAGTGGATAGGGTTTTGCCTTGGTTAAACCCCATTTTTGTAATCAAAACTTGTAATGAAATCAAATGAAATAGAGGAATGATGAATGAACAAATATGATATGTTGCAACTCACCAAACCCTAGGAAAAAAAGGTAGCAAAAATGTATGAAATGGATATAATGGATGTGGATCTTGACGCTTGCTTGAATGGTATAGATCTTGACTTGAATGCTTGCTTAAATTATGAAACCCTACATCAGAAATGTTAGCTCAAAAATAAACATGATGTTGTTGGGAATAGGTGCCTCAAATTCTTGGCTTCAACCTCTGAAAAGGAATTGGCGAAATAACTTATGTTCTAGTCCTTACCGCTCTACTATTGGGAGCCCTTCTTAGAGGTGCGGTTGCATGGTTTATCTCCTTACCGTGGGCCTCTGTTGTTCAGTCCATGATTGGGAAGTGTTACTGCCATACCCCATAGTCATTCTTCTTCGAGTAGTCAGTTTAAATTTTTTACCTTGGTACCGCAGGGGTTGCTTGAAGGTGGTGCAGTGGTCATGGTGAAGGGTGATAGTTAGTGAAGAATGCTTACTGCCATACCGCGATGGCCTTTTGGCCATGTCGTCATGGCATGGTAAGCCATGGCACTCAATGGAGTTTCTTACCTCCTTATCATGGAGGGCTTGCGGTCGGGGCACAATGGGCTCGATGGTGGACACAGGCAGTTACCACCATACCACGAGAGGTTTTACTCAGCCTTGCAGTTGGGCAGTGGTACCATCATACCGTGGAAGGCTTCACAGTGCTCAACAGTGGTGTGGTGATGGGCGATGGGCAAGCAGACATGCCGTTACCTCTGTACCGTGAGGGTGTTTTGAAAGACTAGTGGTTGGGTGGTGGCACCGCCATACCATGGTGGTATTTTTGGCTTGGTGCGGTGGCGTGGTAAAGAGCTCATGAAAATATTTTGATTGATTTGACTCGATAGGAAAAGTGGTGAATGAATGGTGATTTATCAATGAATGATTGGCCGAAGTTTGAAGCGGTGAAAGCATTAACTGCAAGGCTCAATTCGACGGTTGATAGGATCTGATTATGGAAAATGGAATTAAATGCCTCAGTGGCCCAATGCGTGATTGCAGGGTGACTTGGACAAGAAGCGATCGGATTCATTTGTCAGAAAGAGGTGTAATTAAATACACCCGATTGGTTGGTTGATTTAATAATGCATGAAAGACTTGTAATAGTTGAATTTATTGTAAGAGTCAGGAAGGGTGACGGTGAGTCGGTTCTCTATGTATGCTGTAGTAAGCATTGTAATAGAGAGGGAAGTCTGAGAGAGAGATCTATTAACTTTGTATGTAAATGTTTTACTGTAATACAAAGTGATTGCTCTTGGTGTGGTGGGTTTTTTACTGAAAGGGTTTTCCCACGTAAATTTGATGTCTTTTCTATTTGTATGTTTTATTTCTGTTACTCTTGTTATCCTATATGTGTTCATATTAAGTGTATGAAAGTTTTATAACTGGTATTTACACTTCTCCTCTGTGGTTTTAGCGTTAGGAAAGCGTTTCCCCACCGTCTAATTTTTCCTTTCAAGTGGTATCAGAGCCTGACCAATTGTGTTATCCTTCTTAGTAGGGCTGGTTTTTTCTGCTAATACTGTTCTAGTGGGAGTCTTGTAAATTTAGAACCAAGTTCTATTTGAGATGGCGAGTACATCAGGTAGAGTAGAAATTGAAAAATTCAATGGCAGAAACTTTGAGTTGTGGAAACTCAAAATGGAAGACTCGCTTGTGGATAGAGACCTTTGGGTTGCTATGTCTGGAACTATGCCACAAGCTATGAAGCAAGAAGATTGGGATCTTATAAATAGAAAAGCTAGAGGATTGATAAGACTTAGTCTAGTAGATTCTGTACTCCTGAATGTCCATGAGGAGAAGACTGTAGCTTCGTTATGGAAGAAGCTTGGTGATATTTATCAGGGAAAGTCTCTAGTAAATAAGTTATTCCTGAGGAAGAAGTTGTAATCCTTGAAGATGGAAGAAGGTGCATCTGTTGTAGACCATCTGAACTCATTTAATATGAGTGTTGCTCAGTTCGCGTCTATGGGTGTGAAGATAGAGGAGGAGGATCGTTGGATGCTCCTGTTATGTTTGTTACCCAACACTTGGGATTATCTTGTAATGGCTATTGGAAGTACAACCACTACTTTCAAGATGGAAGACGTGGTTGCTTCGCTGCTATCTGAAGAGATGTGGAGGAAGTCTTCAGAGATGGCCAAAGAGGCCTTTGCTTTTCGAGGTAGATCAAAGGAGAAAGGAAAGAAGAAAGATAAAATTTCTAAATCCAAATCTGAACGGAGATCAAAGTCTCCTAGTAAAAAGTCCAAGGCGAAATGCTGGAATTGTGGATAGCTTGGTCATATCCAAAAGGATTGTAAGCAGGAGAAGAAGAGTAAATCTTCAAATAATGAGTCTTCTCAGAGTGATGCAGATGCCTTCATTGCAGCCTTGGCAACTCAGGCATCAGATGATGTATGGCTGGTTGACTCAGGTGCATCTTTCCACATGATGTCTCATAGAGAGTGGTTCACTAAGTACGAAAAAGTATGATGGTGGAAAGGTATACCTAGAAAGTGATTCAAGACTAGAGATTATTGGCTGTGGAAGAGTCAAAATACAGTTCCTTGATGGAAGAATAAAAGGGATTGGTGATGTACTACATATACCAGGTTTGGCTCGTAACTTACTTTCTATCAATAAGCTGAATGATGATGGTGTGGAAGTTTCTTTCTTGAGTAAAGGGTGTAAGATGGCTAGAGGTGCAATGGTGCTGGCTAAGGGTGTATGTACTAGCACTTTGTACAAGCTGGATGCACGTCATGTTCAATATAACGTCTCTGTAAAGTTAAGCAAAGATGCTTCGGTAGAGAAGGATGATGAAGCTCCTTTGGGTGAAAATGCCTTGGAGGTGAAACTCCCAATAGAGAAAACCATGTTGTGGCATCATAGACTCGATCACATAGGTGAGAAAGGTCTAAAAACCTTGAAAAATAAAAATCTTGTTGAAGGGCTTGTTGATTGTAACCTTGAGTTCAATTTTTGTGAACACTGTATTTATGGAAAAAAATGCAGTGTTTCATTTTATTCGAGTCCTCATAAATCTTTTGGTGTACTGGATTATGTTCATTTTGATGTGTTTGGTCCAGTTAATGTTCCTTCGCTATCAAAGTCTAGATATTATATTTTTTTTATTGATGACTATTCGAGAAGGGAATTTGTATACTTCCTTAAGAGTAAATCAAAAGTATTCAATCATTTTAAAGAGTTTAAAAACTTGGTTTAGAATCAAACTGGAAGGAAAATTAAATGTTTAAGGACAGATAATGATAGTGAGTTTTGTTCTGCAGATTTCGAAAGGTACTGCAAACATCGTGGGATTAAAAGGCATACAACTATACCCTATACTCCATAACAGAATGGAGTTGCTGAAAGGTTGAACAGAACATTAATGGAGAGAGCGAGAAGTATGTTGAGCAATGTTGGTCTGGAGAAGAAGTTTTGGGCTAAGGCTGTGGCTACAAAATGTTACTTGGTAAATTGTTCACCTTGTTCTGCTCTTGTTGACAAAACACCTTTGGAAGCTTGGTCTGGTAAGAAGCCCTCTCTGAGACATATTCGTGTCTCTGGATGTGAGGCATATGCATATGTGTCGAATGAGAAAAAATCAAAGTTGGAGAACAAGGCTGTTAAATGTATCTTCATCAGCTATGGCGTTGGTGTGAAGGGATACAAGCTTTGGAATCCTAATACTTAGAAGGTTCTTTACAACAAAAGTGTAATATTTCATGAGCTGAAACCTTTAGTAATTGATCCACAACCAGAGATAGATAAAAGAGAAAAGAAGAATGATGTAGTTGGAATTCCTTAGACTCCAAAAAAAGAGGAACTACTTGGTGTACCTGAAACTGAGGAGAGTTCCAGCAACTCTGAGAGTTCTGGAGATGAAGAACCACAACCTCATCTAGTAAGAAGGTCTACACATGAAAAATGACAACTTGATAGGTATGGTTTCCTTATGTTAGATTCAAACTATGCCAATGCTTTGATTACTAGCACTGATGAGCCTAGGACTGTAAAAGAGGCAATTAACATGTCTGATTCAAATTCTTGGTTGGAAGCCATGAATGAAGAAATTGAATCATTGAAGAAGAATGAAACCTGAGATTTGGTGCATTTTCTTGAAGGGCAAAAGCCTGTTGGCTATAAATGGGTATTTAAGAAGAAGACTAGTCTAGATGGTAGTGCTGAAAAGTATAAAGCAAGGTTGGTTGCAAAGGGATATTCCCAGGTAGAGGGAATTGATTATGGAGATTTTTTTTCCCCTGTAGCAAAGCTGACATCTATCAGATTTATGTTGTCACTTGCAACAAAGTATGACTTAGAGATCGAGTATATGGATGTGAAGACAACATTTCTCCATGGAGAGGTGGAAGAAGAGATTTACATGTCCCAGCCTGAGCACTTTGTTGAAAAAGGAAAAGAAAGTTTGGTCTGCAAATTAAAGAACTCTCTGTATGGTTTGAAGCAATTGCCTAGAATGTGGTACCAAAAGTTTGACACTTTTGTGTTGTCTATGGGATTTGTGAGATCAAAATCTGATCATTGTGTGTATTATAAATCTGAAAATAACCGTGTGCTTATTATTACCCTATATGTGGATGATATGTTATTCATAGGAAATAGTAAGACTATGATTTATGATCTTAAATCTCAGTTGTCTGCAAAGTTCAAAATGAAAGATCTAGGTGTAGCAAGATATATTCTGGGGATGGAAATAACCAGGGATAGAACGAGTAGAAAGCTTTGGGTCAACCAAAGTAAGTATGTTAATAATGTTCTGGAGTGATTTGGTATGAATGATTGTAAGAAGCTAGTTATTCCAGTCTTGCAGGGAACAAAGCTATTTGTTTCAAAGACTGTCCAAAATCTGTAACTGAGATGGAGGACATGACCAAGGTGCACTATGCAAGTGTTGTTGGTAGTTTAATGTATGCAATAGTTTGTACAAGGCCAGACATTGCCCAAGTAGTGGGAGTTCTTAGCCGTTTTATGGAAAATCCAATAAGAACACATTGGGATGCTATGAAGAGAGTGTTTAGATATTTGAGAGGCACCTTAGAATATGGTCTGTGTTACCATGGCAACTTGGTTGCATCATAGAGAACTCTCAACATTCGTGGATATGTGGATTCTAATTGGGCGGGGGACATTGACAATAGAAGATCCACCAGTTGATACACTTTCATGTTAAATGGTGGTGCAGTCAGTTGGATGAGCAAGCGACAAGCTGTAGTTGCTTTGTCCACTATAAAGGCTGAATACATGGAAGCAACACATGCCTACAAAGAAGTTGTTTGGTTGAGTTATTTGTGTTCTGATATTGGTTTTAATGTAGGGTAGATTACAATTTGCTGTGATAGTCAGAGTGCCATTTGTTTGGCAAAGAACCCTACTTTCCATGCCAAGACGAAGCACATCGATGTGTAGTATCACTTCATGAGGGATATGGTGGAAGATGGAAAGGTTTGTTTAGAAAAGGTTGACACTTTGAAGAATGTTGCAGATGAATTAACAAAGCCAGTGAGCATGAACAAGTTCAGATGGTGCATATATTCGATGGGCCTTGAGGCCTATGATCATTAGTAAATTCAAAGTCTGGAGGAAGCTAGGAAATATTTGTCAAGTGGGAGCTTGTTGGAAATAGGTGCCTCAACTTCTTGGCTTGAACCTCTAAAAAGGACTTGGTGAAATACCTTATGTTCTGGTCCTTATCGCTCTACTACTGGGAGCTCTTCTTAGAGGCATAGTTGCATGGTTTACCACCTTATTGCAGGCCTCTGTTGTTCAGTCAACGGTTGGGCGGTGTTACCGCCATATCGTGGAGTCATTCTTCTTCGCTGACAGTAGCGCGGTGGATTGAGTGATCAGTTTAAATGTTTACCTTGGTACTGTAGGGGTTGCTTGAAGGTGGCGCAATGGCTGTGGTGAAGGGTGACAGTCAGTGAAGAATGCCTACCGCCATACCACAATGGCCTTTTGGCCATGTCGTGGTGGCGTGGTAAGCCATGGCGATCAGTGGAGTTGCTTACCTCCTTACCATGGAGGTCTTGCGGTCGGGACGCAGTAGCGCGGTGATGGGCGATGAGCAAGTAGATAGGCCATTACCTTTGTATCGTGAGGGTGTTTGGAAAGACTAGCAGTTGGGTGATGGCACCGCCATACCGCAATGGTCTTTTTGGCTTGGCGCGGTAAAGAGCTCACATACATAGTTTGACTGATCTGACTTGATAGGCGAAGTGGTGAACGAATGCCAAGATGACACGTGGCGAGTTATCAACGACTGATTGGCCAATGTTTGAAATGGTGAAAGCATTAATTGCAAGGCTCGATTCAACTTTTGACTGGATCTGATTATGGAAAATTGAATTAAATGCCTGGGCGACCCGATGCGTGATTGTAGGGTGACTTGGACAGGAAGCAATCGGATTCATCTGTCAGACAAAGGTGTAATTAAATACACCCGATTGGTTGGTTGATTTAATAATGCATGAAAGACTTGTAACAATCGAATGTATTGTAAGAGTCACGAAGGGTGACAGTGAGTCAATTCTCTATGTATGTTGTAGTAAGCATTGTAACAAAGAGGGAAGTCTGAGAGAGAGGTCTATTAACTTTATATGTAAATGTTTTACTGTAATACAAAGTGATTGCTCTTGGTGTGGTGGGTTTTTTATTGAAAGGGTTTTCCCACATAAATTTACTGTCTTCTTTGTTTCTAAGTTTTATTTCTATTACTCTTGTTATCCTGTATGTGTTCATCTTAAGTGTATGAAATTTTTATAACTAGTCTTTGCACTTCTCCTCTCTGGTTTTAGCGTTAGGAAAGCGTTTTTGCACTGTCTTCTTTTTTCTTTCAGATGCATGATGACTTTGACATGATGCTTGATACTTGAATAATGCTCCAAAATACTTGATAATCAACTCTTGAAGGCTCTTGAATGCTCTTGTAAATACCTAGATGCTCTTGTGAACTCAAATTTTCTATAATGCATGAATACTTAAGTTGCTAGGTCACTTGATTGCTTGTTAGAAGAAAAATGAGTGAAATAACCTTGTATTTATAGTTGTTTATGTTGATGTAATAGCAATGGGAGATATATTTCTCTCAAATTTAAAAATAATGGATAAATAATACCAAGGAAATTCAGACTTGCTATATATAATAATTTTATGAAGAGTCACCTTGTTTCTTAAAAGAGTTCAACCCAAATGAAGAGTCACCTAGTTTTGTATAAATACAAGGTGATGATCATTCATTTGATCATAAAAGTTCATTCATCATAATTCACATTCCTAGAAGAAGTTCATACTTGAGCAACAAATCATCATCTTGTAGCAAAAAATCATCATTTTATAGCAACAAACCAATTTCAAGGAGAAATATATTGATTTGTATCTTTGTATCTAGGAGAGGTGCTATTATTCATTGTATCAAATTCGACATTATGTTGGGCCTGAGTTGTAAGAAAATTTCTAGTCTTATTCCTTCAATATATAAGCGATATATTTTTTGGGTTTTTCCCCCTCGAGTAGGAGGGTTTTCCCAGGGTATCTTGTTGTGTTCATTGTCTTATGTGTTGCATTTTCTGATTGCTTTCATTTCCGATCCTAAATCTAATAGTTTATGCCAAATTTTTTAAATTATAACACTACAAGCTGACATCAGATCTAGGAAGATAAAATCCCGTCAAGAATTTGAAATTAATTTAGGTTTAAGCCACATGGGACTCATATGCCAGAAATGGCATATGAGTACCTTTAGGTTAGGCTTTGAGACATATTTATCAAGAAAGGCTTAGCTTAATATGAAATCTGGATTGGGGCCCCAAAATGTAGGTGGGATCCATACGTCGAAGGTGGGGTATGAGCCCTAGATCATTAAATTTGGGCCATACAATCCAAAAACACATGAATTATGATCGGATTTTGGTAAATTTTGGGATTATCCTTGGTAAGATGCATTAATTAAGGCTTGTGGATGCAAAAAAGGACCAATTAAAGCATAAAGAAGCACAGTTAATTAATAAAACCCTAGATTAGTTTGAAACTAGAAAGGTACACTTTACAACACCCTAAAAAAGATACAATTAGGTCCACTTAATTTACAAGGGTCCAAGACCTAATGTGAATGTGTTAAACACATTACAACACTAAATCAAGGCATTATTAAGCTTAATTTAACAAGGAGGGCCCAAAAAAATGCAAAAATGTAGAGGGATACATTTTTCATCATTACACTATCTTTACATTATCAGTATACTTTTTCTTGCAATAGTCTAATTTGAAATTTTGAAAAAATGTTATGGCATGTACAAGAAAGGTGTCATTTTGCTTGATTTGTTGTAAATTTGGGAAAAATTGTTACATTGCAGTATTGAAAATCATTAGACATGTAGGAAAATTATTTACATGTTCTAAAGCATTACATAATTTGGGTAGTTTAGTTTTAATTTTTGCACAAGTTCATTGCAAATCCATAAGGCAAGTAGAAACATGTTTCCTTTTCAAAGATGTGGTTTTGATATGGTTAAGGATGGATTGTATAAGTCTAATTTCCCTATTTATGAGTACAATCTAGGGAAACAAAATGAGGTAATTAATAAACATGTTAGTCATTCTCCCAATATCTTTCCTAGTTGTGAAAGAACCTTGGCACAAGAGAATGAAATCATTGACATATTTATTACTATCAAATTGCCTCTTCTTCATCCATCTTATACCATCTCTCCTACTTGTGAAAGTATTTGGTACAAGAGGATGCAATCATGGAAAATCATGACAAACATAATTTTTATTCTCCTGATACCTCTCCTACTTGTGACAAAGATATCTTGGTGTTAGAAGAGCCAATCATTGAGTGTCATGAGAATCTTGTTTGTTTCTCTCCCAAAACCTCTCTTGCTTGGGAATATATTATGTCGCAAGAAGATGAAATTATTGACATATTTCTTAATGTCACTTCTCCTAGTCTTCATTCATCTCCCAACATCTCTCCCACTTGTAAGAATGCTTTGGTGTAAAAGGATGCAATCATAGAAGATCAGGACAATAATAATTTTCCTTCTCCCAATACCCCTCCTACTTGTGATGGAGGTATCTTTGTGTCAGAAGATCCAATTAGTGAGATTCATGAGAATCTTGTTTTTCCCTCTCTCAATGATTCTCCCACTTTGGAAGATATTGTAGCACAAGAGGATAAAATTATTGATATAACTCTTTCAAAAGATAGTAAGATGTCCTTCTTAGGTGAAGACAATAATTTTACCTTAGATCCCCCCTCATTAGAAAATCATCAACAAAAGATAAAACTTGTTGAATTTATGAACACACAAGTAAGTTTTAGGTCTCCTTTGATTATTGGACCTCCTCAAAATCCTTATGGACATCCTAAGAGTCCTCTAATGATTGAACCTCCTAGGTCACCTATCATTATAGGACCTCCTAAACCTCATGGCCATATCCTAAACTTTTCAAGACAACTTACTAGTAATCATGTGTCGTAACAACCAAGTTATCACACTGTAGCTTACACATATGATACTAGGAACAATAAACAACCAAAGAAAAATTTGGTGTAGGAGCACCTAGTGATTTTATGCCTCCATGAGGTAATCTTGTAAAGTTTGAATCTTCATCATGATATGCTTGTAAAAAGGTCATATTTGGACCTTTAATAATGTATTTGACTCACTTGATTAGGTCTGTAGGTGATTGTGAGGTTAAGTAATCAAATATTGCAAATATTGTAATTATTGTCAAAAATGTAAAAATGCAAACAATGAAGGAAGTTGAAGAGTCATCTTGTTGGGGAAGGTTGTTAGTTGGCTAAAGATGAAGGGGTAGTTATACAAACTGTTGATGCCAAAAATTGACAAGGTAACAGTTCTCTGTGGGAAACTCAGTTTTAGGGGGGGGCCTATTGCGCCAAACTGAGTGACCTCCGAATTTTAAAGAAGCCAACTTATTCTATAACTGGGGTTTTGAATGGGAAAAGGAAGAAAATATAAAATAAAAGATCTAACTAGGGCTGTGTGCCAAGACTTAGATGTAAGGCATGATAGACCTATCTTGTAGATGCGGTCTAAGGGCCTATTAAGCAATATGTTATGTCTGAAATAACAACTGTTAAAGAGAAAGACTTGAATAATTCATTTCATAACATAAAATAATTTGCGTAGAGCTTTACTGAACATAAAGAGTCAAAGACATGGTTCTAAATCAATATTCTATTAAAATTATTTAAGTTGCAAACAAACTATTCAGAAACAACACAGTATAATGTTATCAATAGTTAAGAAACAAAAAGGCCAAATAACAAGGGTACAGTTTGTGAGTCTTTACAGTTATCTAACAAAACAAAGGCATGGTGTCTCCCAAATTCTTTAATAGATATTTCGAAAAAAATTAAAATATTTTCATTTCTATCTCCTCCTTTATCTCTATAAAAGAAGTAGTATATATAGCCAAGGGCATCCACCACTTGAGAGCTTGTAATAGAAATGATTTATCATCACGAATCATAATGCTTGGAGCGATGATTCATGACAATTTTTTGTAATAGAAAGATTCTCTAGCATGAACCTAGTCACTCATTAGCCAGATGCATTCCCTGCAAATGATGGCAGTGGTCCCGGCGTACCTTGTGTTAAAAAGTGTTGCCTTTTAGCGAAATCTATTAGAGCACGCGGCATGGTATGGCAGCTTGGTGTTCACATTGCTCCTCTCTTTATGTAGCTACGTTGAAGGATTACGTTGTGACATATCACAATCCATAGTTCATCCTCCCCATCCTTCGATGAGAGCTTGCAATGGGAAGACATGTGGTAGTGTTCATTGTTATCGACACCATTTGAGGGGCCCACTCAAAGATTGTACAGGTGAAGGCTACGTGGTAGGCAGTTGGGGCCTGAAAGAGAGTTACATGGAAACAAGATCAACATGCCTGATTTATCGACATGTGGGAGTAGGTCGGGGCTCAGAAGAGAAAGGAAGGGAAGCATTCCTTCGGTGAGCGATTCGTTGACACATGGTAGTCGAAAGCTGAGAAAAACATCAAAATCAACTCGAAGGGAGCATGGGGGTATATAAGTATCCATAGCTTTTGGTGACTAACAGGGGCATTTTGTTTGCAGAATGTTGAACCCAATTTTTTTTTGTTTTGTGACTAGGGCCTTATTCATTGAGCATAAAATTCAGAGCCTAGAAAGGGCGACCTACAAGGGCAGTTAGTCAGCCTCAAAAGGCATTGATATGGCACACAGACTTTAGTGCACCTCGTGCAGATCAATCATTTCCTTAAAAGGTAGTTTTGTAGATATCCCTAACCCGACCTCGAGCTGGAAAAGTAACTGTGTAATTTGATGAGTTACACCCTTAATGTGCTCGACAGTATGAGGTTGGCTGAAGCTTTGAAAAACTGATAAATCCTGCTTCTTCTCCTCAATTTTGGCTGCAATTTTCTCTACGATAGCTATTGATTCATCAAAAATAAATGGAGAGGGCAAGCCTATTTGGGTTAGTTGGGAGAACCTTGCCCATATGTTGTCCATAGTTTTCCCCAATGTGATTAAACACCATTGAGATTGAAGGGTGGCCTCATGGTAGCAGATAAACTCCCTTTGATCTTAGCGACTGACCTCTGATTCTCAATCCCTACTTGAACCAAATCCTCACTTGGCGCGGTGTAAAGCTTGCCTACTAGTTTTTTTGCTTCGGGAAACTTTTCCCTTATGAATTGTGGGAATTGCTTGATTGTGCTACGAACCTCCCTACATACATTTGTCGCTCCGCCATGAATTCAAGTGAGGGCTGGAGAGTTGAACATAAAGCTTTGAATCTATCGCAGTAGGAAGCATACAGTTGTTGGGCTAGTAAGCGAAGGTCCTATTGTGGAGTAGGAGTTTGAATGATCTTCTTCAAGAGATTAATCTCTACCTCCTTTGTCCCGATATCTTGCATTAGCCTAGCAATTTGTTCTACAGTAGAAGAGAGCTTCACCTTCAGGTCTCTTTATGTGGCCAACCACTCTTTCTTCAAGGAAAGCTTGAAATTTTGGAGGTCTTATTGGAATTGAGCTTGTGTGCTTGCTTGATTTGCTTCCCTCTCTCATACTGTTTGCTCTAGATGAGCACACAGTTGTTGCTATTCTTTGATATTTCACTGAAATTTCTCCTCTGACTAGGCCAACCTATCAGATAATTCTTGGTTCTTTTGTCGTAGTTCAGCTATCCGATCAAACTCCTGGTATTGGAGTTTCTCGAGATCCCTTTGCAAGCTAGCTTGCTCAGCCTACATATTTTGGGTGAGGCACACCTTTTCAGCTTCCTATGCTTTGTCCTTGGTGAACACAACTTCTAGCCTTGCCTTGACAGCCTTCAGCTCATCCTCCATCTTCTTTAATTTGCGACTAGACTTAAGAAAGTTAGTAGTCACTACCCATTGCATCTCTTCCATCATATATAATTTATCCTATGGTCGGGAAACACATAAGTCTAGTCCGATGGCATGAATATCGTAGTCACCGGGTGCATTTTTCCCTATGGTTTGGCAATATTTGGATGTAGAGTCACAAAATGCAATGATTGTTGAGCCTCGTTATAAATTGTATGGACTCTGGGCTCTGTTGGCCTCCTGACATCTTTTTCTTTTTGTTTCTAGTGTCAGAGAGCTTGAGATTTCTTCGTTGTATTGCTTTGAGACAAAAATTGAGCCAAGAATTTGATTCATTCAGTTGCAAAGGGTGCACCTGGAGGGACAACGAAAGGAAAAGAGAGACGGGTGACCTCAGATGTTTTCTTCTTTGGAAGGGAAACTGTGAGTGGAGAGAAGGGAGGAATATTCTGAATTCCTAGTGAGGAAGGCATGGAGTGGCTCATGGGGAATGGTTGTGGTAAAGGGGATGCACCGGGCTCCGATGACTGCAAATGTTGAGTCAGAATTGACTCAGATGATGCAACAAGGATGACAGCTTTAGACACCAAAGGGGCGACAGCTTCAGATACCAAAGGGGAAGCAGTTACCGATACAGATGAGGAGGTAGATGGGGTGGCCGAAGGTGCCCCAACCAATGACAGAGAAGCTCGAGGGGGGAGTGAAATCCATGCGTCTGGTATAAGAAAACTGGGAGAAACCTCCCGCAACCACCTTAGAGGGGACAAAGAAAGCTAGGATCACACCTAGAGCGATGAGTGTTGTGGGGGCTGAGGAAGAAATAAGAGACTGTGAGCTGAGAAGAGAGGGAGAGAAAGATACCTAAGTGGTTGTTTCCATTTTTGACCCTAGACCAACCACAACCTCCTGCAAACTATCTTTGATACCAGTATTAGTGCATTGTCATTTGCTTGGTGGAGGATTCTCCAAATCCACCACTTTCATCGATTGTTGTGTTGCTCCAAGGTTTCCCACAACAACTGGTCGAGACTGTAAAGACCCTGATCATGAAGTATTCATTCACACACCCCTAATAGCAGTGCTAGGATGTGTCGTTGCTTTGTGTTTTTGCTTTCCCTTGTTGGGGTGTGGTGGAGCATCCTCAGATTTGGGCTCTGACACATCACTTGCTTTGGAATATGAATGTTCCTAGTTCTAGAGGGTATTAAATTTATCATTGATGTTAAAACACTGATGAATGTTGGAAAGGGTCAATGGTGTTATTGATCTCTTGGAAATAGATCCAAAAATCTTCAATCTTTTTTGGTTTCCAGCCTTGTTGCCTTTCCAACTTATTTCAGAGGGTAGTACCTATGTGTTTATTTTCATCTACCTTCCCCTTGACAAGATAGAAACTGAGCCATGATGACCTTTGATTATCTGTCGGTGTCTACACCAAGTTCACCCAATTTTTGCTGATATCTTCGGGCAGATTTTGTCACACTTCTCAGTAGGGTTGAGGGCTATGCTTTACCCTAATAGATATGTCAACCAAATCATCTTCAGGGTTGTAGTCCCATTTATCATAAATAAGAACCAACCTGAGGTGTTCTAGCTTAGCCTCCAATAGCTTACCAGACCTCCTCTTTACCATGATCACTGTTTTGTAGCTCATAGGGCAATCAAAAAATACTTTCTTTTTCTTCTTTGGGTCAAAGAAAAAGTTCCAATCCATAATAGACATTTGTCGGAAGACTTCAAGGGATAATACTCGATCAGTGGAAGATGCGGGGAGTCGGATTGGCTCTTCAAAAAAGCCACACACTCGAATGCATGTGAAATCTTCACCAAGGAACCAGTCACACTTTGGGAATAGGGATCGCATCTAGTTAGTCTAATCACCTGACAGGCGATAGTAGTCACCATCCTTGCTTAGGTCATGATAAATCGGGCTCAGGAATTTCTTTGAAAATGAATAATAATTATAGGTGGAACAAAGGATGGGAGTCCATACCAAAATTGGCTTTTGATGCTTTTTCTCATCAAATATTGACAACTCCATTTTTTTCCTAAAGAAATTTGGATTTTGGTGTAGAAACATATAGGCAAGAAGTGAAGGATACCTGAACTTATCCACAATCTCGAACTCACCAATTTGCTTCTTCATATCTTTGATAATCATATTTGTGAAATAATACCAAAAGGGCTCCTTCTACCTCCTAAGTTGGAAACCGAGGCCCAACTGAGCTTCAGACACAATCTCATCATCATCCAAGCCGAACACAAAGGCCATCATGGAGAAGGTATCCTTCATGTCTGCCTACGAATAGTCGATGAGATGATTCAGATTTCTTAGTGGTTGCTTGTAATCCTAGGACCTTTTAGCCTTTGCATTATAAAATTCAATTGCTTGTTTCCTACCCCTCTATAATTTAGAACCCTTTTTCTAGCTGAAGTGCTCCATTGGTCGCTCTTTGGTGCCTATCTCAGGAACACACAACATGTGCCTAAGAGCCTCCATAGTTAGCATGACTCTCATTTTCCTTCCTTCAATGGTGCTAGTTTCCGAATTGAAATTCTGAATACCTTCATAGATTATCTATAGGAAATGGTGCACATAAGGGACCATATATTGGGGAAGTCTCCAGTGCCATTGCTTGAAAATTCGTTTATTTTCATTGGATTTCTTCATCCTAGCAAAAGCAACTTCCCTAAGGCCCTTAGGGTTAGTCTTGAGGATGGGGTCATAGATGTTATCCCACTCCTCCTTTACCAGGTTTGCATCTTTGAGCTAACCTTTCTTGGCCGTCTGCGTGTGAATCCACTCAGGTTTATTTGGGATTCTAGGCATAGCATAGGATTTTTGCTCCTCAAAAACTGTTGACCATAGGTGCAATGAGGATCGCATCGACCAATCTTTGAGATGCTTCACCAGGATCATTCATTTGTGGGTTCTGCGCTACTTTGGGGACAATGGATGCCATTTTTCCTTTGAACTTCTGAAAACACGCTTCTCGATTCTTTGCAATTCTGCATTTTGATAACTTTTTGCACAATTCTTGTATTAAAATAAAACTTTCTTTGCCTTAAAATAAACACATGCAATACTTAGCTTTTTTGTCCCTCTTCAAGTGGTAGATGCCGGTTGCTTTTTTTGCATTAAATTTGGCATGTTCTACCAACCTTTTGGTTTATGTGAAGTGAACCACTTGTCATTTTGAAATGACAAAGATTCATAATGACCCTAGGAACTTGCAATCCTTGGCACGATTTTCCTTGGAAATTGACCTGATAATTTGACAACATACTAGGCATTGTATGCTATGGAAATTAATACCCCAAACATAATGATTATGCCAAAGTGTGCGATAAGCACCAAACAAATCTGTATCCTTTCTCGGGGTCTAAGGAGCACCTAGCAGGAGAACACCTCATTGCTTGGCTGAAAAGGCTACTACAAAATGCTACCAGTAGCTTGTGCTAATTAATTAGCTTGCCTACAACAAATAGTACCTGTAATCGCAATTGGATGAGAGTCTTAAGCGAGCCTTGGCATAGTGTTCAAGGTGGTACTTGGATAACCTCATGCTTATGGTATGCAAATTACCATGCTTCTTCCTTGCCGTGCCTATAAATAGGCGCCTAAGCAGTAATGAAATCATACTTAGAAATCTTAGTAGAATTAGCACTAGGCAATTGGCTTTTTATTTCGTAATTGTGGTTTGCGTAACAGTTGCATATAGTTCAAACTTAGGAATTTTCCATTTGTTGCTTCCTGACAGTCATATAGTATCTGACGCCATGGATACCCCAATTAGGCTAACTTCTCATAAACCACAAATGGAATTTCTTGGAGAAATCTCAACTAGCCACTTGAAGAGGATAACAAAGAATAAACATTCTTTGGCCGTCGTAGCTATGAAATGGGTCCTTGATCGCGACTGCCTCAAATACAAGGATAAGTATAGGGTGAATACTGACATGAGCTCTCACTTTGTGGCATCGCTACTCAACATTCAAGTCCCCAAGCCGCTTATCATCCAATTGGGGATGATAATATTCTTGAAGAAGTATCTGGATGGCCTTGGAGAGGTGTTGGCACATGCTACATTTGGCAGGATACCGACTGTGAGTGACCTTTGCCGGTTTGTTGAAGAGGATGCAATCGTCCCATGGTTTCCATTACTGAGCGACTTTCGCCTTCAGTCACAAGAAGCTCATCGTCAAAAGGTTTCTCGTGCTTGCCACTTTATGCTCTGGATATACAACATGGTGTCATTCTTTGATATAGACTAGTATACTAATTTTAGGAACCTGACATTTCCTTTGCCACCTGTTGCTGTTTCAGATGCTGCCACTAACTCTACTACTACTAAAAATCTCATGGACCCGGATACTACTATTATTGCTGCGTGTTCTCTTAATTGAGGCTTCTCTTTGAGACTAAAAATCCCCTCTTTTTGTTACTTTAAGACTTAAAATTTTGTTAGTCTCTTGTATATGGCCTGGAAAAGGCTTTCATGATATAAAATCTATAAATATATAATTTTAGAAGGGTAGCCTCTGAGCCATTTTTCTATTGTACTTATCATAGTATATAAATATAATGAGAATATAGATCATGTTTTAAAACTCTATTTTGCTACATATTCTCTTCCCTTTGGTATATATGTTATCTTTTGTATCACATTGTAAATCTCTATTGTACCATTGATTAGAAAGACCAACCGAACAAATAAAAGAACATAAAAGAAAGAAACCATGCTAATTACATATTTACATGGTAGAACTATCTAAACAAGCTTTATAGAGAATTTAAGGTGAATTCCCTTGATGGGAATCCCCTAACTGCTTTTCCCTCTAGGCCTTCTATTTTAAATGATTCGTATTGTTTGTACTGAATTACCATGAAGGGGAGTAAGTGATAATTTTTTAGTGAGGCTTGGTCTAAGTTGTGAAAATCAATACATAGTCGGATACCTTTGTTCTTCTTTTGGACCAATTTCAGGCTACATACCCATGTGTTAGGGTTGACTGAGAGATTAGAACATGAGTGAACTAGCCTTACTAACCTTTGCACCGTCAATTCTTCCTCATTAGGGTTTGCCAACTTCTTTAGGAAAGTTGATTTTCCTTCCCTTTTTGGATATATCGTAGGTCAGATGATGCCGAGATCATATCCTTTGAGGTTATCATATGGCCAAGCTACTATTCCCTCAATATTTCAGTTTAGAAGGGGGACGAGCCTCTTTGAGCGGACCCTTATGATTTTGAACTTTCTTCCATCCCTAACCTAAAAATTGGCATATTCACCTCTATTCTCTATATACTTCCTCTTTTTGCTTCTTGTACTGTCAGAATTAAAAGGAGTTTTGAGAGTAACAAAACCTTTCAGAAGCTTATGGAATCCTTTTTGAATGTCCTGTTTGTTGTTGGTTTCAACAACTCTTGATTGGGGTTGGTCGAAAGATTTCTCTGACTGCGAACTGAATAAGGTGATATATTCATTGTTGTCAAACACTTGCCAGCTTTGACCAACATCTGGAGTTGCTGGTCAGCTCATCATCCACATAGGATATTGGTTATGCATTGGGTTGGGTGTTGGTTTGGATTGGGATCCGATTTCAGCCAAGCCTTTTATACCATCATTCTATTCTTGAGGAACAACTTGAATATTGAAAGTTTTGAAGCTCTTGACTAGGTTCCAAACTTTGTTTCTGTGGGGTCCTATACAGACCTCTCTTGCAGTATTGATATTTTGAACCTGATTGATGACTAGCTCAGATTGATTGAACACCTTCATGTGCTTGATGTCCATTTGTTCTACCAGGTTCAAACCTAGAACGAGGCCTTCGGTTTCAGCTTTGTCGCTTGAATAGAAAAATCGGGTTCAAAAAGGTTTGATTGCTGTCTTGCTACTCGAGGAAGTTGGGTATACTTCAGCTTTCGTAATGATCCTGCATTTTGCACCATTGAAGTGCAGTGGCCATGGTATTGTTTTCTGAACACCTTCATGTACTCATGTCACCCTCGGGATGGCTTGGTCTTCGTCATAAATTACATAGGTTCCTAGTCTAGTGGTATGATAATTGCCGAAAGGGTCTTTATCAATGAACTCACTTAGGATAACTTCTTGCTCGCTCGGTCGGATCTCTAGTGGTTTCTTCATCTTCAAGAAGCTTAGTGCAATACATTTCCTCCTTGGTGATGGAAGTGTGAGCGGACTCAAATATTGTCTTAGCTTCCTCTAAAACATGTTTTCAATGCAGAGGTTTGGATACAAGTTTCATATTGGCTCCGTGGTTGGTCCTTATAATCAGGTGTGACCAATCTAAGGAAAGGTACCCACCTAGTTTAGAAGTGAATTCTCTTGACAAGCACAAACCGAATATTGGAGGAATATCAATAATTATGGTATCCTGTTTGACCATGATATTTGGGTAAGAAAATAGAGTTAATTGAAGTTTCTTAACGATCCCCACAATATTAAGCATATTTCCATTTAATTGCATGACTCCTTTCTTCAAGGGTTCATAGCTTAGTCCTACGGCTTTAGCTATTTGCCTGGGCATGACTGTGGTGCTAGCACCGGAGTCAATCATGGAGTTATAAAGTAATTTCTTACCTACAATAAGAGTTAAAAAAATGGTTTCGCCTTTGGTTTGCCTTCGCCAGCTTTGACTATGGATTCTTCTTCTTGATCCTTAGTTGAGGCCTCTTTTGTAATGTTTGTGAGAACTTTGGTTGAGGTTGATTGATCAATAGTTTCCCTTTGAAGTAATTGCTCTTCTGGTTCTAAGATCGGGTCTTCTTGGAGAGCCCTCTGTAGTAATGTTTTCTACTCCGGAATGGCTAAGATTTCCCACAAGGAAACATTAGTGGATTATTTTTTTAATTGTTCCACTACATAAAAAGGTGGTGGCCTTGGGGGATTTTTATCTTTAGCTTTTATTGTCATGATCTCCTTTTGTGGTGAACAATGCGATGTTGTTGAGGAGACACTAGATCTATGGTCAGGGGCGCTTTTCGGCTGTGGACTAACTAATTATGGGATGGCTTCTTTTCCTGCTAACCTTCCTTTAGAATGGGTGTCACAGGTAGACTGTACCTACAAAGTTCTTGAAGTGGATGCTTTGAATGTGAACATTGCCTCCTCTCCTTCCATCCATGAGAAGAGGGCATGTTTGGGAGCTATATCGATCTCTTGTTCCAGAGACATTCCTTGCATTTGAGCGGTGAGTACAACATTTTCCATTTGTGAGGAGGTATATGCATAACCCCCATTGTCTGACATTGTGCCTTGGTTGCACTGCTATGCTACCCTCAATTGTAGATTTTTGCCTGGGCAGTTTCGGGGCATACGTGAATCATCGCAAGGAAAACACTAGGGGTTGCCATGATCGATCAAATTGTTTTTCCTTGCAATCAACTCTTTGTTAGAGCTTACGCTGGCATTCTGCAATGAAGCGGGTACCGATACTACTTGATTTGTTGTTTGCATCTGAGGATTTGGGCGAGCACCTCCTTGGAATTGGTTTTGTTGGTAAGAGGGCCTTCCACCCTGATAATTCTGATAGGTCAGCTTTAGAGGAGCCACTTGGTTGCGCTTGATGATAGTTATCTCATTGTCCATAGCCCACAACATTTCCTCTATGTCACTTGTCTCATCCTTTGAGGAATTAGGTGCGATGTTCTATGGCATCCTCATGTATGTGTACATAGATTGTGGAGGAGTATCTAGTTTGGTAGATGTCGTTGTGTGGGAGGAAGCTGGTATTTCAGGGAATATAGAAATGATGGGCCGAGGTAGAAACTTTCCAACATCAATCAGATTGTTTTCTGCTTTAATTGTGATTCTATACGTATCAGGTAGAGTGGCTCCACTGAGTGATTGGATCATTATTGAGATATCTGCGTTGATGGACTTTAGGTAAAACATGAATATTAGATTAGGTGGTGGGTGGATTGCTGCCTGAATTCTTTGCCAAGTAATGTGGAATCGAGTGTTGAAGTCAATCAAGGCCTCATATGGAGCCCGCTTGATAATTTCTAGCTGATGATACTGAGAAGATCTATCATCGTCACTCGAGAATATCTCATAAAAGGGGTCTCTGAGCTGATCCCATGTGCTGATAGAGTTAGCCGATAGAGTGCGATACCAATATGATGCTTTTTCTTTGAAAGAAGCTATGAGCAACCTCAACACTATGTTTTCATCTATTACTTCGTGCACGAGACACACGTCTGCGACATCTTGCAGATGTTTGGATGGTGTTCTTGAGGCATCTTCAAAAAATTTAGGGATATAATTGAGATAAAAAACTAGAATGGGGGCCCAAATAGCAGGTGCTACCGGGGCAACAAGGGGACTCTAGGTGTCCCAAGCCACATAATTTTAGTTAGCGATAGGCAATATGACTATGAAGGAACTTGAACGTTTATGTGAGGTTCTAGTTGGTATTGACCCTAACGAAGGTACCAACAAACCAAGGTTGTTTACTATTTGGGATCTTGTGATAGGTCGATGGCTCATGTACTTGCTTGAAGCTTAAGCATATCGTTTACTGTCCCACCAGGCGTGCCAAGAAGAAAAAGCTATTGATGCCAAAAATTGACAAGGTAACAGTCCTCTGTGGGATACTTAGTTTTAGGGGGGGACCTATTGCACCAAACTGAGCGACCTCCCGATTTTAAAGAAGCCGACTTCTTCTATAACTAGGGTTTTGAATGGGAAAAGGAAGCAAATATAAAATAAAAGATCTAACTAGGGCGGTGTGCCAAGACTTAGATGTAAGGCATGATATACCTATATTATAGATGCGGTCTAAGGGCTTGTTAAGCAATTTGTTATGTCTGAAATAACAACTATAAAAAGAGAAAGACCTAAATAATTCATTTCATAACATAAAATAATTTGCGTAGAGCTTTACAGAACAAAAAGAGTTGAAGGCATGGTTCTAAATCAGTATTCTATTCAAATCATTGAAGTTGTAAACAAACTATTCAGAAATAACACAATATAATGTTATCAATAGTTAAGAAACAAAAAGGCCAAATTACAAGGGAACAATCTATGAGTCCTTACAATTATCTAACAAAACAAAGGTCTAGTGTCTCCAAAATTCTTTTACAGATATTTTGAACTAACAATAAAGATTTTCCTTTCTATCTCCTCCTTTATCTCTATGAAAGAAGTAGTATATATAGCCAAGGGCATCCACCGCCTGAGAGCCTGTAACAGAAATAATTTCTCATCATAAATCATAATGCTTGCAGCAATGATTCATCATAGTTTTTTGTAATAGGAAGATTCTCGAGCATGAACCTAATCACTCGCTAGCTAGATGCTTTCCCTGCAAATGATTGCAGTGGTCTCGACCTACCCTATGTAAACAAGTGTTTCCTTTTAGCGAAAGAAGTTAGAGCACGCGACATGGTATGGCAGCTTGGCGTTCGCATCACTCCTCTCTTCATGTAGCTATGCCGAAGGATTACGTGGTGGCATATCATATTCTATAGTTCGTCCTCCCCATCCTTTGATGAGAGCTTGCGATGGGAAGACATGTGGTAGTGTTCTTTGTTATCGACACCATTTGAGGGGCCTGCTGAAAGCTTGTATGGGTGAGGGCTACATGGTAGGAAGTTGGGATCCGAAAGAGAGTTACATGGAAACAGACTCAATATGCCTAATTTTATCGACACATGGGAGTAGGTCGAGGCTCGAAAGAGAAAGGAAGGGAAGCATTCCTTCGGTGAGTGTTTCAGTGAAACATGGTAGTCAGAAGCTGAGAAAAAAATCAAAATCAACCCGAAGGGAGCATGGGGGTATATAAATATCCAGACTAAATATTGTAAACATCATATAAGAGCTTGTGAAGGTGAGCAAAGGAGGAGAGATTGTATCTTGAAACAATTTTGTGAATAATAGTACTCTGTTATGTAGAAACAATGTTTTCTCTGTTATTTTCTAGTTGTGTACAGCTTGTACAACACCACCAGGCCTTGAAATTTATTCCTTTTGATAGAATAGTGTGTAAGTCTTAAATAAAAGTTGATTTGAGAGGATCTTGTTGAGTATAAATTCTGATTGGGTCTTCTTTCTATAAACTATTTTGAAACCCTTAATTTAAGGGTTTTAAGAGTCTAAAGAGTGGTTTAGCAACCATTCCACCAATGGAGGATTTGTAAATCGATGGAATGGGTTAAATTAGGTTTATTTTAAATTTAAGTATGTTTGTAGATATAAAGGAAGTCACCTTACATAAGTTTCATTACTGTCCTCATTGATTTGCATTGATTTTTGGTTCAAAGTAGATGGCCAAGTGATGGAGTTTGTATAGAAGGCACTGATAAAGGGTTGATGAAGGTTTAGATAGCATATGAAGACATATTTTAACATGTTTGAGGCATTGTTAATGTGAAAAGAGGCCGTGAGTATTGACTTTCAATAAACCCCTATTACAAGTTTAAAATTGGCTTACATAAGGGTTTGGAGGTTTAGGGTCTTTTCAGGGGTTTCTACTATAAAAATTGGTTGTTTCCATTCATTTGTAACTTGCATAGTGCATTTGGGTCAGATTCAATGTATTGGGTGAATAATTTCATGGTGTTGCTTTGTTAAAATGGCCTATTTGGTGCTTGTAGTAGTGGGACAATCATTTTTAGAATCAAAATTTCAAAAAAATTCCATCTAAGTTTCTGATATGTTAAAGTATTCAATAATAGGTTCCTGAAAATGTATTTTTTCTTAGGATATTCAATCATATTTATAAGATATACCCATTTTTGCTATTATGGAATACTACAAGCAATTGGTGTCTTGGGTGTGAAAAATTGAAGAATGAAGGTATCAGTGTTGTTGGGTAGTTTATTTGATTTAATCCTACCTTTTTCATGACAATTAAAGTGTACTAGGGTCTGATAAGAGTTTGGAACCCTGATTTGGTGTATTGATGGTTTTTTGGAATCATGTTTTAATGAAGTGAATTTTGATGATTATTCAAGTGATCTTCTCAAGTTTTTGTTTTGGGTCTTTAGAACCCTTGAAGTCAGTAGATGCTCTACATTAATTGGTATTAGATATAGTTGATCTGGTGGTTTGTTAAGTGTGTGGGTTGCAGGTTCTTGTGGTCCATCTTAAAGCTACAAGAAAGAGTTGTGAGGCGTGTTGGCTACAAACAAGGAAAAGGTCTGTGTTCATTGTCCTCCAATAGAGGTTAAGATGGGGAGAAGGTGTAGAGAGAGTTACACCACTGAGAGAGAGTGGGTAGAGGTGCATCTTCCATGATCTCTTGTTGGGTAGATGGATGGTTTTAGTGGTTGTGATAAAGCAATGATGGAGATGGATATATGTCTAAGGAAAAGCACTTGAAGAGTTTGTAGCCATTACAAAAGTTGAAGATGCTGGTTAGTTTGAAGAGTGATCCAATGATTGGAAAAGATGATGAGAAATAGGTTAAGAGAAGGTCAAGGATGAATTGATTGAATAAAGGAAATATTGCTTAGAAAAGCATAGTGGAAGTATACTAAGGACACTCCTATATCCTTTGATTGGAAAAGAGGTTAGAAGGCAGTTAAATACTATCAGAACAGTGGTTTGTGAATTTGAAAATACAAAGGTTATTGAGAAGAGAACTTGATAGCAGAGATAAGAGAAAAATATGTAGTGATTGAAAGTGTTTGGAAAAGGAAAGTGAATAATTATAAGAGTGCAACAACAGTGAATAAAGAGAGAAATCCAAGAAAAAATTGTTAAAGGTATGTAGGTGTGAACAAGAAAGTTTGATGCCATTCAATCCTCAAAGGGACTTGAGGTCTTTTTCAGGCCGGTTGTATGGTGCAGGAGAGCCTAGTTATTTTATGCCTCCATGAAGAGATCTTGTAGAGTTTGAATCTTCATCATGATATGCTTGTAAAAAGGTCATATTTGGACCTTTACTAATGTATTTGAGTCACTTTATTAGGTTTTTAGGTGATTGTGAGGTCAAGTTATAAAATGTTGTAAATATTGCAATTATTATCAAAAATGTAAAAATGCTAACAATGAAGGAAGTTGAAGAGTCATCTTGTTAGGGAAGGTTGTTAGCCGGCTAAAGATGAAGGGGCCATTATACTAACTATTGTAAACATCATATAAGAGGTTGTGAAGGCGAGAAAAGGAGGAGAGATTGTATCTTGAAACAATTTTGTGAATAAAAGTACTATGTTCTATTGAAACAACATTTTCTCTATTGTTTTCTAGTTGTGTACAACATGTATAGCACCACCAGGCCCTGATCTTTGTTTTTTTTTATAGAATAGTGTGTAGGTCTTCAAACAAAGTTTATTTGAGATGATATTTTTGAGTATAAAGTTTGATTGGGTCTTCTTTCTATAAACTATTTTGAAACCCTTAATTTAAGGGTTTTGAGAGTCTAAAGAGTGGTTTAGCAACCATTCCACCGATGGAGGCTTTGTAAATCAGTGGAATGGTTAAAATAGGTTGCTTTTAAATTTAAGTGTGTTTATAGATATAGAGGAAGTCATCTTATAAAATTTTCATTGCTGTCCTCATTGATTTGCATTGATTTTTTGTTCAAAGTAGATGGCTAAGTGATGGAGTTTCTAAAAAAGGAACTAATAAAGGATTGATGAGGGTTTATATAGCATATGCAGACATATTTAAACATGTTTGAGGCATTGTCAATGTGAAAAGAGGCTGAGAGTATTGACTTTCAATAAACCCCTATTACACATAGTTTAAAATTGGCTTACATAAGGGTTTGGAGGTTTAGCAACTTTTCAGGGGTTTTTACTATAAAAATTGGTTGTTTCTATTGATTTTTAACCCGCATAGTACATTGGGGTCAGATTTAATGTAATGGGTGAAGAATTTCATGGTGTTGCTTTGTTAAAATGGCCTATTTGGTGCTTGTAGCAGCAGGACAATCGTTTTCAGAGTCAAAGTTTTTGATATGTTAAAGTATTCAATAATGGGTTCCTGAAAATGTATTTTTTCTTAGGAGATTCAATTAGATTTAGAAGATATACATGTTTTTTGCTATTATGGAATACTACAAGCAATTGGTGTCTTGGGTGTGAACAATTGAAGAATGAAGGCATCGGTGTTCTTGGGTAGTTTATTTGGTTTAATCCTACTTTTTTCATGATAATTAAAGTGTACTAAGGTCTGATAAGTGTTTGGAACCCTGATTTGGTGTTTTAGTGTATTGATGGTCTTGTGGAATCAAGTTTCAATGAAGTGAATTTTGGTGATTATTCAAGTGATATTCTCAAGTTTGTGTTTTGGGTCTTTAGAACCCTTGAAGTCAGTAGATTCTCTACATAAAAATCCAAATTCCATTCCATTGTATCTCCCTCTCACACCTAAAATTCCATAGTGTAGTGATAAAGGATTTGATCTTGTTGAGAAACATCAAAAGTCTTGCTAATATATCCTTGTGGGTTTTGAATCAAACATCACCTGCTTACCATGCCATGCTTCAAAAGGACTTGGAAAATGTTGTTATTCCTCCTAGTTTGAAACCAAGTGATGTGGAAAATTTGTTTGAGAATATGAATCAACTTAATCTGAACATTGTATTTCATCAAAGTGAGTTACCTCCTCTAGAAACACAAGAATAAAATGTCACTTTGATGATATTGGCTATTATAAACAAATTTGGAATTAGGCGTACCCTTGTTGACAATGGTTCAGGGCTTAATGTTTGTAGTGTAAATATTTTTGATAAAATTGTAGTGGACAAGACTAAAATCCAATCAACAGATTTATCTATTCATGGTTTTGACAATGAGGGAAAAAACCATTGGGTGTGATAACATTACCTATCAAAGCTGGATATGTTACTTTACAAAATCCTATCTATGTCATGCCCTAGGATCTTTCATATAATATTCTCTTGGGTAGCCCATGGATTCATGAAATGAATGTAGTTACTTTAATCCTTCACTATTCACTAAAGTATGTATATAACAATAAGGTTTACAAGGTAAAAGCTGACCCTAAGTCTGAAAATTATTTACAAACTGGAAAAAGAATGAAAAATCATCTTACCACATTGTATTTCAAATGTGAAAAAGTTGTTAGATGATTATTGGGGATCATTGGATTTCATGCCTACTTTCATTGGAGAATACAAGATTATAAAAAAATTGCAAAAGAGAAAGAATATGTAGTGGTATCAACACAATTTGACACTCAAAACATCCAAGACACAAGATTTCACAACTTCTAGTAGTAAGGAAAACATAGATTAAACATCTACCTATGATGAAAGTGACTATAGAAAACCACCTTCCTCGAAAGAAATAGAAAAATATTTACAGAAGAGGGTACCAGCTATTGAAACAATTTGACTATAATGGAAAAGGATGTGGAGTGAAAGAGCAAGGTATTTGTGTCTTGATAGAGCCTACCACACAAGAAACAACAAGAGGTCTTGGTTATTGTCCTTTGAAAGAAACAAAAAATCAAATCAACATTCACTTAATATCAATACCATCATGTAATATTTTCCTACGACAACTTTAACCTTGGTGCATTCTGAACCGATAGACACTACATGTGGGAATATGTCATTGGATATGTTTCAAATTGATGAGTCCTTAGGGGAATTTTTGAATATAAATGACACTTCACCTACTCATCATAATCAATAACATTAGTTGTTGCTCCTTGTCATGTGGTAGTTGTAGTGTCATAACATGCTCAACCATGCATGAGGGTATAAACTAGGCTTTATGCAATCATATTTAATTTCACAAGGAGCAACATATCATCATCTATCTAGGGTCATATTCATCCCTACACTTGGGGGAAAGGGGTTAGGTAACCTTGTCCTAAGTGCATTCCTTCTAGCAAGGGATCCCTCTTTATCTCCTAAAATAAATAGTGTAGCAAGTACACTAACATTTTAAAGGGCGCATATAGTCCCCCACTCATTGTTTGCATAAGAAATGGTCCTTCTTAGTGATGATAACATACATCTCTTAGGAAGTGTGACCTTTTCTTGGCATAAGATGTTCTCCTTGGTGGTAATGCTATGACCAGTGTTACCTAGGGTTTGATTTTCTATTCCTCAACTAGTCCTCTCTTGGTGGTGATGTCAGGTGTGATGTTCCCTAAGGTGTGAACTTTATGTATTGAGCAATACCCTTTTGTTAATCCTTGTCATATTCATCCCCCATGGCGTTAAACCTTTTCATATTCATGGAACCTAGCATAATACAACTTGCTAGCCATTTTCAAACCTTTTTATTTTATTGAACTTGGCATAATACAAATTTCCAGCCATGTGTAGCAATTTTGATCCACTTTGTTCATCGGAGTTAAACTTAGTGCATAGCATTGACATAGCATATTTTGGCACCTTATCAAGGTTATCAGGGACTATAATCTTGCTATAGTTGTTATGGGCACACCTTGTAGTCCTAGTGTGTGTTTCCCATTTTTACCACCTTGTTACAAGCACACCTTATACTTTCATTTTACCTTGTCTCTTGGGGGATCACCTACTGAATATTAGACTTCACTATCCCATGGATCTCCCAGTTTGTGATTCACCTAACAAATATCAAACTTTGCTATTGTTTGAGTCATGAACACATTTTAACATGGTCACCTAGCATAATAAACCTTAATTTCTAGTGGATCCATGTGTTCCATGAGTGATGTGTATGACTTTAGTATTTGTGGTAGAATTCCTTTATTCAATGGATGAAGTTGTTATTTGAGACAATTTAAGACTAAGGTATCTTACCTTATCGACTTGAATCCTTTAGTACTAACCTTATGTTTTGTTGTGTGTTTTTCATGTATCTTATTTGTGTTTTCATGGTGTTTACATCCTGCTTATTTTTATTCCAATGTTATCCATATGTCATGTTATGCCATGTGTTTTCATTGTGTATGCTTCATGTTTTCCAACATGTATGTTTGTGTATCTTATTTTGCTGCATATCATATATGTGTGCTTTCCTTTGTGCTTATGTTGGTTCTCCATAAGAACTTGGATCTTGGGGTCTTGTGCACTCATGCTTGATCCTTAGCTATCCCATTTCTGTAACATTTGTACATTTGAACTCCTCTTGACATATTTTTCTACATTAGTGTGAGTCTTAGCATAAGTTCACACTCTCACTGAAGTGGGGGCTAAATGTAGTGTAGAAAATTATATACCTTAAGAATTTCACATTATGTATTATCTCCCTAATTTATTGGACTTAATTAAGCTCCTAATTTTCCAAATTATGCATTCTGAAGCCTAATTTTTATCATTTTTTTAAGAAGGACAAGAATTAAACAAATGCATCCAATCATTAAATTGTCCTTGACTTTGAGTGTTCTAGAAATTTGGGCCAGGACCCAGTCACCCATGGATGATTGAGTCCCCTTTCTTAGCCAAGACCCAAATTCAAACATGTTGTTGATGGAATTTAACATTCAAACTTCAAATATAAAGTGTTGGCTTTTGGAATCTAATTTTTAGGAAATTATAATAATTGCATATAAATACCTTGTCTTTTTATCATTTGAAATAGAAAATGAAATCTATTGGAAAAATTATGATCACATCGCACTAGTGAGCAAGTCAAGAGCAACATTATTAGAGTTTATTACAACAATTCAAGATCCAAGTGTCATGCCAAAGTGTTTATGAGTCTATGTTATCATGGTTTTGTGAAGGCTAACCCTTGTTGTAGGTCTCCAAAGAATTCAAGCACTCAAGCAAAGAAAGATCTAAATCCTTGAGGTGATGTGTATGTCTTCAATTCTTCAAGGAAGCCATTGAAGGATGGTGAGTTGTAGCACATTGTGATTTCATTATTCCTTCCTTTCAATTATCATTTATCTATTTACATTTGAAATTATCAAAGTGGGAACACTTACTCAGGGTTTGATTGAGGCAAGCCCATATATGGAAAAATATTTTCCCTTTTTGTGAATGTGTAGGTTATGGGTTTGAAGAGGATTCAAGAGATCTTGAAGGAAAAATTTCCATTGTTACATTTGTTGTCATACATATTGTCAAATCATGAAAAATCACTTACAAAATTTACTGATGACATTATGAAAACTTTGTAAGTGGAAAATAGAAGCTCAAATCCAACACTAGAGGACCATGAAATTTGAGTAGGAAAAATTAACAAAGACTCAGTAGCCATTCGGTGACCCAGTCCTTGTAAACACAACCATACCAATTTTTTTGGGGAGGTACACAGTCATCTGTACCTTCCAAATCTACTAGGAGTTGATTGTTTTTGTTTATTAGTTGTCAAGATCTTGCAATTTAGATGTTAGGAGATACATTAGAATTAGATTAATCATTTCAAATTATTTCTATCTCATTCCTAAAACTCAAAAGTATTAAATCCAAGTCTGATTGGATCACCTTGGAGGTTTAAATTTAATCTATGCACCTTGTTGATTTGCATCCTAATGAAATCCTAGAAATGATGGAACATTAACCCTAGGATTTCGGAATTAAACTTATGGTATCCGCATTTTTATGTTTCAATTGTTAGATGAAACTTTTATTTCACCATGCTAACAAATTTGGAAAGAGGTAGGTAGCAACTGGACTGAAAGGCTTCCCTAAGAAGTTGTAGACCTTGAGAACCTAGCCTCATTCATCTCTCCTATCTTAGATCTTTCCAATAACATAGACCTTGATGATTCCATTTAACCTCCATCCCTTGCCAATTCATCCCCACCTACTTCACCTCCTTCTCACCTTTAATTTTCCAATACCATAAATACTACTCCACTCTACATTCTATGATTACCTCCTAATCCCATTCCATTATTATTAATCTAATAATGACTCATGTAATTTCCACATCCCTATCCCTTATATATTTATTCTCCTTACCAAGTCCACATTATTTAGTTATATCCATCCCTTCTATTCTATCCACAACCTATACAACACTTTTTACCTAGCTAATCCTATTCATTCCATACCCCTCCATGACCCCATTTTCTAACCAGAACTATTGTTAACCCATCCACCATATTGTCGTAATTATTTAGGAAGTTATATTCACTTGGAATTTCACATAAATGATGTAGTTAAAGAACATAAATATCACTTAGAGGATGCATAGGTTCTACTCCATATCCTTCATCTCCAATTCCAACTATTTCACCTCTTAACCATAACATCACCCCCATTCCATCACCCAAAGGATCTCATACTTAACTTAATGAATTATCATTTGATATCTTTAACTTAGTTCTTCTAGTGAGTAAAATATCCATGATCCCTTTGATGCTGATCTACATGATAAAGATTATATACCATTTGTTTTATATACCTCTTACTATTCTTTTATAGTTAAGACCTTCATTTATGACATCAAATTGGAAGAATTTAACACATGTGACCTATTTACCACACATCCCCTTATCATATCCCTCCATCAACTAAGTTTTCCATTTCATCTCTTCCTAGAACCATTATCTTTACTCTCTACCATTATCATATATCATTGTTCCCTCATTCATATGAATCATCACCTTATCATTCAACTTCCCATGATGTCCTAAACTTGCCTCCATGCTACTTTTTATTTCCTTCATCCATTTTTTCTTAATTTTCATATAAGGTATCATATAATACTATTGAAAAAATATTCACACCTACCCCATCCCTTCAACTAAGTGAACTCTTGCTTCCTCCATCCCACAAAATAGAACCCACATCCTCCTTGTTAGCATACATATTGACCAAGCATGGGGAATTTGGCACATAGGATGTGCATTAATTATGTCGTGAGAAACCTATTATGATGTCTTATTTTCCACATGATTTAGATAATAGCATACTTAGTCATTTTCATGAGATCCCAAACACATTTACCATTTTCCCTCTAACTCTTTCTTCTATTGCTACAACTATAAACCTTGTACCCAATTCATATCTTATACCGAAACATTTGACACTTCCTCCCCATATTAATATACTTACCTTTACCTCACATCCTCAATAACCCTTGCATTCCACTCATTATGGAACAAACCCCTCTTTTGTTCCTACTAAATACCTTATTTACAATTCATATCGTATGGCCACATATTTAAAACATCCTTCAATAAGTGACATGCACTCCCCTATTTATCATGACATTGAAAATTATCCTCAATATGAGTTTTATCCACCTACTGATTATTGGGAATATATATATACCAAGCTTAAGAAGCTAGAATTACAATCAGAGAGCTTCAATCCCCCCACCCAATTCATCACCCATCCTTAGATACACATATCTTGATGACATGGAATTGTAGATACTTAAAATTGTCTTGACTGATATTGCACATTTGAATCTAGTTACTAACACCATTTCATCCTAAATTCACCTCTTTTTTGGTTGTTTAAATGAATAATCCTAGTTATCTAATTAAATATATCATTTTATCCTATTAATCAAATGATCAATATTATTTGGATAATTCATCCCCTTCCATGCTAATTTTCATCTCATTTAATTAGGTAATGCAAATTATTTAATTAAATTTCTTATGTCCTCTCATTTAATTAAATAATCTTAATTATTCAATTAAATGTCATTTAACCCCCTTTCGTTAAACAAGTTGATTATTTAATGATAATCCTAATCTCATCTATCTTGCACAATTAAAACATTGTTTTGATTATCTAAATGGCTAATTTCCCTCACCCTCCCATTTGCAAGGGAATATTCCTCCTTTTGAAATGGAATATCTTGCAAACAACTTCCTAATTTTTAGGAAGTTTGCTTCTTTGAATCAATGAGAGCCATTGATTAAATCCTTGATCATTGTCAACTTGCACTCATCCATTGATGAGAATCCTTGATCCATGCCTTCACCTCTCATTGCTTCTCATCCATTGCCTGATCAAATAAATCCTGACCATTGATTCAACCATTTCTCCTATAAATACTCCTCGTTTCTATGAGAAAAGGATCCACTTCCATTTTAGCAAATCTATGTTGCACATTTGCATACTCAATTTCATCCATTTGCATCTATCTTTAGCATTTAACATCATTTTAGTTTAGTTTTCATCAATATTCATCAATGGAATCTATTTAAATTCTTATTTCAATCTAGGGATTGGGAAAGGCTTGACATTCCACATCAATGCAACACCAATCCCCCAATGGGATGAAGTGTGAGGCATTTAAATAGTTTCCTTTATGCATTTATTCATTGTTTATGTTTAAATGGCTTCTTCAATTTATGTTTTCAAGAATTTCATTGGGAGTGTAGCTTAATTAGTTAGATATTGCTTAAAATCTATTAGATATGGCATGCTTAGCTTAGGTTATGATTATGCTCACATTTTGGCATTAGAAGGAGGGAAAAAATGACCAAATTTGAAATTTTTTTCTTGAATTTCTCATATTTGTAGATTGCAGGTAGGGCGATGCTATTGCAATTTACTAGAGCGATGCTTTTGATGCATATTAGTAGTTTTTCTATACAACGGTGCTATTGATTTATTGTGACACTATTGCATTATGGTAAAACTTTTGGTTTTTTTGAGAGAGGTGTAACATTGATACAATGATGTTATTGACTATTTTGGTTTTTTCATAGGTTGAATAGAGAAGCACTATTGAAATTCCCCAGAGCTATGCTTTTGTTGCACAATGGTGTTTTTTCTATACAAATATACTATTGCTATATGAAAAAGCGACACTTTTGTGGAATAGTGACGCTATTGCAACATAAAATAGAGAGTTATAATTTTCATGTTTTCTTTGATTTTTCAATTTAATCTACTCTCTAATCATTTACGAACTTCTAGTTTTTTTCTGTAAGGCTAGCTATGTTGCAGGTCTGAAGAGGAGCAAAAATCTTGAAGTAAAGGAGAAAAGTATGACTTGATCTTTATTGTAAAAGTTCTTTTTAAACACTTATGGGATGATATAACCCATCATATGCTACTTTACTTCATGCTTTAGGACAACTATCTTTCAATTGGGTTAAAAATTTACAATGTTATTATTTTTTAAAGTTAGTTAAAATTGAACCCAAACATCCTCACCATTGAAATGTTGGTTTAAAATTGAACAACACAAATTCATAATTCAGTTTTGTGCTATTAAAATGAAGTCATCATTTCTTTTGAGGATTTAAAAATAATGAGTGTATTATGTGCTTGTGTAAAATTTTAGTGTGTATCCACTCCCCTTGAGATTCATGCAATCTTGGGTGAAGAGAAACACTATAAGTTTACAAAAAAAATTGAGTCACCTCAAGAACTTTCTATATATCCTCCCCCCTTGTGCTTCGTGTGATCTTGGGTGAAGAGAAATAGAATTTTATTGTCTTTATTAGATAAGGGATTGCGAATGAGATACATCCTGCAATGGAGAACTCATATAAGTGACTCTAAGAGAATTTTTACTGGTGGGCTATATAAAGTTTGTGAATTCAAAAGAAAGTAGCTTATATCGATGGCATGGTTACATGACAATGCATAATCCTTGTTTGAACGTATGAGTTGGGAAAGAAAACCTAAAGCTTTAAGTACATTATGTATGGTTTATACCCCCTATGTCCACAGTGTCACTAAAAATCTTATCTAGAGGCCAACAAAGTTTTTCAAAACGTTCTTTGAGGCAGTGCATTAGAATAGCACCGTTTCGAGAAGTTACTTACCACGTTCAATTTATAGTTGAGGTATAAGGATTAAGAGTTAATTCTCTTGTACAAAGCTAGGCATCTCAAGATGGTACATTTCCTTGGCATGGCCTATTTGACCCCTCTATAGATTCGGATTACATCAGTCCTTCAGGGGTGAGGTAAGCCTACTAAGAAGTGACATACCTATATTCCTCTAATTTTTAAAGTGGCTGATTTTATTGAGCCAAACTAGTAATTCTTGTGGAAGAAGACTTACGAAATATCTCCCATACTGATTGAGTTATTAAATACATTGCTTGGTTTCAAAATAGTTCAAACAAACATCAACATGTTATTCAAATTTCAAACCCTTTGGTTAGTGTTAATACCTTTGAAAAGCTCTATATTATTTCATGTCTTTAAGGATATCTTGTTTTTTTTTAAAATATATTTGAGGCTTCATAATATTTGGGCTTATATATTTCAAAGTTAACTTAGGGACCTATGGATTAACTCTTTGATTTCCACAATTTCAAGCCCTTGTGGGAAAATTTTTGCCTTGTCATAGACATTTTAGTTTGAACTTAATCAGGACATTTTTATGTGGTAATAAAGCAATCTCATTAATCAAAGCTTAACTAAATTGGACCCAAAAAGCATGTACATCTTGGTTTCATTTTCAAACACCTAGACTTCCAAAGCAACAAAGAGAAAACATGAAAATTCATACCAAAACTTTGTATCAAAGTTCTACCATCCAAACATTGAGTTAGGTTTGTCACTCCAAAGGTAAAGCATGTTTTTCACTACCTTGATCTTGTAAAAAAAGTCCCTCTTCAAACATTAGGATCAATCATCCCATCCATGTCAAAATATTTAACATCTCACCTCACAAACAACTTTGAAACTTTGGACACATCAACATTCTAAACTTAGGTTATCATCAATAAATCCCATAGCTTATCTATATGTGTGTAAATGAATCCCTTTCCATACATTTAGTTAAGTTAGTCATTATCCTTTTGAAAAAGTCTATCCTAAAGGTCACAATTCTACCTCTAGATTCACAAACTTCATTAGCATCTTTATCCAAAACATCAAACATCAAAACTTTAGTCTAAAGTGTTGTCCAAATTTTATAAGCTCATTATCCATATCACTCACCCTTTTCATCATCCACTCACATCACTGGTCTAAAACACCTTAGAGGGTCACTTTTATCAAAATTTGAATCAAATAGAGAATTCCAACAATATAAATTCCAACACACTTCTCCCATAGTTGATCTATAATTTATGGTAACAACACAATAAAAACACAAGAAAAAACATGGAGCAAAACAAAAATGCATCTGCCACAAGTGATCCCAACCAACAAGAATTCAATCCTAGGAGCCACTCATCCCTATCACAATAATGACCAAATCCACTAGCAATGGGGTATGAAGTAGAAGATGTCATGAATAACCCACATGAGCTCACTCAAGAGGAACTCCTTGAAGCAAAAAAAGATCCCAAAACACACCATATCATCAACACTTTGATGAAGAAGAACCCCACACAATACATGCTATCTTTAGCAAAGAAAGGGGATAAAATCCCTTCAAAATTTGATTTAAAGACAATTAGGGAACAACCCTTGGGAAATGTGGCTTCTATTCCTCAAGCTTGCATTACACAACCCTTGGTACAAGGTGTGACTCAAACTATCACTCAACCAACTTCTTCACACATACCAAGTCAACTTTTGACTACTAGCCTTACAACTAGGATTGGAACCAACCTTGGTCTCACTCCAAATCTAGCAACTAACATAACTTTGGGTACACAAGACACAACCATCCCAAGTTGGACACCAAAATTTTGTGCCCAACCCTATGATTCTACTTTAACAAGTACCCAAAGTATTCCTATTTCCCAAACAAGTAAAGTGAGTCAAACACCCCAAGCAGGTCAACAAGTACAAGTCAATACCATAATGTAAGGTCAAACCTCCATGCAACAAGGTCCATCTTCATCAACCCATCCAATTGACATATCAAACCAATTCATTCCACAAGCCACCCAAACCAACCACCAAAACACATCAAACCCCTTAGTCACAAATCCCATCAACCAAGGAAACACATTAGTACCAAATCAAACACAACAATGGAACCATTCCAATTGATTGATCCAAAGCCAAAGTATGCCACTAATATTAATTGCAAATAAATAGAGCATATAGATGTGTGTATGTGATACGAGTGTGGTAGATCAATGTGAATTCTAAATGCTGAGTTTTTGAATGCAGTGAGTTGAAGGTTTACTCTATCATTCATGCACGTCTACAAGTGTTTGAGCGAATTATGGTGGAAATCTCTATTGCATTAAGATTGTATTCTCTTTGTAACACATCTCTTCTATCTTCTTTGTATCTCTATGGAAGTGAGCCCTCTGAGTGGTTAACCCTTGTTGGATAGTGAGTCCTAATCTAGACAGTTAATCTTGTTTTGGTAGTGAGCCTTTTTTGGAAGTGAGCCTTTGTAATTTCTTTTGATATTATTTATATTGTGAGCTAATCCTCATCATTGTTTTTGCATCATTGGGTATTCCACATAAATCTAGTGTTACTATTTTTATGTGATGCTTTTTAGTTTCTATCGTTTCGCTTAATGTTCAATCATTATTCAAAGTAAAGGATTTGTGATTGATCTAAGTTCTTGTGAGAATTTTAAAGTTTAAATTTTTTACAATTGATTCACCCCCTCTCAGTTGTCTTGTTCAACAATATCCCAGTCCCTAAAACAAGTAAATCATCAATCTCACCATCGTATCTAACAAAGTCTCGAAGACTCATAGACTTGTCAGACTTCTGAATCAATCTCAAAATCAATGGTTATTCCATTCCTCTTATTATTCTATCTTCTTTCTATGCTAACATGGTATCATGGCAGTCATAAAAAATAATAATGTATCCATCCTTCATCCACAAACCATCAACATACATACAATCTGCATCATCATAATCATAATAATTAGCATATCACAAGCATGAAATCATTACACAAAAAATATAAAAAAATAAATGCATTCATCTCATAACATGTCATATAGAAAGATAATGAAAAAGAGAATAAATCATCCATCGCATTACACCAATAACATAAATCATGCATTGCATATCATATAGCATCACATCATAGATCAGACATTGCATCATGTCATATGAATAAATAAAGAAACACATCCATAACATAAACATCCACATCCATCCATAAAATATGCATCCATACATGATCATAACGAATGAAATAAAGGAATATCACATAAAATGAAATGACACCATATCATAATAAAATTAGGCCATCTCATATATATCTCATCAAAAATGACTGTCGTGATACAAAATCAGAATTAATGTGTAATTCTCATCAAAAAATGGATATACAAGACACTATCAAAATGAAACGATGAATGTATATACATGTAACATATTAGGGTTGTACATAAAAAAGTGTCTACAAAATGTGAGGCTATCCTCAACTCTATTTATCCTCGTGTCGAGACTGGTCTTGAAGACCACCCTGATCCTCTGTGAGTAATCAAGTTTCCTTCACTCTCTTGGGACATCTTGATGGTACAAAGTCCTGTAATAAGAGCCATCTACAATGACGTCTCTATACAATAGTGAAAGTATGCTACCCTCTCTTGTTTGGGCCTAAAACTATGCACTGGCCTCTAACTGCACCTAGTGCCTTGTTTCCTGAGCCAACTACAGATCCAACTGCAGATCCAATTGTTGTCTTTGCTACTACTCCTATTCATTCTCTTTGATGAACGACTAAACTTTAGCACAATATATATCCTACTCCCTCTTCAACTATTGCATCTACTATAATAATTGGTCCCTCTATGTAGTGAGTGCCTGAATCTAGGCATCCTATGGATTAGGACCTTGGGCTTGTTGCTACTAGTGTGGTGGTGATGGTGGTATCAATGGATGTACCAATGGTACATGCCCTGGCACTTGTTCATCCTGTGGCTAATTTACATCATGGCCCAACCGTTTTCCATCATGGGGAGGCTGCTGATGCTATCCTCTACCCTTATCTATACTAGGTCTTTGTCCCCTCCCCTTACATGGCACCTTCCTGCCAACTAGATCTGTCAGTCCGATTGGGGCATGTTGTGCAAACCATGTATCATAGGAAACTATAGTACTAGCATCATAGGGTCTAGTAGCATACACCCATGGTTGTGTGATGAGCTATCTAAGGTCATCAATGATCACCTAAGGTGGAATTTGTGAACCCCAATCGATCTCTTTGGTTGTCCATGCGAGCACAACTCTATACTCATGGGGGATGACATCTTGAACCACCCCAAATTTTTGGGCAACCTGATTTGGAAGGTACCTCTCTATCATCTGCTTCTTGTGACCTTGCATGTATTTGGTTTGTCTAGCATAGAATATATGCTCATGATCATCGTACCATGGTGGTGCCTGCAACCATGGTCTCCATCAAAACACAGTCATATCATCAATAACCTATCTCCAGTACAGTTACCTATTGGCCCTATATAGTCGAGCCTAGTCATGGCTCCTTATTGGTATACTATAGGCTTGTCAACGTCAATATCTACCAAGGTAATGGTCAGTCTGAGCAAGATAATATTCTCCAAAGCCCAAATGTGTAAAAATGTGACCCTAGATACTATAATTCACCCTCGCATGTAGACCAACTGATGGATATCATTATATAGTGATGCAAGAATCATAGGGCCCCAAGAAAAGAGTGTAATCTTTGATACCATTCATACCCAAGAAAGTCCCTAACCAATGCTAAAACCTTGACCCCACTTGTCTAAAACAAGCACTCCAGAAATAAAATCTCTAATAATCAGAGTAAACATAAGTTCCTATCATCGGTAATATTGCAACTTGATCTAGGAACTCTCTACATAGAGGGTATCTATCCCAAGCACATCATAGCAGGAAACCATCTCGACATCCGCGTTATAGATGACCCACTTACCATGAATAAAAACTCATAGGATGCATTTGTAAGAGAGGGGGAAAACCACTGCACGGCCCCAGGTCATGAAAGGCCAAGAGCAATATGGCTTCCCTAACTTACCTCAGTTTAAGGGAAGGTTAGGATAGGCAGGATGAAAGTGATGAGAACTTTGGTTCCTTTGATCATTGTACAAACTCGAGAGTTGAAGGGAGACTAGGTGAGTTGATCTTTAAGGTTAATTCTCGATCATAGGTAGCTCTCTATTAGAGGACATAAGCACGGTTCTAGGATGACAGCACAACACGTTGGCATCTCATTGGTGTGTTGGCATCCGTACAACAAAAAAACTAGAGAGACAAGGTTTAAGCCCTAAGAAAGGACTATCAGCCTGGTTTAGAAGTTTCTAGAATGACAAAATAAGATTAAGAAGAGTGAAACATAAAGGCGAGTGTGAAAAAGGAAATAGATTACTACAAGGCTGATGAAGATGATTTTGCACAACCTTCTCACTAGCTTGCTCCAAGATCTCTCCACCTGCACACAAAAAAAGAGAAAATGTTTGGGGGCTATTTAGGGGTCTACCTCAGTCAGACCCCCATTTTGGTGTTTCCATATCCATGGACAACCAAATTTGCAATGCTATAAATAATGGTAAAGAAGGGAATACAGGCTACGTAAACAAAAGACACTATAAAACAGTACGTGCTTACTCAACCAAACAATAGAGAAGATAAGAGGAGCTTACCACCTCCGTCAAAAGTGCTCAAGGCTTGTGGAGGAGAAAATGAGAGGGACTAAAGCCTTTGCTACAATGGTGTTTGTCCTGCACTCACACTATGAGAGTGATGGAGTAGTGGATTATTGCTATGGAGTGTAAAGTGATGCTACAAAGCTTGTGGTTGCTTGAAAGAGTGGAGGAAATGTGAAGCGATCAGCTCAAGATCTTACCAAAACGTCTTCCAAAAAGTCCCACAATGGATCAAGGAATGAAGAATATGAAGGAAGAAGATAAAAAAGGCCATATTCGGGTCAGTGAGCCGAAGAGGGGTGTTACACTTTGACTTCCAATAGGAAGTGGAACATCTCTGTAGAATCCAACCACATGAATCTACAAGGGACGTAAGTGCCTCACACATATGTCTATGTGCCACGTAGGCATCCCCGATAGAAATGCCTCCACCGACACACAAAGCGGGTGCCAAGTGTGATGTGAGCAGCAGGCTTAAGTGGAATTAAGCCTTTCCCTTATGTTTTCTAAAGTGTAAGGGGGTAAAGGGGAATTTGCATTAGGGGTGCAAATTCACGCCTATAAATTTTTCCCCCACTTTAGTGAGCATGAGTATTGATGAGTGCTTCGGTAAAGTAGAGTAGTGATGAACTAACAAGGTAAGACATGTATACCTGAACCGACGAGGAAGCAGAGCATGGTCTGGCGAACTCAGAAGTGGAGAAAAATACTTCATAGTTTCGTGAAACTAGAAAGCTAAAGAATGAACATGCCTCACAGGCTCACAGTACTGCAAGGGAGGTACCCTTCAAGAACTCTCACATGAAGGAGACTGAGAAAAGGGGACTCCGCAGAGTTAGAGAGGGTGACATGTTTACTTGCAGATAGAACATGTTAGAAAGTGGTCGTGCAAGTGAGTGAATAGAGAGTCACGCAGACCATTGTTAAGTTGTAAGACTTTCAAAGGGGTCCCTTGGGAACCCTTCAAAAGGAAGGAGGGGTCCACTCAAGGGACAAGCTATTTGAAAAGTGAAGTCTAGTCAGGCTGCCCCCAAGCTAGATGTAAGGATGCAAAGTTGGTCTAGTTGGGCTGCCCCTGAACTAGACACAAAGATGTGAAACCAGTCTAGTTGGGCTGCCCCCGGACTAGATGAAAAGATGTGAAACCAGTCTAGCTGACCTACCCTCGAGCTAGACGCAATAGAATTTGTTTGAATTTTTTTCAAGGGGTCCCTTGGGAAATCGACGTGAAAAGAAGGGGTCCACTTGAGGGATGCATTGTTCAAAAGCTAACATCTTCTTTCTTGAATCGATTCATCATCAAGGAATCCTTTTGAAAGATGTTCACTTCATCAAGTAATTTGAAAGGAAGGATATGCGCCCTTGCAATGGGAAGGTTAAGACTATTCCCGCTACAGAGGAAGGTTCCCAAATCCTTTCTTTATGAACCCATGATGAAGGAAAAATGTTCTATTCAAGTCAAGAATACAAATCTAAAGAAGAGACGTGTGAAGGGTCTTGGGAAAGGATTCATTTTACAGTGAATGCAATTTCAAAAGACCAAGTAGTGTAGAAGTGGCGTTGTCACACATGAAAGGGAAAAATCAAGGAAAGAAGAGAGAAAGATCAAGAGAAAGCAAAGGAAAAGAAAATACACACAAAGGGCATAAGGGGATCTAGTTTCGCGGGGTCAGATCTGCCTTTATTTATGAGTAATAGGTAACTATGGAATGAGGCGAAAGATCATCAATCCCCAACCAGATCAGGAAGAATGCATGAAAGACAAAGTAAAATAAAAATTAAGTCAACATGGAAGGAGGCCTAAATGCTCTTGACGCTTTGTATCATCCCCAATTTACTGAAAGTGAATCACAAACATGGAAGAATGATGATACATATAGAGGAAGGTTTACAACATAAAATTCCATGCCTATTTCCAAGCATCAACAAGGGTGACGAGGGTCATCTAGGCACATATAGCATGATCACAAGGGAATCACATCACAACACATGCACATGTCTAATCTAAAGATCAAGAACAGGGTCTCCCCCTAACACTGGTCAACCAAGAGGTCATCAACTTCCCACTCTAGATCATCGTAGGGGGAAGTATGGTGAGCCTGCAACGGTGTAATGTTAAGCAGAGGAGCTTTTGATCCTCCCACAACAAGGGCCAAGATAAAGGGACCTATGAGGTTTCTATCACTCAACTCTTCTGGGTCTAAGGTCAACAACTTCACGAAGATCACTGACAAGGTCAAAACTTCATCCACCGAGTTAAACATGCACTTAATGGGAGTGCTATGTTTCACCTCGGTGGATGGAGGAGTTTGCACCTGAGGTTCATGGCTAGGCTCACCGAGAGACTCGAGAGTGGTGAAAAACTCAAGGGAGGCCAGGACTAGTTCCGTCACTAGGACATAAAAAGTCAACATGGGGCCACCTTTCAGATAAGGTGGGCTCTTCTTGGGTTCTCCATTGTTGGAGGGGCCATGCTTTACTTTTTTCTTTGTCTGAGGAGGTGAACTCCCCACAGATGAAGCAAGGAGGGTCGTGAGAGAAGAGGAAAGGACTATAGTGGATACAACCAAAGTGTTAACCATAACCATGGGATTGGGGAAAGGTGAGACATCCAAAAGAGAAGTCAACATGGGTGGCTCCACAAAAGGGGCGATAAACACCTACACCTTTCTAGGTGCATGTACGCTCACAGCAGAAGTCGAAAGAGATTCAAAACTAGTTTTAACAGAAGAGGGGAGAGAGGAAGACACAATAGGAGGTGGGGTCATCTCCTCCTCCTTCTTCTATAAGGAGGCTTGGTCAGCTAGGAGAGCCATTTTCTGGCACTTACGCTCACATGCAAGGTGGTTTCTATGGCTCTTCAAACTAGAAGCTAGAGCTTGTGAAGGGACAAAGGGTTCCTGCTCAGCCATGGGAGTATCCTTCATAGCTATTTCCAATGGGAGGATAGACTCTTGAATGGGAGTGGAAGGAGTGGGTTTGGAAATGACAGGAGGAATCAACCTCAACACCTTAGTGGTGGGCCTCTTTCCACTTGGGGGAACAAGAAGAGGTTGCGGGGAAAATTCTCTTTGCGAGCCTTTCTTTCTACCGTATAATTAGTACCAGGGTCCAGGAGACCCATTAGGGAGATCCGATATCCCGATCTTGGGTTTTTTCACAGGAGGCATCATCAGACATAGCGGGTAGAGCCCAGGCTTGTTCATCCAATACTCCTCCCAACTAAATGGAGTAGACGAGTTTTCTTGAGAGGGAACGAGCTTCTCCTTTCCATTTTGGGAGGAGGAAGCAGTTAGCTCCTCTGCTATAGGAAGGGTCAACTTCGGCTATCCCTTTCCTCCAATTTTATACTTCACATAGTTCTTGTAAAGTAGATCCATTATTTTTTGGAGCAAACCAAATAGAGTGAGCCAAAAGTGATCCAACAATTATCCTCCATGAGATACCACAGGTTGATATCCAGTAATATGCACTACATGCATGACACCTTCATGGGAAACTTAAGACATTTATGAATTACGGAGGTGATCCCATTCATGGAAGCTAGCCAAGGTATACGTAGCTTTAATCTGAATAGGTCTGACTCTAGAATAAAATCAAAGACCGTGTCTACATTCCTAGGTCCAACCAAGATAGACAACGTTATCGATCCAAAGTGTTTAAGAGAAATACCATCATGCATACAGATGATGGATTTTGTTTTTTTGTATTCCTCTCTTTGTAGAGAGTTTAAGAGTAATGTATCCTTTGTGATGACATTCACTCTACTCGCGAGGTCAACCAAGAATCCTATTACAATGTTGCCATTGAGGCGAGCAAGAATGTAAAGCAGAGAAGGTTTGTCATTTGTCGGTACATCTTTTGAAGTGAATGTTACATCTGAAGAACCAGTCACAAGACAAGGAGAGGGAGTAATAGTAACCATGTTAACATATGGCTCGAGGTAAGAAACTGAATCAAAGGGATTGATAATCATGTTAGTAGAAAGCGATGAAAAGGGGTCCGTGTATATTTGCAATTCACTATTAACTTTCACCACTGATTTGTTCATGTTTTGTTTGTTCCCATCAAGACAAATAGTACCATCATTGATGTGATCCTGTATCTTATGACACAGGCACATGCAACATTCGGTATCATGGCCATTAACTTGATGGTACTGACAATATGTCTTTTCCTCATACCAGTTAGGCCATGGTTCCCTAATTGGTTTAGGGGTTGGTAAGTTAACGATCTTATCCTTCAGCAAATTCTATAAGATGGAAGAATAGGATTATGATAAGTTTGTAAACTTTCGGTCGCGTCTGAGGCCATTGTTATCCACAACGACTACTACATTCACAATGACTTTACCTTTTCCAGAGATTGATATGATAGATATCCATTCAGGATGGGAGCGTGAGAAGGAACTCCCAGAATGAACCACCATTTGTTGGTACTCCCACAATGCTACACACAGATGCACAAAAGAAGGGTATTTCATGAGGGGAAGTTCTCTTGCTAGGGCCTCTGTAAGTTCCCTATGAAAACATTATGTACATCAGAGTCAAGTAACAGGTATGATATTTGTGAAAAGAGCACTTGATATCATGCTATAAAGTCTATAATCTTCTCATTATCCCCTTGTTTACATTGAACAAGGTCAGAGAAGGTCATCTTTGGTCTAATGTTGGCTTGGAACTGTTGTAGGAACTAGTTCACAAGCTGATCGAATGTAAAGATGGAATTGTCAAGCAAGGAACAATACCCCTCGAGTGTTGTATCCTTGAGGGATCAAGGGAACATTTTTTTCATTAGCGCATTGTGATGGAAAAAGTTTGTGCATAAGGCATTAAAGGTGGACACATGTTTCTGTGGGTCCCCTTTACCACCGTACTTCTCAAATTTAGGAATCTCCATCCCTTGTGGGAAGGAGTGTTTAGAATTGCAACTGACAATGTGATGTGTCGAAAGAAGGGTTGGAAAATAGGTTGGGTTGAGGCTCTGTGGGTCCCCTTTACCACTGTAATTCTAAAATTTAGGAATCTCCATCCCTTGTGAGAAGGAGTGTTTAGAGTTGCAATTGACAATGAGATGTGTCAAAAGAAGGGTTGGAAAATAGGTTGGGCCGAGGCCTGGGACAAGTTCGACAGCTGATTCTACATCTTCCCCATATTCTGAAGAAGGATATTCAAAATAGGGTCATTAGAAGACATAGGACCACTGGAACCACCACCAGAGCCACCACCTAGACCACCACCATGGCTACCGCTAGAGCCGCCATTGTTACCACCACCACTAGTGTGACCTCCATTGGAGACACCACCACTTCCAAGGCCACCACCATGACCTCCGCCGGTATCACCTCCACCAATACCACCTCCACTTTCAAAGTTTCCACCATAAAGGACTCCACCTATCATCGCACCAAATCCTTCACCACTGGAGGCGGTAGAAGGGTGAAGTGGAAATCTAAAGGGTGTCTGTTCACTTTGATAGTTTCAGAGTTTTCGGAAGCGGTGGGAACACTGACCGAAGGGACCGTGTCAACCATGTATACAGATGTAGGAGGAATCAAAATTTCCAACTATCTCTCATGTTCCTCAAAGAGGCCACCCCATACCATGTGACTATAGTTTGAAGGGTCACATGCTTCAGATAGACCTATGAGACTAGCTAGGATTTCTATGCCTATCCAATATTTTCCTACCATATATGTTATTTCACTAATCACTTTAGTAGCCCTAGCCAACTTCAGGTTTCTTTAAAGGTGATTTTCGAATGCATCCAACCCTTTACTAAGGTAAATGATGTATTCAGAAGGGATATGGATGTCATCATGCTCATCTATGGATGAGGAGGTTGGTGATGCAGGAAGGATAGGGATGCGATCATTTTCATCAAGGAATCTAGATTCACCTCATGGTACATGCTTCTACACGGACATACCAACCGCAGAGCCAAAGAAAAGGTTGGTAGTGTAACTAGAAGAGACCTTTGTCTTCTCCATTGGAAGGTGTCACATAATTCTCCTGACTATATTCTTGGAGGTCATGGACTGGGTTGTGATGCTCATAAAATTTCACAACACACCGAAGTACAATTGACCAAAAGGTATAAGAAGAAAAGCTTGTAACACCGACAAATGAGTAGACGTTGCTTAACGTCAAGTTCACCAAAAATGTAAGAGAGGGGGACCAGCCACTGCAAAGCCCTAGGTCACGAAAGGCCAAGAGCAGTATGGCTGCCCTAACTTACCTCAGTTTAAGGGAAGGTTAGGATAGGCGAGATGAAAGTGATGAGAATTGTGGGTCCTTTGATCACTCTACAAACTCAAGAGTTGAAGGGAGACTAGGTGAGTTGATCTTTAAGGTTAACTCTACGTCTCAGGTAGTTCTCTATTAGAGGAAAAAAGTATTGTTCTGGGATGACAGCGTGACATGCTGGCATCTCATAGGTGCATTGGCATCCGTATGACCAGAAAACTAGAGAGATGAGGTTTAAGCCCTAAGAAAGGACTATTAGCCTAGTTTAGAAGTTTCTAGAACAACAAAATAAGATTAAGAAGAGTGAAACATAAAGGCGAGTGTGATAAAGGAAATAGATTACCACAAGGGTGATGAAGATGATTTCTCACAACAACCTTCTCACCAGCTTGCTCCAAGATCTCTCCACCTACACATAGAAAAGCAAGAAAATGTTGGGGGGCTATTTAGGGGTTTGCCTTAGTCAGACCCCCATTTTTACATTTCCACCTACACGGATAGTCAAGTTTGCAATGATAGAAATAATGGTAAAGAAGGGAATACAAGCTATGTAAATAAAAGACACTACAAACCAGTACATGCTTACTCAACCAAGTGATAAAGAAAATAAGAAAGCTTACCACCTCCGTCCAAAGCGCTCAAGGCTTGTGAAGGAGAAAATGAGAGGGACTCAAGCCTCTATTGCAATGGTGTTTTTCCTGTGCTTGCACTATTGGAGTGATGGATTAGTGGATTACTACTACAAATCTTGTGGATTCTTGAAAGAGTGGATAAAATGTGAAGAAATCAGCTCAATATTTTGCCAAAACTTCTTCCAAAAAGCCCCACAATAGATCAAGGAATGAAGAATATGAAGGAAGACGATAAAAATGGTCATATTCGGGTTGGCCAGTAGAAGAGAGGCATTACACTTCAACTTCCAATAGGAAGTGTAATGTCTCCACAGGCTCCAACCACAAGAATTTGCCACGGACATAAGTGCACCGCACAGAAGTCTATGCGTCGCACAAGTGTCCCTGACATAAATTCCTCCACAAACACACAAATAAAGCTCCAAGTGTGATGTGAGCAGTGGGCTTAAGTGGAATTAAGCATCGGCCTTAGGTTTTCTAAAGTGTAAGGGGGTAAAGGGGAATTTGTGTTAGGGGTGAAAATTCACGCCTATACAACACTAGACATCCTTTTAAGTGATGGTCACCTCTCCAATAGGTAGATGGAAAGATGAATTCTTGCTATGCTACCACTTAATTAGTGCTGACATCATGGCTAGGTGTGTCTTGATCTTTGGTATATGTGCCATGAATCCTAACCCAATCATTTTGAGGAAGAAGTTCACCTAGTCGATCAAATGGTGAACACAAGACAAGAGACTAGATTTGTGCTCCATCAACTAATTCAGATGAACTGTCTCCTATAAAAATGAAGAGTACCGCATTAAAATTTCCAAAAATTTATAAAATTTCAAGTTTCTAACCCAAATCTATAAAAGTGCTGCTATTTGTAAAAGTGCGACATCATTTCAAAAGTCCTGCTATACTAAAAGAGAAATAGCAATGCTACATGCAAAAGTGCGGCGACTTTTCAAAAGTGTCACTAGACCTAAAAACCTACTGTGTTGCCCTCTACAAAAGTGAGTTGGCATTGCAAAGGTGATGCTAAACCTAACCTAGCAATAGTGGCACTATCTGCAATAGTGATGCTACTCTGGAAAAAGTGTCACCGACTGAAACAAAAGCGTCACTATATAGCAACGCTATTGATTGAACTTTTTGGACTAGTATTAAATGCACTAAAACACACAAAAAAGAAAAGTTTCAATTTGCATACTAGGGGTCTTGTGTCTACTACCAGTTGGTACTCTTGTACCTTGTCCATGAGGTCTTGGGGGTGCTCACGATTGACCATAGTGCTATGTTCTCAGAGCAAAAATAGTAGAGTCTCTTTCAAGTGAATGTGAAAATGAATTGAAAATGACATCTCTCATACTTCGCTTAATGAATTATCATTTGATATCTTTAACTTAGTTTTTCTAGTGAGTAAAATATCCATGATCCCTTTGATGATGATCCACATGATAAAGACTCTATACCATTTTTTTTATATATCATTTACTATTCTTTTATAGCTGAGACCTTCATTTATAACATCAACTTAGAATAATTTAACACATATGATATATTTACCATGCATCCCCTTATCATATCCCTCCATCACCTAAGTTTTCCATTTCATCTCTTCCTAGAACCATTATCTATACTTTCAACCATTATCATATCTCATTGTTCCCTCATTCATATGAATCATCACCTTATCATTCAACTTCCTATGATGTCCTAAACTTGCCTCCAAGCCACTTTTTCTTAACTTTCATATAAGGTATCATATTTTTCATATACTCCTATTGATAAAATATTCACACCTACCCCATCCCTTCAACTAAGTGAACTCTTTATTCCTCCATCCCACAACATAAAACCTGCATCCTCCTTGTTACCATACATATTGACCAAGCATGAGGAATTTGGCACATATGATGTGCATTACTTATGTTTTGAGAAACCTATTATGACGTCTTATTTTTCACATACTTTTGATAATAGCATGCTTAGTCAGTTTCATGAGATCCCAAACACATTTACCATTTTCTCTCTAACTCTTTCTTCTATTGGTACACTTACAAACCTTCTACCCAATTCATATCTTATACCTAAACATTTTACACCTTCTCCCCATATTAATATACTTACCTCTACCTCACATTCCCAATAACCCTTGCATTCCACTCATTATGGAACAACCCCTCTCCTGTTTCTACTGAGCACCTTATTTCAAATTCATATCGTATGGCCAAAAATTTAAAACCTCCTTATATAAGTGACATGCACTCACCTATTATCATGAAATTGATAATTATCCTCAATATGATGTTTATCCACCTACTCATTATTGGGCATACATATATACCAAGCTTAATAAGCTAGAATTGCAATTGGAGAGCATCAACCCCCCCACCCATTTCAACTCCTTTCATTGACAATGTCACCTAGTTCATCACCCATCCTTACGTACACATATCCTAATGACATGGAATTGTAGACACTTAGAATTGTCCTTATTGATATTGCACATCTAAATCTAATTACGAACACCATTTCATCCTAAATTCACTTCTATTTCAACTATTGAATTGAGTAATCCTAGTTATTTAATTAAATGTATCATTTTCTCCTATTAATCAAATGATCAATATTATTTGGCTAATTCATCCCCTTTCATGCTATTTTTCATCTCATTTAATTAGGAAATACAAATTATTTAATTAAATTTCTTGTTTCCTCCAATTTAATTAAATAATCTTAATTATTCAATTAAATGTCATTTAACTCCCTTTCATTAAATAAGTTGATTATTTAATGATAATCCTAATTTCATCTATCTTGTACAATTAAAACATTGTTTTAATTATCTAAATGTCTAATTTTAAATAAATGCCATTTAACCCCATTTCCTTAAATAAGTTGATTATTTAATGATAATCCTAATTTCATCTATCTTGCATAATTAAAACATTGTTTTAATTAATGAAATGGCTAATTTCCCTCACCCTCCCACTTGCAAGGGAATATTCCTCCATTTGAAATGGAATATATTGCAACAAAATTCCTAACAACTTCCTAATTTTTAGGAAGTGTGCTTCTTTGAATCAATGAGAGCCATTGATTAAATCCTTGATCCATGCCTTTTCCTCTGATTGTTTCTCATCCATTGATTCAATCACTTCTCCTTAAAATACTCCTCATTTCTATGAGAAAAGGACTTCCATTTTAGCAAATTTATGTTGCACATTTTCATACTCAATTTTATCCATTTGCATCCATCTTTAGCATTTAGCATCATTTTAGCTTACTTTTCATCAATATTCATCAATGGAATAATTTAGATTCTTGTTTCAATCTAGGGATCGAAGAAGGGTTGAAATTCCACATCAATGCAGCACCAATCCCCCCATTGGGATGATGTTTGAGGCATTTAACTAGTTTTCTTTATACATTCCTTCATTGTTTATGTTTAAATGGCTTCTTCATTTTATGTTTTCAAGAATTTCATTGTAGCTTAACTAGTTAGACATTACTTAAAATCTATTGGATCTCAGATGTTTAGCTTGGGTTATGATTATTCTCATTGAATCATTAAATTTTAATAAATATAATGGACATGGAGACCTTATTCTACATGCACAACATTTCTATATCATTCTTTACACCTTTAATTTGATGACCCTATTCTATCCAAATACTTTCCTAGAACATTAAAAGATGATGCATTGGATTGGTTTCTACACTTTATCACCTACGCCATACACACCTTCATAGATTTTGTCCATTCCTTCACCATTCACTTCCAATTGAACAAAGAAGCTATGGTTTCCCTTACACAAATAATACATTACAAACAATATTACACTAAAATTATTTGATACTATACTTCTTGATTCTACACATTAGTAGTCCACATGGTATTTCAACATCAGAATTATTTTATTAAACCTACATACATTATAAAATCCCATATCATATCCAAGAGAAGCTAATTTTAACTCATCAAAACTCTTTTAGATTTAATTATTGATGCCATTGACATTTATTGCAAATTTATTAAGCTTAAAATAATATCCTCTTATACAATAATTATTGTTTTTACTTGTTAAATTTATATAGGGAAACTAATATAATCCTTCTTGATATGATCAACACATTTTTATGATAATTTCCAAATAACTCATTTTTGAACAATATATATTTTGTAAAAAAGGATTACAATTAGTTTTAACTCAAAACAAAAATACTATAACTTGGAAACAATTTATTTACAAGGGACCCCTTAGTGTTAGTTTTCTAGAACTTAATCCACGTCACTTCTAAAATAAAAAGAATGAGAAACATGAGAAACATAATTATAAGATGATTACAATTAGAATGATAGGAATGTTCAAAGTAAATCCATTTAAACCTACAAAAATATACAATCTCTCACAAGCCAAAGGAGATATCATCTCCATAATTTTTGTCTTTCTCACAAGTCTACCCCCAAGCTAGGAGGGCCACAAGAATGATATGTTTACAATATAAAACAAGACACACAATAGACACCTAAAACATATATTTTATATCCAATTATACACTCATTGATGGATTCACAAGGTTTATTGAAGGGGGGAGAGGGGACTGTCACCAATGGGGATGCACATATAATGATGACAAATATACATATAAATAGAACTCCCTTGAGGGAATTCAACACCTCCAAATACTTCATAACTAGTCCAAAATATACTACATTCAATTGTACTCATATCCAAAAACTCCCCATTTCAAGCCAAAAAATAATCCCCTTGGAGTTTCCACACCTCTCTCATCCAACACATGGTTGCTTTAATTAATTTGAGAGATACTAACCCTTCACACACCTATCTGAAACATAAGAAAAGACACAATAAGATAACAAAAACACATCTTGAACCTCTATTAACACATTTACAACAAAGCATACTAGAGTATTCCAAGAAAAAAATTATACCTTAAAAAAAATTCCACAATAGATGAAGATGGATTGATGAAGCTTTGCCAAGGATCTTCCTAATCCTTCAAGAAGCCTCCACACTTCCAAGAGTGAAAATACTTGAAAATATAGATGAAAAAAAAAAAAAACTCATATAAATAATCTAAGAAGGGTATGTGTAGTAGATGGGCACCATGTAATCTCCCCTTTAATGAAGAGATGATACAAGGATATCATTCACCTCCTCTCTTCCCTTCTCATGAAACCCTAAGGGTAGGTGGTTCTCATAAATTCACCCACATGCGTAAGCATTGGATGAGAGGTGTACTCTTGTACAATATTCCCCATGAGACTTATTGGGATCCACTCACATGTGTGATGTACTGGAAAGTTCCGTTATTGAACTTGGGACATTGGGTTTGGAAGTGACACGTCACTTGCTTTCACCCACACATTATAATTTATCCACCTTTTCCCAAGGGAATTGGGAATGGTCAAATCATATCCAAAGCCAAAAAAATTAATCTCAAAAGGTACCCAATGTTGAATAAGACAACTAAGAGGGGGGTGAAAAATTTAAACCTTTAAATCATCCACCAGAACAAATCCTTAACATTGCTTAAAATGATAAAACATTAAGTGAAAGTGCAGAAACTGAAATCCATCACATAAACACAACACTAGATTTATGTGGAAAACCCAAAGAGGGAAAAACCACAATGAGGATTAAACCACACTATAGAGAATACCAAAATTGATTACAAAGGCTCACTTCCTGAACAAGGCTCACTACCATACAAGGACTCACTATCCAGATCAGGACTCACTGTCCAACAACACTAACCACCCGAAGGGCTCACTTCAATAAAGATACCAAAAAGATAGAAGAGATATGTTATAGAGAAGAAAACTTCAATGCAACAAATATTTCCACCACAATTTTCTCAACCACTCGCAGACATGCATGAATGATAGAGTACACCTTTAGCTCATTGCATCCGAAAAATCCACATTTAGACTTCACACTGATCTGCCACACTCACATCAAACACACACACACTAATTCACATTTATTTTGCATCTATCTGCTCTATTTCTTTGCAGTTATCTCTCTTCACCTTTCTTCACCACTAAATCATCCTGTATTTATACCATCTTCAACTTTGAAACATATCCAAATTCAGCCATACATCAATAAATTCAAATTAGGTAGGTGCTAAAACATCATAGAGTGGAATTAGAATGAGGGTGACCCAAACACACACTTTATGAGGACCCAAATAGGTCCAACATGCTTCATCACCTTTGAAGATAGTGTTCAACACAAGGTCAACCAAAATAGTGTAAAACACATAGAACAATTAAGGATGAGCCTTTTAGATACCAAAATTATCTTCAAAATGATCATAACAAATTAAATCTAGACCCGAAAATCATAAGACTTAACCAAAGAGAAATATGGAACAACGATAATTCTCCCAGACCTTAGCTAGATATACAAAAAACCATAATTCACAACTGGTGAATATAACTCACACTATACAATGAATCAAAAGCCAAAAATTTGGATATAGTAGCTTCCAAAAACCATGATAAACATATCTTAACCACAAAAATATAGGAGCAAATCTCAGAGCAAAACCCGGAGCAATCATTGAACACCTACAACCTTCTAGATTACAATTTTCTCAATATCCTCAACATATACAACCAATAACCTACATCCATGACATTAATGACAACAACAACTAGTTGATAAAAAAATTACCAAGTGACATCAATGACAACACCTTCATTCTTACAACAATCTCCCCCTTTGTCAATGATGGCAACACGTGATGTGAAAAAACATCAAAGACAAGATACTAGCTCTGAATACACTTCTCAAGATTTTTCTTTCTATTTCTCCCCCTTAGTAGATAATCTTTTTTAGATTCTTCCTCTCCCCTTGTGACATAAATGGAAAATAAATAATACATTTTACACTGAATTCCCCTTTGACATTAAAAAAAAATACTCATATAATGACAACACATGACACTACTTGATCCCCTTGAGAGGTAGCCACCAAAACATCAGTCTAGAAGAAAGATAGATCCATAGATCCACCAGACTGATGCATTTACATATGCATCTAGTTCAAGCAAGGAGGGACAATAACCCCTAACTTCTCTTGGAGATACTCAAAATTATCTTTAGGAAGATCCTTCATAAATATATGAACAATATGATACTTTGCAAGGACATACTCAAGCTTTACTCCATTCTCAAGAAAATTCTCTATCAATAAATGATACTTGATAGATATACACTTTGTCCTCGAGTATATCACTAGATTCTTTGAAATATTAATTGCACTTGTGTTATCACAAAAGATAGAAATAGGATCATCATACATAACTGTGATATCTTTCAATGGTTGTTTCATCCATAAAACTTGTGTACAACAAGATGCAACAACAATATACTCAACTTTAGTAGTAGACAAGGAAACTAAATCTTTCTTTTTACTCAACCATGCCACCAATCTGTAACCAAGAAAGAATGCACCACCACTTGTACTCTTTTTGTCATATACACATCCAACCCAATCTGGATCTATATATGCACTTAGTGTAAAGTCAATATCCCTAGGATACCATAAGCCATAATCTAGAGTTCCATTCAAATATTTGAATATTCTTTCAATAGAAAAAAACATGTGTTTCCTTAGGATCTTCTTGAAATCTCACCACAAGATAGACATCATGCATAATATTTGGTCTAGTAGCAATCAAATATAACAGTCCACCAATCATAGATCTATGTTTGCTCTGATCAGCCTTAGGTTAATCATCATATTTACCTAATTTACAACCATTCACCATAGGAGTGCATACTAGTTTGGAATCATCCATCCCAAACTTCTTCAACATTTCTTTCACATACTTAGACCTTGAAATAAAGATTCCTTTATGTGTTTGATTAATTTGCAGCCTAAGAAATAAATTCATCTCTCCAAACATAGACATCTCAAACTTTTTTTGAATTTCATCCACAAACATCTTACACATAGTTTCATTTCCTCAAAAAATAATGTCATCAACATATACAACCACAATTAAGATTTTTTCATTTTCAATTTTAAAATATAGATTTCTATCTGTCATACCTTTGTTGAATCCTTGCTGAATCAAATACCTATCTAACCTTGCATACTAAGATCTAGGAGCTTTCTTCAATCCATAGAAATATTTCTTCAATATACACACCATGTCCGGTTGATCTGTCAACTGGAATCCTTTTGGTTGTTCCATGTAGACTTCTTCTTCTAGCCCACCATTCAAAAATGCAGACTTGACATCCTTAAGATAGAACTTGAAATCTTTATGAGCAAAAAATTCTAAGAAAATCCTTATAGCTTCCATTATTTCCACCAAAGAAAAATTCTCCTGAAAATACATGCCTTCTACTTGTGAGTAACCTTTACACACAAGCCTTGGTTTGTTTCTAACCACTTCTTCCGATTTAGCTTATTTCTGAATACACACTTTGATCCAATAATGTTTTTGTTTGTCATTCTTGGGACCAATTCCCAAGTTTGATTCTTCATAATCTACATTAGTTCTTCCTTCATATCTTCCATCCAAATACTCATCTTTACGTGCTTCACTTATAGTCTTCGTTTCAATCTCAAAAAGTAAACACAAATTTACCTCACTAGTAGTAATTTTGCTTCTTGTCAATACTCCTTTTGTCTTGTCTCCAATGATCTCAGTTTCTGAATGATTCTTCTACACATATCTAGGTGTCTTACAGGACACCACCAGAGCTTCTTCTTATTTTTCTTCTTCTTCATTTTTCTTCTCTTGCTCATCCCTTTCTCGTTCTTTCACAATTTCTTTGATTCCTATTCAATCAAGTTCATCAAATACATAACTATCAAAACAAATTGAATTCTTCATTTCTTCATCAACCTTGAAATTTATACTTTCTACAATATTTATCATTATTTTATTGAAAAATCTATAAGCTTTGCTTTTAGTAGAATATCAAAGAAAAAATGCCTTCATCAATTCTCACATCAAACTTTCCTAAAGTTTCTTCATCTCGTTTGATATAACATTTTCTTCCAAATACCCTGAAATACTTAACAGTAGAAATTCTTCCACACCATAGCTCATAGGGGGTCTTTGTACTATTTTCTCTTTCTTGAACTTGTTTGAATATATAAAAAATAGTGTGAATAGATTCTCTCTAGTAAAATTCTGATAAACCAACCTCAGTAATCATTGATCTAGCGGCCTCTTGAATTGTTCTATTCTTTCTTTCAACAACTCCATTGTGCTAAGGAGTTCTCAGAGTAGATAAATGTATTTTTATTCCATGCACTTCACAAAACATATTAAACTCATGGGAGGTGAATTCTCCACTTTTGTTATAATTCTCCACTTTTGTTAGACCTTAAGCATTCTATCATCAAATTCACTTCATTTTCAACCATAGCGTTGAATGTATTGAATCTATCTAATGCATTTGACTTCTCTCTAAGATTTGTAACCCATGTATATCTAGAATAATCATCAATCAAAAGCATAAAGTACCTTTCACCTTGTAGACTTCTCACTCTTGTAGGACCACAAAGATCTATATGAATTAAATACAATAGTCCAGTAGTAGATTGTTCCTTTGATCTGTAATGACTTTTTTCTTGCTTTCCAAATTGACAATTCCTGCAAATAGCATTAACTGACTTAGTAATCCCTAGTAAATCTCTCACGGCCTAAACTGTACTAAAACTTGCCAAGATATCAAAATTCATGTAACACATTCTTTGAATCCACAACCAACTATCATTAATATGAGTCATAAAATATTGTCCATCAACACCCTTAAGTTGATAGATATTTCCTTCAAATTTATTTTCCGCAACAATCACTGTTCTAGATCATTTCTTGATCTCACATCTTTCATCCTCAAATACAATATTATATCCTTTACTACACATCTGTCCAACACTCAAAATATTATGCCTTAAACCCTTAACATAGTAGGCATCATCAATATTATGCTTTCCATGAAAACTTACTGAACCTATCCAACAAATTTTAGAACCAGTATCATCTCCAAACATAACTAAGCCTCCATCATATTTTCCAAGTTTAACAAACTTAGTCTTATCACAAGTAATTATAGTTCTTTTCCCGTTTAGCATGTAGGTTAGAGATTATAGTACCTTCATTTTTCTCCTTCTTTGGAGGGCATTCCTTCACCTATTTTTCAGATTTAGTAGAAGTAGGTTCATCTTTAATAGCCAAGAACAAGCATTCATTGTTATGGGGATCTCCATAATAAGATTACTCATTAGATATACTAGCATCCTTATTCACATAATATTCTCTATTGATCTTCTTACCTTTCCTTTCTTTCTCATATCTTTGTTTATTCCTCTTAGCTCTTTCTAGAAACTTTGTAGGATAGTGAACTATTCCTCCACAACTAAAGCATTTATAGGGAAACTTAACTTCATACTTTCTAGAGCCTTTCCTCATCCTTCTCACAAAGTTAGCTTCTACTTCATCAATATTTTCCTCATCTGGATCTCCAGCTTTTGTAGCTTTAAAAGCAATCTCTAAATTGGATCCATTTCTCAATTTTGGCTTTCTCATCTCATAAGATGTCATAGTTCCCAACAAATGATCTTTAGTGTAAGTCTTGAAGTCTATATGTTCTTTAATAGCACACACCTTTTCGCTATAATCATTAGGGAGAGTTATAAGAATCTTCTTTACAATCATGGTTTCATCTATAGTAGCACCAAGTCCTCACATTCTAGCTACTACCTCATCCAATATCTATACATAAGATTTAATATTCTCATCTTATAACATATGTAGGAGCTCAAACTATGTCCCCAAACTCTGCAAATTTATCTCTTTGACCATTTCATCACCTTCATGAACCTTTTCCAAAGCATTCCACACTTCCTTAGCAATCTTTAGATTATGAACTTTAATCAACTCAGAATGGATAAGGCTATTCTTCAAAATGTACTTCGTCTTATTGTACACTTCATGTGCCTTGATCTCACCAGCCATACTCAGACCATTAGCAGGAGGAGTGTAAGGATTCTTGTAAGCTTTCTCCACATCATATCCACAATACTTCAGATATTATTCCATCAGTATTTTCCAAATAGCATAATTAGTTCCATTGAACCTCAGATAATCATGAGTAACTTTTCCAGCCATCCTGGACCTTCCTTAAGCGGTTAAGATCTTCTCCAAGGAACCAAAATCTAATACCAATTATTGAATAAGATAATTGAGAGGGGGGGTGAATCAGTTGTAACAAATTTAAACCTTTGAATCATCCACTGAAACAAATCCTAAGCACTACTTAAAATAAAAACATCACATAAACACAACACCAAATTTATGTGGAAAAAAAATGAGAAAAAAATCACAATGAGGATTAAATCACACTATAGAGAATATCAAAACAAAATATAAAGTCTCAGTTCTTGAACAAGGCTCACTTCCATACAAGGATTCACTGTACATATCGGGACTCATAGTCCAACATGGATAACCACCCAGAGGGCTAACTACCACAAAGATACAAAGAAGATAGAAGAGATATATTACAGAGAGAAGGAAATCTCAATGCAAAAGAGATTTCCACCATAATTTGATCAACCACTTACAATCATGCATGAATGATAGAGTACACCTTCAACTCACTACATCTTAAAAATCAGCATTTAGACTTCACACTGATCTACCAAAATCGACTCACACACACACACACTGATTCACATCTAATTTACATCTATCTGCTCTATTTATTTGCACGTATCTCTCTTTTCATTTCTAAACCACTAAGTCATCCTTTATTTATACTAGCTTCAACTTTGAAACATATCCAAAGTCAGCCATCCATCAATAAATTCAAATTAGGTAGATGCTAAAACATCCTAGGGCGGAATTAGAATGAGGGAAACCCAAACATAGGCTTGATGAGGACCCAAATAGGTCCAACATACTTCATCACCTTCGAAGATAGTGTTCAACACAAGGTCGTACAAACCAGTGTAAAACACATAGGAAAAATTAGCATGATCCTTCTATATACCGAAATTATCTTCTACACAATCATAACAACTTAACTCTAGAGCTGCAAATCATAAGACTTAACCAAAAAGGAATCTGGACCAACAAAAATTCTCATGGACCTTAGCCAGATATATAGAAAGCCATAGTTCACAACTAGTGAGCACAACTTGCACTGTACAATGAATCAAAAGACAAAAATGTGGATATAGTAGCTTCCAACGACCATGATCAACATATCTAAACCACACAAATATAGGAGAAAATCCTGAAGCAAAACCTAGAGAAACCACTGAACACCTACAACCTTCTACAATACAATTTTCTTAATATCCTCATCATATGTCATTTGGCCCAAGTAATAAATCACACAAATATTAGAACAAAACAAAAATATATTCACAACACAAAAGTATCATATTACAACAATAATTAATTTCTAAAAAAATATAGATAACATTTGTTACTTCTAATAAATTTATAATTGATAACTCACAATATAATTGAACTTATATTTTAGAAAATTAAAACATCAATTAACTCATAATATTCACATGGAATAAGATACCTATTTAATCATCAAAATTATATCCTCATCATTTGCATATATAAATATCAAACTAATTTACACATATAATCCATATCTAACATTTTCTAGTACATGATCATATATCCATAATAATAATCTTTAATCATACAATGCTAAAATAATATTGGGTCTATTAGCATCAATACCAAAGCCACCAAAGGGTGGGCATCACTTCTCACCCTTAGGAATGGATTTCTTTTAGAAGCCCTCATAGTGGTAAGGATAAAGTGCACTCAGCTATGTGGCATCCTCCCAAGCAATACAACCTCACCATAATGGTTCCAATGAATCTTGACCTAGTCTAGCTCTCTCCATTGAAGGGTCAGTGTGTGATGAGCCAAAATATGAATGGTATCCAAGGCTATTTTCCTAACCTTCTTTACCTTGTAAATAACCCCAATCCAAAACATGAGTCTCATCATGCACATAATACTATTGAAAAATATGCCTCAATTTACTAGCTTGGACCTCTAAGAGAGGCTTGACGAATTTATGCCCTTATCGCTTTAATGCGGTGTTCTCATTTTGGTCGGCACGACCCTTTTGGTCACTGAGACTTAGCCTGATCGGCGAGACTCTGAGGGTTGTCACAATGATGGGCCGACGAGCGTAGAGTTGGTAGAATGTTTGTTGGCCTCGGCCTTATCGATAAACCAGTCGTTATCAGCAGAAGGAAATGCTAAGTCTCACTAATGTGCTGATGTCTTGCATCAACGACTGCTATCGGCTTCATCCGACGGTGTTGGTTTCTTTCTATGGCATTCAAAGGCAAGCACCATTGTTAACCTTTTTGCCGAGTGGAATTTCCTGTGTGTATGATGTGTGGCAGCTTGTTAAAGAGGTAAGCACAATGAAGAGAAGGTGGTCCTCGAGCTGCTTTATGCGAAGGGTTGTCCGGCCGTGGAAACTTGTCTATGCCTCGGGAGTTCCTTAGGGAATCTAGTGGATGCTATTAGAGATTCCCCAAAGGAGCTCCAGAGGCTTCCATGTAGGCCAAGTGGAGTGCACAAGCGGTGGACACATGGTAGCCTCAAAAGCTCATTCTGGGTGAGCTCATGGGAATCTTGGCAATTCCCTCCTAGATACCTCGGAACCTCCTGAGCAACCGACACATGGCTTGTGAGACCTGATAGAACTGGCGGTCGGTGTTTTGGTGATAACAGATTATTTCCGGCCCGAAATGTGATGAAATAGTTAGTGATGGCGAAGGGTTTTCGGAGCCTGATGATAGTTGATTGATCACTGCTTGGTCAAGCGACACAATGAATAGCAGTGTGACATGTGCAAATTTTCATTGGTTGTTTTTGCACTGTTGTTGCAAAACAACATTTATTGCTGGAAGCTAGATCGGTGAAAAGCGATATATTATGCAGTTAATATGAGATTAGAGTTTGGTGGTTGGCAGAGCCTGAATTTAGTAATTTCTCTACAATGAATTTATTGCAGGGGTGGCTCGATGCAAGATTGCAGGTGGATCTAATCTGAGATCAATTTGGTGTATCAGTGAAGAACTAAATTTAATGCACCCTAATTGGTCATTGGATTAAGACTTGTAATAGTCAGTCTTCATGAAAGAGGATTAGAAAATGTAGGATACTGAAAAAAGGGATGATGAGTTTATAATTCACTATATGCTAAAATAACATTGTAATAGTGAGTGCATGAAAACTCAAGTGCTGATGTGAGCTAACTATCAGAGAGTGAGGACTGCAACTTTGTATGTAATCTTTTGCTTACTATAATACAAAGTGTCTTTCTCTTGGTGTGGTGGGTTTTTTCCCGAAAGGGTTTTCCCACATAAATATGGTGTTATCTCTGAAATTGTTTGATTTTTGTTACTCTTGTTACCCTGCATGTGTTCATCTTAAGTGTTTTAATGTTTTAAAACCATTCTTTGCACATCTCCTCTCTGGTTTTAGCGTTAGGAAAGCATTTCCGCACCTTTTCTTTTCCTTACAAGTGGTATTAGAGCTTGGCCAATTGTGTTATCCTTGTTAGTAGGGCTGGTTTTTTGTGCTAATACTGTTCTAGTGGGAGTTTTGCAAAATTAGAAACTAGTTCTTTCTAAGATGGTGAGTACACCAAGAAGAGTTGATATTGAGAAATTCAATGGAGGCAACTTTGAGTTGTGGAAACTCAAAGTGGAAGACCTGTTAGTGGATAGAGACCTTTGGGTGGCAGTGTCTAGAACTATGCCACAAGGTATGAAGGAAGAAGAATGGGACCTCACAGATAGAAAAGAAAGAGGTCTGATAAGACTTTGTTTGATCGGTTTTGTACTCCTGAATGTCCATGAGGAGAAGTCTACAACTTCATTATGGAAGAAGCTTGGTGATATTTATCAAGGAAAGTCTCTAGTAAATAAGTTATTCCTGAGGAAGAAGGTGCATCTTTTGTAGACCGTCTAAACTCATTTAATATGAGTGTTGCTTAGTTGGCATCTATGGGTGTAAAGATAGAGGAGGAGGATCATTGCATGCTCCTATTATGTTCATTACCTGACACTTGGGATCATCTAGTGATGGCTATTAGAAGTACGACTGCTACTTTCAAGATGGAAGATGTGGTTGCTTCGCTATTGTCTAAAGAGATGCGGAGGAAGTCTTCTAAGATGGAAAAAGAGGCCCTTGCTGTTCGAGGTAGATCAAAGGAGAAAGGAAAGAAGAAGGACAAGAAGTCCAAATCTAAATCTGTAGGGAGATCAAAGTCTCGTGGTAAAAATTCCAAGGTGAAATGCTGGAATTGCGGGTAGTTTGTTCATATCTGAAAGGATTGTAAGGAGGAGAAGAAGAAGAGTAACTCTTCTGACAATAATCTTCTCAGAGTGATGTAGATGCCTTCATTGTAGCCTTGGCAACTCAGGTATCAGATGATGTCTGGCCGGTTGACTCAGGTGCATCCTTTCACATGATGTCTCATAGAAATGGTTCAGTAAGTATGAGAAGTATGATGGTGGAATGGTGTACCTGGTGAGTGATTCAACATTGGAGATTGTTGGCCGAGGTAGAGTCAAGATACAGTTCCCTAATAGTAGAATCAAAGGGATTGGTGGCGTACTACACATATCAGGTCTAGCTCGCAACTTACTTTCTGTCAGTAAGCTGAATGATGTTGGTGTAGAAGTTTCTTTCTCGAGTAAAGGATGTAAGATGGCTAGAGGTGCTATGGTGCTGGCTAAGGGTGTTCATACCGGCACTCTATACAGGTTGGATGCATGTCCTAATCAATGTAACAACGTCTCTGTAAAATCAAGTAAAGCTACTCCTATAGAGAAGGATGAAGATGATTATTTGGCTACAAATGCAATGGAGGTGAAACTCCCAGCAGAGAAGACCATTTTGTGGCATCATAGACTCGGTCACATAGGTGAGAAAGGTTTAAAAACCTTGAAAAATAAAAATCTTGTTGAAGGGCCTATAGATTGTAATCTTGAGTTTGATTTCTGTGAACACTGCATTTATGGAAAGCAACAACGTGTTTCTTTTCCCTCGAGTTCTCATAAATCTTCTAGTGTACTGGACTATATTCATTCTGATGTGTTTGGTCTAGTTAATGTTCCTTCATTATCAAAGTCTAGATATTATGTTTCTTTTATTGATGACTACTCGAGAAGGGCATTTATATACTTTCTTAAAAGTACAATAGAAGTATTCAGTCATTTTAAAGAGTTTAAAAACTTGGTAGAGAATCAGACTGGAAGGAAAATAAAATGTTTGAGGATGGATAATTGCAGTGAGTTTTTTTCGACAGATTTGAATAGATACTGTAAAGACCATGGGATTAAAAGGCATAAAACTACACCTTATACTCCACAACATAATGGAGTTGCTAAAAGGTTGAACAGGACGCTGATGGAAAAGGCAAGGAGTATGTTGAGCAGTGTTGGTCTAGACCAAATGTTCTGGGCTGAGGCCGTGGCTACAACATGTTACCTGGTAAATCATTCTCCTTGCTCTGCTCTTGTTGATAAGACACCTTTGGAAGCGTGGTTTGGTAATAAGCCCTCTCTGAGACATGTTCGTGTCTTTGGCTATGAGGCTTATGCATATGTGACAAAATGAGAAAAGATCTAAGTTGGAGAACAAAGCTATTAAATGTATCTTCATCGGCTATGGTGTTGGTGTGAAGGGATACAAGCTTTGGAATCATGATACTGAGAAGGTTTTGTATAGAAGAAGTGTAATATTTTGTGAGCTGAAACCTTTTATAGTTGATCCAAAGCTAGAGACAAATCAAAGAGAAAAGAAGAATGATGTAGTTGAGATTCCCCAAACCCCAGAAAAGGGAAAACTGCATGGTGTACCTAAAACTGAGGAGAGTTCTAGCATCTCTAAGAGTTCTGAAGATGAAGAACCACAACCTCAGCCAATGAGAAGGTCTACACATCAAAAACAACAACCTGATACATTTGGTTTCTCCATTTTGGATTCAAAACTGTGCCTATGCTTTAATTACTAGCATTGAGGAGCCTAGGACTGTTAAAGAGGCAATTAATATGCCTGATGCAAATTCTTGGTTGGAAGCCATGAATGAAGAAATGGAATCATTGAAAAAGAATGAAACTTGGGATTTCGTACCTTTGACTGAAGGAAGAAAGTCTGTTGGCTGTAAATGGGTATTTAAGAAGAAGACTAGTCTTGAGGGCAGTGCTGAGAAGTATAAAGTGAGGTTGGTTGCAAAGGGGTATTCCCAGGTAGAGGGAATTGATTATGGAGAAATATTTTCCCCTGTAGCTAAGCTGACAGCTATCAGATTTTTGTTGTCACTTGCAACAGCGTATGACTTAGAGATCGAACAAATGGATGTGAAAAAAATATTTCTCCATGGAGAGCTGGAAGAATAAATTTACATGTCCCAGCCTGAGCATTTCATTGAAAAAGGTAAATAAATCCTGGTCTGCAAATCAAATAAATCTTTGTATGGTTTGAAGCAGTCTCCTAGAATGTGGTACCAAAATTTTGACACCTTTGTGTTGTCTATGGGATTTGTGAGATCAAAATCTGATCATTGTGTGTATTATAAATCTAAAAATTATTGTGTGCTTATTATGACCCTGTATGTGGATGATATGTTGTTCATAGGAGATAGTAAGTCTATGATTTCTGATCTTAAATCTCAGCTATCTACAAAGTTCGAAATGAAAGATATGGGTGCAGCAAGGTATATTCTAGGGATGGAGATAAACAAGGACAAAAAGGGCCAAAATCTTTTAGTCAGCCAGAGTAAGTATATCAAAACAGTTCTGGAGAGATTTGATATGAGTTATTGGAAGCAACTAGTTGTTCTAGTCGTGCAGGGAACGAAGCAATTTGTTGAAGATTGTCCAAAATCTACTACTGAGATAAAGGACATGACCAGAGTGCCTTATGCAAATGCTATCAATATTTTAATGTATGTGATGGTCTATACAAGGCTAGACATTGCCCAAGCAATGGGAGTACTCAGCCGATTTATGGAAAATCTAGGAAGGACGCATTGGGATGCTGTAAAGAGAGTGTTTAGATATCTGAGAGGTACCTCAGAATGTGCTCTGTGTTACCATGGAAATTTGGTTGGATCATAGAGAATTCTCAGCATTCATGGATATGTGGAATCTGATTGGGTAGGGGACATTGACAACAGGAGATCCATCGGTGGACATACTTCCATGTTAAATGGTGGTGAAATCACTTGGATGAGCAAGCGATAGGATGTAGTCACTTTGTTAACGATGGAGGAAAAATACATGGAGCAACTCGCAATTGCAAACAAGTTGTTTGTCTTAGCCGCTTGTGCTCTGATATTGGTTTTGATGTAGGGCAGATCACTATTTGTTGTGACAGTTAGAGTGCCATTTGTCTAGCGAAAAATCCAACTTTCCATGCTAGGACGAAGCATATCGATGTGCAGTATCACTTCGTGAGAGATATGGTGGAGGATGGAAAGGTCTTTTTAGAGAAGGTGGATACTCTGAAGAATTTTTTTGATGCATTGACAAAGCTAGTAAGCACAGACAAGGTGAGATGGTGTGTAAGTTCAATGGACCCTGGGGCCTATGATCGTCAATAAATTTGAAGTCTAGAGGAAGCTAGTAAGTCTTCGTCAAGTGGGAGCTTGTTGGAAAATTTGGCTCAATTTACTAGCTTGGACCTCTAAGAGAGGCTTGATGAATTTATGCCCTTATCGCTTTAACGCAGTGTTCTCATTTTGGTCGGCATGACCCTTTTGGTCATTGAGACTTAGCCTGATTGGCAAGACTCTAAGGGTTGTCACAACAATGGGCCGATGGGTGTAGAGTTGGTGAAATATTTGTTGGCCTTGACCTTATCAGCATAGCAGTCATCTAACGGTGGAAGGAAATTCTAAGTCTCACCGATGTACCGATGTCTTCCATGGCATCCAAAGGCAAGCACCATTGTTAACCTTTTCACCGAGTGGAATTTCCTATGCGCATGACACGTGGCAACTTGTCAAAGAGGTGAGCACAATGAAGAGAAGGTGGGCCCCAAGCTACTTTATGCGAAGGGTTGTCTAGCTATGGACACTTGTTTGCACCTCAGGAGTTCCATAGGGAATCTAGCGGATGCCCTTAGAGATTCCCGAAAGGAGCTCCAGAGGCTTCCACGTAGGCTAAGCGGAGTGCATGAGTGGTGGACATGTGGCAGCCTCAGAAGCTCATTTCGGGCAAGCTCATGGGAATCTTGGTGATTCCCTCCTAGATTCCCCAGAACCTCTTGAGCGATAGACACATGGCTTGTGGGACCCAATAGAACTGGCGGTTGGTGTTTTGGCGATAACGGATTATTGCTGGCCCGAAATGTGATGAAATAGTTAGCGATGGCGAAGGGTTTTCGAAGCTCGATGATAGTTGACCGATCACTGCTCGATCAAGCGGTGGAAATAATAGTAGTGTGACACGTGGTGATTTCTCATTGGCTGTTTTTGCACCGTTGTTGCAAAACAACATTTATTACCAGAAGGTAGCTCGGTGAAAACGATATATCATGCAGTTAATATGAGATTAGATTTTGGCGGTTGGTAGAGCCTAAATTTAGTACTTTCTTTGCAATGAATTTATTGCAAGGGTGGCTCGATGCAGGATTGCAAGTGGATCCGATCCAAGATCGATTTGGTGTGTCAGTGAAGAACTGAAATTAATGCACCCTAATTGGTCGTTGGATGAAGACTTGTAATAGTCGGTCTTGATGAGAAGTCATATAGATTAGAAAAAGTAGGATACTGAAAAAAGGGATGATGAGTTTGTAATTCATTGTATGCCGAAATAGCATTGTAACAGTGAGTGCATGAAAACTCAAGTGATGCTGTGAGCTAACTATCAGAGAGTGAGGATTGTAACTTTGTATGTAATCTTTTGCTTATTGTAATACAAAGTGTCTTTCTCTTGGTGTGGTGGGTTTTTTCCCTAAAGGGTTTTCCCACATAAATCTGGTGTTATCTCTGAAATCGTTTGATTTATGTTACTCTTGTTACCCCGCATGTGTTCATATTAAGTGTTTTAATGATTTAAAACTAGTCTTTGCACGTCTCCTCTGTGGTCTTAGCATTATGAAAGTGTTTCCACACCTTTGATTTTCCTTACAAATACCTCAAAATAGAAGCAAGAAACACATTGTGGATTTATGATAAGCTAGGTGAAAAGATTAGACAATGAGCCACTCCAATATATTAAATGGGCGTTCAAATAGTTATGCAAACTTAGATACTTTTTCATAAAAAATAGAATATTATGTGACTACACTTTCAAAATCACCTTTCTCATCAACTGAGAAATTGTGATTCAATCTCTTAGAATTGACATATTTCTTTAAGGGTCTTGTTGTTATGATGCTAATATGATATATTCCTAAGTATCTATTATATATTCTTAAGTATAATAAGGATAAGAATTTGGGACATGCTTGACCCTAATATAGATATTATTTACTTTAAGAATCCCTCTTGATTATGAAGAAGGGGTATGCCTTAACATTGTTAAGCATATAAATAATGAAGATAACCCTCTCCCATATCATCATATAATCAAATATTTAATTCAGATGTTATTATATAATTATTGGAGGTCAATCCCTTGAAGTAGTCTACTATATCTATGATTTTTATAAATATTTTCTAGAAATATCATAACAAGAGGTATCAAAGCTATGATTTGGACCAACATTTTTTCCACCATAACTTATAGACCAATGCAAATTGGGATTTTTGTTTTTGGGTTTTGAGGTATGTATTAGATAAGGTCCAAGGAATATATAGACTTTTAAGGTATTTTTTCTAAAATTTATTAATATTTTATATTTTTCTATTAATTTTCTCTATAGGCTGACATTTTCGGATTTTATTTCAATTACATTTTTGGAAAGATTATCCAAAATTATGTAGGTTTAGTTATTTGACTATTAAAATTAAATTATTTTTAATTTAGTAGTCAAATTTTAGTAAAAACTTTCATTAATTATCTCTATTGGTTGTAATTTTTGGAACTTTTTAAAAATTTATTATTAAACATAAATTATATTAATTAATGTAATGGCCAAATTTTGGTCCAAATAGAAACATCAAATTCTCTTTCACACCAAATATTTTCATACCTTAATAAATATTAAAATAAAAACATAATTAAAACCATGTCGTCTTTAGGATTAAAGGACCTTTCTAGACATACAAAATCTAAGGAGTCATTTTATTATCCACCACCTAACATTGAGAAAATAATTTCATAAGGACATGGTACAATAATACATTTCATTAAAGATAAATTATTTAACCCATTTGTAAAATCCTTAATTGAGGGTTTACATAGGTTTAAGAACAAATTGTTATTAGAATTAAAGTCCTAAAATACCCACCAACATAAGTAAAACGCTAATAAAACAAGTCAAGGGATAGGAGAAACTTTTTGAGGTCTATAATTATACCTACCAAGAATAATTTTTTATAAATTTAATGGTATAAATGTAATTTCATGGATAATCACATTCAAACAATAATTTAAACTTCACAATATACCAAATAATGCCATGGTTGACATAGCTTTACTATATTTAGAATTAGTACCTTACAAATGGTACCAATGAAGGATGATTGATATACAAGGAGAAATTTTGAGTTGGAAAGAATTTAATAAATAAATATCAACCTTTTATGAGCAACCATGCATTGAAAGATATTTTATCCAGCTAATGTTTTAAAAACAATTAAGGTTTATAGGCGAATATAGTGCTGAGAATTTTAGATTGACACTTCAAGCTCTAGAGGTGACACATTATCACAGGCTATAATTGTACATCAATGAAATTAAGGATAAAATTCGACTTGATTTTTGTTTGTCAAAACCTTGTATAGTTAGGAAAGCTATGAAATAATAATTTCATATTGAGAATAAAACACCAACAAAGGTGAATCCATGAGATTAACTCACAATAATGTGACTAATCCTACTATAAAGAATTGGATAAATTATTTAGCCCAAGAGAAAATAGTAATCTCTCTCCTCAACAAGAGATAAAGAATAGAGAAAAAGGCCTATGTTGGAATTGTGATAGAAACTGGTCAATTAGTCATAAGTGTTATAGTAGTGAGAAAAATAATGAGGTTGAAGGAGAGGGATAAATACCTACAAAAGAATAAAACATAAAACTTAAGAATAAGTATTCCAAGGAAAAGGAAAGAACAATTATCTCCCTACATGCATTGAATGGAACAAATACACCACAAACACTCAAAGTAATCAATAATATTAAAAAAATATGAAAGTGTTAGTTAATTCATGTAGTACACATAAATTTATTGATAGAATATTAGCTGATGAGCTCAATTGTTTTGTTTATCTAGTCTCTAATTCTCAAATCATGATAGATGATGGGAAACAACTACCTTGTGGTGGTAAATTCCATCATATAAATCTCTTGATTGAAAAATATAATTAGATTTATAAAAAAATTCTATCCCTATTAGGGGAGTGGATTTTGTTTTTGGTGTGTGATGGCTCAAATAATTAGGAATAATATATTTCAATTTTCAAGAATTATCTATGACTTTTAGAATACATGGGAAAAACTATGAAATTCTGGAAATAAAATCACCACCAAGTGAAATAATTAATTCCAATAGAATGGATAAATTACTCAAGAAAGGTTATTATAATACAGGGTCACAATTACCTTTTATAGAAGCACAAGATGTGATAATTCAAGATTAACCAAAAAATCAAGAGATTATTCAATACCATTGTAGACACCTAAAAATGTCCTAGCTTGTGAACTAGCATTTTTGGCACTCATATTCATCTATTAATTAAGTGATTTAACATCACTTAATTAATTCATCATCAAACAACATCAAACAACATAAAAAAACATCAAACAACATCAAATAGCATTGAACAACATCAAACAACTTCAAACAACATCGAACAACATCGAACAACATCCTACACCATCCTAGAACATCCCGTAACATCTCATAATGACTCAAAATCACCCCATAACATCTCAGAATGACTCAAAATCATATCTTAACATCTCAGAATGACTCAAAATCATCTCGTAAAATCTTGGAATGACTCAAAATCATCTTGTAACATGTCAAAATGACTCAGAATCATCCTGTAATAGCTTGGAATGACTTAGAATCATCCTATAACATCTCAAAATGACTCAAATTCATCCTGTAACATCTCAAAATGACTCGAAATCATCTTGTAACATCTCATATCATCTCATAATCATCCCAAAATCATCTTACGACATCCCCACATTGCATCACATCAAAACAGCATCAAAAACCTTAAATCCTCTATTAATTGAATAATACATTATTTAATTATTTCACTTTTTCATCATTTCAAAAAAATTAAATAAATTTTATTTATTTGATAAATTCCCGAAAACCCTAATTCTGCTATTAATTAAATAAAACAACATTATTTGATTAATTCATGTTTCATCATTTCAACTAATTAAATAAATCATAATTATTTAATAAAGTCATAATATCAACTTATTTCATCCCGATTAATTAAATAATTCCAATTATTTAATTACATCACTAAATCACCTTATTCCCCTAAGTGGATTAAATTATTAAATAATAATATAATTGCGACACTTCCCCTCCAAAATTTGAATAATTAAATCAAACTATTCAAATCAATTATCAAAAATCAAACTAATGTAACTTTGTTTGCAAAAGTCAGACTTGATTTGCACATTCAACTCCAAAAAGGAATTAATTAATTAAATCAATCAAATCATATTCCTCACCCACTTTTTGATTGAGAAAATTATGATTGTTGATTGAGCAATCTAATTTTTTAACTAATCAATCCAAATTGTTAACTAAATAATCTATTTTGTTAACTAATCAATCACAATCCTAACTAGGCCATCACAATCCTAACTGATCAATCTAAATCTGTTAACTGATCAATGACATCCTTGACTGGCCGATCTATTTCTCAATCATACAAATTGTGCAATCAACTTTGCACAATTCTCTCATGTCTAAATACTCAACACACTCTGACTGTTGATCTGGATATTCTTCAAAATTATCTTGATTGTTCATTTCAAATCTCATTTTCCATATAAAAACCCCTTTCCTCACAAATAAGGATCCGAGAATCAACATACATTGAGCAACGAAGTTTTGTCAAGATCATCCTTGAGAGAGAGATTCATTCCTTCCTTCAATGAACCAAACATTCATCCACACTTTGCACATGAACTTTGGAGTCTTTGCTGTGATAAGAGCAATCCAACATCAAGCGAATACACTCCACTACAGGATGGTAATGCTATGTTATTTTTATACATTGATTTTTTAATCATAGATTTTTTTATGCATGTTAGAATAGCTTAGTTGCATTTCGTATATGTAGGTTAAGATATTAGATTAATATGTTAATCTTAGCTTAGATTCTTAGATTTAACATGTTTGATTCGTCTTCCGGTCTAACGTTCTCCCCCTCACACATTCTCACATGCCCGGTGGAACACTTGTCCCCTCCTCTAAGGTTTGTTTCAGTCACTTTTGAAGCTGCAGGTCCCAGAAATTCATCTGACAGAGTTTTCACACGCCTATCCAGAAAACCTGAGCAATTGTCCAAAAAACCTAAGCATTTGTATATAAAAAAAACTGCACAATTGTCAGAAGAACTACATTTTTGTCCAAAGAACAATGCAGTTGTCATTGGAATGGCACCTTTGTCTAAAACATGCGCATTTGTGTTTTCATAGAGTTAGCTTTTGTTTGTCTAGGTTATATCAATTGTTTGTGGAACTAAGTAGATGTCTTTTTCTACGCATTTGTTTTTCTTTTTTTGAGCAGTTGCTTTGACGGAGAAGTGTACAAATCTTGCACTATTGTAATGAGGTTTTTCACTAATTGTTGTTTGTTTTTGGATGTGTATGTAGTATTTGATAGATCTGATGCAAGATTCCATTAACTTTAACATCTTTGTTACAGGGAAGATGATCGGTCCAAGTTTTTGATCCACAAATGTTTTTTTATTAAGTTAGGAAAAACTTTCCTTTGGTGCTCTAAAATCAACAACAAAAAACTTATATTTGATTTTGGTGTTGTTAAAATAAAGCAATTTTAAGATTTTCTAAGTTAGGAACTTTTTCATTTGGTGCACTAAAAATGAACAACAACAAACTCACATTTGATTTTGGTGCTATTAAAATGAACCAATTTTAAGCTTTCTAAGTTAGGAACTTTCGTTTGGTGCTCATAAAAAAAACAAAAAAAATAAAATTTTTGGCTCTAAAAAATGAACACATTTCATGTTTTCATAATTAGGAACCTTTAAATTTTGGTGCATAAAAAGAGCGAAAAATGTTTTCCATTTTCTTGACACACACATATTTTACATTTGTTGACCAAAATAGGACAAGGACTGCTTTTCTAAGAAACACTTCTATTGGAGCTCATAAAAATGAAGAAATGTTTCTTTATTATTTTTCACCATTGCTATCTTAATTGCTTAATGTCCCTAACACTTCGTATTGGTGCAAGTTAAAAAGAGATTTGTTTTGTTTTACTCACAACTTTTTGGGGATAACATTGCTCGAGGTGTTTAAAATGAATCAATTTGCTATGGATTGTTCACTGTGCATTCATTGACTGGAAAAGCTAAAGTGTTTTATCTTCTCCCCTCGCACCTTTTGGTGATCTTGGGTGAGCGAAATAACATTTTTGAGCATTGTACTTTATTTTTAAGTTTACCTTAAAGAGGGGGCTTGCGTTGAGATACATCCCGCGCTGGAGAACTCATTGCAAGGTCTCAAAGCACATTTACTAGTGGGCTATATTAAAGGTTGTGAAATTATAAGAAAGTAGCTTCAAGTTGTGCTAACAACAGACTGCACCTAATCCCATACCTTAAGTGGAAGGAGAACGGTTAAAGAGCCTTAAGTGGCCAATAAGTGAGTGTCAAATTTTTGCATTCACAGTTACCACTAAGAACCAAATTGTTTTAGAGGCCACCCTATTATCCAAAAACATTCTCTGAAATTGGTGCATCGGAATTTACTTTCAAGAAGTTACTTTCCATGTCTGACTATAGGCCTACACCATAAGTTTCATGTAAAATCATATCTTCAGAGGATGAGGTAGACCCACCTAAGAGAATAGTGTCTATCCTCTAGGGTTGTAATTATTGGTTTATGTTAAACTTGGCCCATTACATTCAAAACAATTTGACATTAAATTTTGTGTTTGATTTAAAGAAAAATAACACATTCAAAACAAACACTGAACGATATGGTTGAACCACAAACCCTTTGACTTAGTGCATACTTGTGAAAGAATCCTTATGTTTGCACCCCTTTGAAAGGATCTTTCCTTAGAGGTTTTTGAACATTCTGGCTTTGATTTCAGGGTATATTAATCAAAGTACACATTTGGGAACTGGCTTGGGTGTTGTGATTTCACAACTTAAGTTATAGACATGAAGGTCACATAATTCCATGCTTGTTGAGTCAGTCCAAGTTTTGTCTTATCACTTGCCATACTTCAAACACAAAGAGAAAGTTGAGATAAATTTGCTTATAAGATCATTGTTCGAACCAAAACAATTGGAAAGACAAAAGATCAGATAGTCCTACATCCATTATTTCCATCCTACCTATTTGAAATCAAAATCAAACAACCATTAAGGTCATTCCTCCACTCAAATGTCCATGATATCAATAGTTACTTGGGACTCACCGATAGTACAAGTAAACTTTCCTGTAACATATCCTTTGAACAAGGAAGTGGAATATAGACCTTAGTTTTCAAGATTTTGATTCCCAAGTAGTATCATTCCAAAATAGAACTCAAACCCTAGGGTCTTGAGCTTCACAACAACCATCCCATAACACCATCAAACTTTATGACCATCTGGCGACCAACTACCCCAGTTCAACAACCAGATCTTGTAGCACAAATACTTCAACCTAGTCCAACATATATCAAAGTTGAACAAATTGACATCATAAGCAAATTGAGAACCTATTGAATAAACTGGATACTGAGAGGGGGGTGGTGAAATAGTATTACAAACTCATTGAACAAATACTTGAAACTTTATTGCAGCACAGAAAAATTAAAGTAATAGTCTAACATTAAGCTCCACAACATATGAACACCATATTTATGTGGAAAACCCAAAGAGGGAAAAACCACAGTGAGGATTAACTCCTAATATATAAATTTATATCAATACCAATAAAAAGAGGCTTACTTCTTACAAGGAATTATTGTCCAAAATGGAGGCTCGCTGTCTACGGAAATAAGTAAACATTAATGGCTAACTGATAGAGTTGAACTGAGAAGTTGCACCACATGTGTAGGTTCAGTTCCTTTGATTCTCAGAATATTCACTCGCATGATCTTCAACCACTGTTTGTACACTTCGCTTATACACACACTTCTTCTTCTCCGCATTCACATTACCTATTCATCATCGCTTCTTTTCTTTAATCCATCTATATCCTCTAACCATCTTGTATAAATAATTGATGTATCCACATGCATTGATTAGGTCAGCCTAATCAATACAAAACATATTTTCAAGATGATAACTTGTCGGCTTCATATTAAGAGTAATTCATCTATGTTATGCAACATCATGTCGGTGAGGATTAGCTTAATACCAAAATGTAATCTAAAGAACCGATGCTAATGCATTACTTGATCATATGAATATCTAAGAATACATGTATACAAGCTTCCAATCGTTATAAGCCTTTGTCCAAAAACTCAAATCATATTGATTACCAGAGGAGATATCCGAACCAACATACCAGAGATACCAAATCAAATACCAGATATGATAAGCATGATCTCCACACCAGTACATGGTACCAGACCAACATGGTGACATCAATGATAAACTTCCAACAATATCCCCTTTTGTCATTGATGGCAACATGTGCAAAAAGTCCGATTCAAAATTCTCTAAAACAAAAATTCTCTTTTTGAAAAACTCCCAAAATTCTCCAATTCTGTCCAAATCTCTCCAAATCTCTCCCCCTTTGACATCAATGGCAAAGGGTGCCAAAAATATGTAAACATGGTGACATATATTATTCAAAAAGTCCTAATTCATTCAAAAATTTCAAAACTTTTAAACAAACAACCCCTTCAAAATAGAATAAAATTTGTCACTGGAAGTACGTTTTTGTACCTCTCTTTGATAAAAGGCTATAATTTCTTCCATTCAAGGACTATAGAGTCCATTCTTGCACAAAAACTATCCAATACAACCAATAGTGTGAAGGAGGATGACCAATCTGTGGATGAGAATTATTTCTCATAGTCTTCTCTATCAGAGAGTATTTTAGAAAGATGGTCTAACCAGACCTCAACCACTTCCTTAAGAAGCCAGAAGGTCTTCACTATGTCATCCATTTTCATCTGCACAATGATAATTTCAACCTAAATTTCACCAATTCTCAACCTTTGCTTCCCTTCTTTGTCCTCAAAAATATCAAATTTCTTTCTAATGTTGTTCACTTCAGCTTCTATTACTTCAATTTGGCTTCAAAATTTATCAACTGCAGCAGGCCACCAAAGACAATACTTGTATATGTCTGACAATAAATACTTCAGGTCTCTTAAAAATATTAGGCATTCCAATACAACATGGGGTAGAAATATTAATGGGCCTCATTATGGGGTTATTGTTGTGTGGTCTCACAACACACCCCAAGACTCTGAAGCTTGGGGACCCCAAGTGAAACCTAATGCTTATGGTAGGTGTTGGATAGTTTGAAAGATCACCAAAAGTGAAAAGCAAAAATAAATCTGTAAAAAAAAAAGAGTACTTCATAATTCAAGTCTTTTGTGTACCGAGTACCAGAAAATAGGAATGTTAGAGGTGTAAAAGGTAATGCAAGTGTAAGTAAAGCATTTCGGTCCGGTAAATATGGAAGTTTCGGTAAAACTGAAGTTTGGGAAAGTCACGAGTAAAGCTGAATATTAGGTACTGGGTAATAATGCAAAACAAAGTTTTAAATTTTAAAGCTTATCTACAAGGTCCTATGGTCCGGTTCTCCAGTATGAGAAGATTTTTATACAATAATTTTCATTTCCTTGAAAGCGAGTTATTTATGGTACACTTGCATGATAATGAATGAATAATGGTTTTATTTACATGAGATTTATTTTTATGAGTGTTTTTTTAAAGGGATTTAATAGTTGGAATTTGTGATAATAGGAGAAGTAGATTGTGATGCAAAGTTCGAGTATGGACGGTCAGGGAAATTTGAATCATGGATAGAGTCATAACTAGATTAGGATGCATACTTCAGGGAATTAAATGCAAAGGGGCTTGAATCCACTGAAATACTGGAATATCGATAATTCACATTTGGTGATGTAAAGCACCAACCTCCAAGGAAGCTCATTCCCAAGAGTAGAAAACCTGAGGCATAATATAAGTGTAGGAATAGGATGATGAAGTGATCAAACTGAATGTATGGTAAGGTTCCTACACACTATCCAAATTTAAGTTATTATCTTGGTGATAAAAAAAGATAAAAACTTGAAGGACTTCAACATGTAGATGGAGGTTGACCTTCATTGACTTCATTTGCAATTCTCTTTCCACTCACTATATTCCATGTTCCTTGATGTGATTCATCCCTTTTATTTCCTCTCATGTATTTGTCTTATCCTACTTGTTTCTTATTTCTATAAAAGTCCAAGGAATATCTTTTTTAAGTTAAGTTCAGAATTTGTGGATGTCGGAAGAGCCAAAACTTCTCTAAGTTTTGTTTTTTTTCCTATTTTTTGAATCATTTTAGACTAAAAACATTTATGGACATATTCTTTAACCAATATTAAAGCCAATTTGATAGCTACCTCTCTCATGAATCTTTGTAGCTGGTTTTTTTAGTTCAGTGGAACAAGTTTATATATTGCACTGCTTAAGGGTGCATACAAAATCTACTCAATGTCCAAACTAAAACCCCCTTCTTTAAAAGCTTGCACCATTTTATGTCTAGCTGTGAAGAAATCTGGTGAAGTATAAAGCACTTTTCTTTGATTTGATTATATCTTGGGGCATGCATGTAGAATAACTAATAAAAAAATTAATTTTCAATATATTTGATGCTTTATTCTAGATTAGATGTTTAAATTTTTGAAAATGTTCCAAAAAATAGATGAATGGATGGAAACTTATTGAAAATATTTTATTTTCTATGAATTTTTTGAATGCTTAAAGCTAAATCTACTCAAGTGATAGAAAAATTGATTGATCATGTTCACAAAATTTTATTGCAAATCTTTTGATTTCATGATATTAGTTTATGATCGAACTGGAAATCTTATGCTTAATGTTCATGATTCTTAATGAAAATGGAAATAATTTTGAAACTAGAGACAATCATATTCCCTTTGATATTAACAACATTATCACATAATACCCTAAAGTAAACCTAGTAAGGTTAAGACCTAACTATCGAAGACTTGGGATTGAGCTAAGTTCACCTTTTTTCTAATTACACGGCCACACCTTGAGGTTGCCTTGGTTAAGTCTTTCAAGAAGATAGGTTCTTCGTGGTTTGCCTGTGAAGACTTTATCTGCACTGTTGGTGCCAGTAACATCATCGTCAATGGTTACCAAAGTCAAATAATCTTGATGTAATATTTATTATTGTGGATAGACTCATTAAGAATGCATTTTTTGTGTACTCTCTCATCTAATTCATATTAATACTATAGAAAATACACATTTATACAAAATACAAAAAAACTTCAAAGAATTTCTAAAATCGGATTGTAAAATACAACCACCTCAATATTCCTAATCAAGTGGAAGAAATTTACAATTGAATATGCAATATGGAATGATGAATGACTCATATTTAAAATATTTTAGAGTCACTAGGCATTAAGGACAATGAGTTTTTGAAGAGGAATGGAATCTATGATCATAATATGATATTTTCCTACATATATTTTATATATTTCAAAGTATAATATGGATAAGAACTTGTGGCTTGCTTAACCCTAACATAAACATTAGTTAATACATGAATCCCTCTTAATTAGGATGAATGGGTATGTCCCAACATAGTTATGTTGGAACTTTGGAGATGTTGGAAGGTTGAGTTGTTTGTGAGTTGCTTGAGTGTTGCCATTGATGTCCTACTTAAGTATAGTTAAAGTGGTTGTTGGCTTGACTTCTGTTTGGGGAGATTGTTGTAGTTGGAAAGTATTGCATGTTGTAGATGTGTTGTAGAGATTCTAGTAATGTTTCCGATGAAGTTGGTTCACCTGGTTTCCAAGTGCTTTTGAGAAAATTTGAATAAAAGAGAGTTTAGTGTGAAAGAGTGGTGTTCAGTGTTTTGTTGTGCATTTCTTCATGATTGAAGATATGCTCATGTGGTTTGGACATGATAATCAAATGTTTTCAAAGGTTTCATATCCATAGTTTTAGGTTCTGGATCGTACTGCAATGAAAGATGTGTTTGATAGTACATCTGTTTGATGAAACAGGGTGTTTGGGAGAAATAAGATTGCTCCGCATTTCTTCAAAGTGAAGGTTATGGTGTTGCAGATATAGGAACATGATTATATCATTTTTATCTACCTTCCCTTCAATTTTTAGGTTTTGTGTTATTCTGTAAAACTGTTTGGTGTGTTGGATGTTTGCACCAGTATGTCTAGTTGCATAGAATGAAGGTGTTCTTGAGTCTCAAGTGGTTGAAGTAGGTGTGGAAAATATTTTAAGATTTTGTGGAATGTTTCTATGTGGTTTGAGAGATGCTTCTAGACCTTGAGAGTTGTGTTTGGAGTTTCTTTTTAGTGTTAGTGCAAGTTCAGCCGACCTGCTGTGCTAGCACTAATAGTGGAGAATAATTATTGTTTGAGGAAGTGTTGAGAATCATATTTGGTGTAGATTTTGGTCATAGCTAAGTATCGATGTAGTATGCCTTCACTTCTGTCCTTGGTGGAAGTTTTTGGTGCCAACCTATTTGATGTTGCATGGTTGAGGTGCATACGTGATAGGGAGGTTGGATGAAACAATCACTATTTCATGCTCTAGGTCTTGTTTGGTAGACCTCTAAGGTGTTTCACTCCACCATTCAACCTTTAGGACCTTATCCTGGATAGGTTCTCCTGGTCTTTCCTTGCCAACCCCAACTACCAATCCAATTCTTCCTACCAAGTTCACCTTGGTGCAATCTTGCAATCCTATCCTTAGCCCTTAATCTTCCCTAAAGGCTAACCTACTCCCAATACTAGATCTCAAATTTGTAGGGGAGTGGAGATAATTCTCTTAGGTTCAATCCATCTCACCATGATTCTTGAGGGTCCACCTAACTTCATTTTTCCATCGCTTCTACCAAACCCTCATTTAGGGTTAAAAAGACTACTAGTCCTAGGAGTCCCAATTAGCCTCCTACTCCGAGAAAACAAGTTAGAACTCCAAATTTTTCCAAAGAACATAGGATATTTCCTTGGGGTTCCTGGTCCTCATGCCTACCACTCTAATATTTTAGTGGTCTTAGCCCTCAACTGTTCGTACACAGGTTGGACCTTCAATTTAGCAAATTTGGCCTTTTTGAGCCCTTTCCCTAACCACACAATAGACTGCCATGAGTTTCTCTCACCAAATGGATTGGTGGAGCTTCCTCCTCCATGCCAAGTCTTTGCAAGGCATCTGGTTGCCCTCTCCACACCATGACCTGGCAGGAAATGATCACCCCTGCAAATCAAGTGCTATGCACTCGTCTTCCCTAGACGGACACTTCCTGGCTCGCCTAGGAGAAGACTTCCATGGTGTTTTCTGAACTGTTAAAGACTCCTAAACCTACCATATATACAATCATGGAGTCTAGTCACAATTCCCAAGAGGCTGTACGTTATGTACAGAGGGAATGTGATCTAAACCTCCATTTTCTACAAACAAACTGTCAGATCAGTAAATGCAAAGAAACAACTATCTACAATAGTGCTTGGAACTGAACTCATAAACTAAATTCCTACAAAACAATGCTTAATCCACAAGTTTACTACATCCTACTTACACTAGAATATCAAATTCAATCCATTTAAGCTCTACTTTTAGACAAAAAACATAAATTCACCCTAAAAACACCACTGTCTTCCTTGAATTCAAAAACTCCAATCAATGCAAATGCTTCCAACCCTACTCTCAAGTCGAGGCACACCATATATAGGTCACAAAAATAGTTAGGCTTAGTCTTAACTACTCCTTGGCTGCTTGTGGCTTCCATTAAGCCTTATTTGCAAAATTTAGAAAGACTAACACCTAAAAAGGTCTAAAAAGGTCTTAAGCCTTATGTGTAGCCAAAACCTCAAACCTATGCAATGGTCAACATGACCTTTACCACCTCAACACCTGATCACACATGCCACTAAGGCACAAACATGAAGGAATGAAAATAGGGAGATAAATTGGCCTAGACAAATTGGTCAAACATGACCTTCTAGACATCCTTCCTAAGATGACCTATTGGGTGCTCCTGCACTAATATGTTTCCTTTAGGCTAACCTAATTGATATTGTTTTAGGTCAGGGAGAGTATAAATGCAAGGAGAATTGTTGTGTGGATCAAGTGAAGAATGTGTGATGCAAAATATGTGAATGTGATCAACTGTGATGATTTGAGTGTGAGCCTTAATTCTTATGAATTCCTAGCACAGTGAGTAGAAGGTGTCTACATTTTAGTCTGTTTGATGAGTTTTTGTGTTTCAATGGAATTGTATCTTCAACATATAAGAGATGCACTATTATTAATTCAAATTGTTAGTGAGACAACCCTTATTCTATTATTCTTTCTTTTGGATAGTGAGTCCTTTGGAAGTGAGTCACTGATAATGAGCCTTTCTTTATCTTTCTGGGCAATGAACCTTTAGCAGTGAGCCTTATTATATTCGATCTTGCAATTCATATATTAGTGAGCCAATCCTCACCATAGTTTTTCCCTTCTTGTGTTTTCCACATAAATTTGGTGTTCTTATGTGTTTGATGTGTTTACATTATTTATTTACATGCTTACATTATGCTAATGCATGTTAAGGGTTTAATGGTTGTTAAGGGTTTAAGGGTTAATGTACATCTAAATGTTGGTGATGGTTTTTGATTTTTTAAAAGTATACAACTGACTCACCCCCCTCTCAGTTGTCATTTGCATCTAACAATTGGTATAAGAGATTTGGTTCCTAGGAAGAAGCTTAACCACTTGAGGTAGATTAGGATGGAACATAGGAAAAGTGTCAAATCTCCTTTGTTCGATGGAACAAATTTTACCTACTAGAAAGCTAGGATGGAGTCCTTTATGGTTTCTCTTAGATTTGGTGTTTTCAGCCTATTGAAAAAGGTTATAATATACCTACAAATGGTCTAAAAAGTGATGATGATATCAAGGATTATGAAAAAATTTACAAAGAAAGGAATGTAATCTTGAGTGGTCTTCATGATTTTGAAATTGGAAAGGTGATAAGTCTGAAGTCTGTTAAAGAGATCTAGACAAAGCTAGAAAATATCTATGAAGGAGATGACAAGGTCAAATAAGTGTTTAGATGGAAAATTACGAAGAAAAATTTTAAACCATAAGGATGTCTGAAGATGAATATATTACTACCTACATGCTCAGAGTTGATGAAGTTGTCAATGCCATCAATGTTCTTGGTGGAAAGCTGGATGAAAGAAAAGTTGTCAAGAAGTTATTAAGAACTCTACCTAAAGCTTATAGCTCTAAAGTTTTTGCTATTGAGGAAGCTCAAAATTTGGATAATTATTCTAGAGATCAAATTTTTGGTGCTTTAAGTTCTTTTGAAATGAGAGACTTTGGTCAAGATTCTACAGACAAAGAAACTAATTTTAAAGTTTGCAAAGTGGAAAAGGATGATAGATCGGATCTAGATGAGGTGGAAGCAAAATTTGTGAGGAGATTGAAATAGGGTACTAGAGAATACAGAGGTAAGATATCTTTAAAAATTTTCAATTATGGAAAGATAGGTCATTATGCATCTAAATGTCCAATCAAAGTTACTAATGACAAACAAAAGGATCATAAGGATAAATTTGTCAAAAAGAGTTATTATGTTGAAAAGGACAATGGTGTATCTGATGATCAAGAATCAAATTATCTGGATGAAGGAAGTGATAGATGCTTATTCATGGATTTAAATGTTGTAACTAGTTCTACTAATCTTGAAAGATGTGTGAATGAAATTTCTTCAGAAATAGACCTATCATAACATTGAACAAACTATTTTGACTAATTTTCATGCTAGAGAGGAGAATAATTACTAGATAATTGATAGCGGATGCTCAAATAATATGAAAAATGATAATATTAAGTTTTTAAAGCTTGAAAAATATGATGGTGGTCTTGTTAAGTTTGGTGATGATACATCTGCAAAGATTTGTGGAAAAGGTTTAATTAGTTTTGATGGAAAGCATAAAACATATGATGTTCTTTATGTCAAGGGTCTCTAACATAATCTTCTCAGTGTAGGAAAAATGTGTAGAAAGGGATATAATCTTGTATTTTAGAATGATGGTTTACTCTGGTTTCTGCTAGAACAAGGACATGAGGTAATGTCTATCAACTCAAAGGTAGTGGTGCAAAGTGCTTTATGTCTGAAACTAATGAAATTTGGCTATGGAATAAAAGAATGGGTCACATTAAATTTGTTAGCCTAGTGAGGATAAGTTCTACTAATAATGTGAGAGATTTTCCAAATATTATAAAGCCTATCAATGCAATCCACAAAGAATAGATTCAAGACAAAATAATACTCTACCATAGGTCCCTTGGAATTAGTGCATATAGATCTATGTGGACCTACTAGAATTAGAATCTCATGTGGTGACAGGTATTTCATGTTATTAATTGATAAGCATTCTAGAATATCTTGGTTTACATTTCTCAAAGAAAAATCAAAACCTCTAGACAAGTTTAAATCATTTAAGGCTATGGTTGAGAATGAAATGTATATGAAAATCAAATGTTTGAGATATGATAGAGGTGGTGAGTTTACTTCAAACAAGTTTAACAATTTTGTGAAGATCATGGAATAAGAAGTGTGACCAATGTCATAGTGTGAACTAAATATGCTAGATCCAAATAATAGTAAAGCCTATTTAATCCCCTAAGCAATGATCCCAATATGATATCCAAAATTATGAAGAAAAAGAATCCATTAAACTAACATGAAATCAACATGAAAATGTAAGGGAAATCTATTCTAAGACCTCGAATCTTATCCTATTAGGGGAGTAGTGTTATATTGATGTAGAATGGTGAACCTTTCCCAATCCCTTGGATAATATGAGCTTGTTCCAATCGGTTTTATTGAAGAAAACTAATGAAAACAATGAGAGATGAATGAAACATGATATGAAACTAGTTTAACATGATGTGGACGTGTTCTAGATGCTAAAATGCATGATAAGATGGATGCAATCTATGCTAAATGTAAATTAATTTTAAATATGCAAGCCATAGATATGAATTTATGCTAAAATTTATACAAACTAAGTTAACATGGAAGGCATTAATGGATTCTTAAGCTCATATGGATGAAGATTAATCTATAATGCTAATAAGTGCTCAATATGGATGCAAGTGAGTATGAATTTCAATACCATAACTTTTCTATCAAAAGATGGATCCATTTCTCTCCAAATAGTGATGTATTTATGGGAAAGCAAATGAAGAATCAAGGTCCAGATTGAATAAGGGGGAAACAAGGATCAAGGGTTGAGAATGATTTAAATAAACACGCTTTATAACATATTTGAAAGTTTGTTACAAAGTTTGTTTGGAAATAATATTCTATTATTGGAGAAAAATAGGAGAATATTCCTTTAGAATTTCCCTATGCAAGTGGATGGGGGGGGAAATTAGCTATTTAGTAATTAAAATTAAATTTAAATGTGCAAGATGAATAATGTGAAGATATTCATTAAATAATTGATTTATTTAATGAAAAGGGGATGCAATATGATATTTAATTAAATACTTTAGGATTATTTAATTAAATAAGAAGAGTTAGGGATTAAATAAAATAATATGATTTATTTAATTTAAACAGGATGGAATTTTAGTCAGAGAGGATATGAATTAACCTAATTAGATTAATTAGATCAATAGATGAAAATGAAGCATTCAATTAAATAACTCGGTTAATCTAATCAAATAAGCGAAAAGAGGATGGATTTCAGGATGAAATGATGTTAATATATCAAATTCAAGTGTGTAATACCATTCAAGACATTTTTAAGTGTCTGCATTTTGCCCCTCTTTGAAGTGAGGTACATGTTATGTTCATTTAGAGAGTAACACTTTTTGAATTAAAATTGTTGCTCAAATCAAAAATTAAAAATTCTCAATGTTTTGGATGCCCCATTGTTGCCCCAATGGAAAGAAATAAGCTAGTACCCTTCCCTCTCGAGAGATCAGGTGGAAATTTTGAATTTTGGGTTGATCTCTCGACAAAGGTAAAACATTGATTCAAGTGGAAAAAAACATGCCAAGAGGTGTGAAAATGAGCTCAAATTCATAAAAAATATTGCAAAAAAGGCCGCATCTAGCTCAGAAATTGGTAAAACAGGCTAAAACCCTAGCTTTCCTTGCAAATTAGGGCAAAAAACCCTAATTTTTAAGCCATAAATATGTGATAAAGGGCTACTTTCAATTCATTTATGCATTCACACCTTAAAGATTTGTGCATTTTGAGATTTGACCCTTTGGTGATATGGGGCAATGTGTGCTCCCTACCCACCTTTCCGATCAAGTTCGAGAGTTCCAGCGCCTAGCAAACGTAGGATCCCGGGTATGTGACTCAAAATTTCTCTTGATTTGCACATTTTTCTACATTTATTAAGGTTTCAAAATTAGGGCTTTTAGGGTGTCGTTGTATGGTGACGTAGTAGGAATTGGTTTGTGTCACCATTGATTTTATAGTGATGCACTTAGTGTCTAGCGACACATCAAGGTATTTTGATTTGGTGATGTGCTTAAGCTTGGGCGACACATGCTTCAAAAAGAAATGCATCAATATTTTTGGTTTAGCAACACCATTGAGAAATGACAACACACTTAGCAAATAGCGATGCCCCTTCCAATTTTGATAGAGTGACACATAAAAATATCGATATGATATTGAGTATAATGATGCACCCCCAGATAGAATATAGTAACGCACCATAAAAACAACAATATTATTGATGTTCTAGGATTCAGACACTTAGATTTTTAACCAATTTCTAGATTTTAGGCAAATTGATGTCATGTGTGTGATGCATGTAGTGTGATATTCAGCCCTTGATGTCTTCAGAGCATTGATCTAACCTCTTGTCAGCGATACATGACTTTGATATGGTGGAACAGGAGCGTCTGGGAGTGCTTGGATTATGATGCATTTCCTATATACTGGAGATCCATACCCACTTAGCGATGATGACAACATTGATTGAGTGGTGGCATAACGAGACATCATCGTTCCATCTCCCCACTAGTGAGGCCATGATTACACTTGAGGATGTGTGGTGGATCCTTCGGCTTCCCATTCATGGGGAGTGTGTCATTTATGACACAGACGCCGAGAGGGATGGATGTTGTGATATTTTGTGTTTAGATGAGATCATTCTAGTGAGTTTGTAGATTGACTTTGATCTATACCATGGATAGGTTCCTACTTTCAGATTGGTCATGGCTACATTGATTTTTGGTGTGATTGCCCCAAATCAATGGGGCAGAGGCTTCAGTCTAGGTTGGGGGCTGGCATGGCATGGCATGATTCACAAGACAATTTTGTATGCATGGGGTCTAGTTTTGTTGGCCTCATTGTATCATGATATGCACCAGGTAGCTTACTGTCAGGGGAGAGGTATTGGAGCCAACATCACACTTTTGCACATCTAGGCTTATGAGCATATAGCAGTTTTGAGACCCATTGTTGTTCTAGCAAATATAGATCTAGATGAGTCCATTGTTTTATGGTATGGATTGGTCATGACATTGCAACACACTAGGCCTACAAGGATTCCCTACTGGCGGAGGGTCATAGATGATATGACTGTATTCAGATGGAGACCATGGTTATAGGTCCCGACATGGTATGATGACTAGCAACAACTCTTCTTTGTGAGATAGATTTGATACCTCTAGGGTGGGGATCACATGATGATTGAGTGTTATCTACTATACTGCATAGCATTATAGTTTGGGGAGGTCCAAGATGTACCCACAAAGGACTATACAATAGTGTTTACTCAATCCCAGAGAGAGGTAGAGTCGGGGTAGTAGATTGAGTCGTAGGTGACAATCACTAATTTTAGATAGCTGGTTCACCCATGGGCATGATGGCACTCTCAAATTTTAAAAAAATTAGGTGCCCATTTCAAAAATTTTGCCTCTGCACTTTCAGAAGTGCACCTGATGAATCAGTCTGAGTGACCCACTTTGGAGGCTTGTAATTTGAACCCTGTTGATTTTTGTGCAAAAACCATTTGAAGACATACTCAATTCACATATGTGAATATGCATGTCACTTTTCAACTTCTAACAATGAGTTTTGTCAGAGTTTTGAAAAGTGAAGCTGAAGGGTTTTGACACTTTTTTATTGTTTGCAAACTTCCAGTCTTGCAAAGTTGTCTCTCGTTTGAGCTTGAATTTTGCAACCGGTTGATCATCAAGTCAGAACGAATGTTGTTCTGCATTCTCCATACCAATATGAGATCGCATATTAGGTTTCGAAGTTTCATGACAAGATTTGCTATTTTTAACAGATCAAAACCAAATGCAATTTCTCCTATTTTGCACCTGCAGTTTCTGAAATGCCAACTTTGAGTATCAATATCTTTTGATGGGAGATGGTTCAAGAAAATTCCTTTTGCACACATGCTTAGGGTACCTAAATTATTTATTGTGTCTCGTAGCAGCTCACCAGGCATTGATTTTCTATTTTTGCTAAATGACAATTGGGCCAGTTTCACTTGGTTTAGAACTGTTACAGTTTCAGAAAAGTCTGAGTAGGAAACTTTGTTGATTGATATATTTCACCTGGTCACATGTTTTTCCCAGCCATTTTTTGTACTTCATTCTTGGTTCAAATGACTATATTCCTGCATGTATTCCTGACTTCACGAGGTCGTTTGCCCAATTTCCCAGGCTGATTCCAGAGCCTAATTGGCCAGTTTTCACCATTTGGCAAAAGTGCTTGAAAGCAAGTTTTAATGAGAAACCAATTCATGTTTTCAATCTAAAAACACTCTTAGGTTGTGTCAAATCAATTTGAGTAGGGAAAATTTGTTTGAAAATGAAAACAAAATTAGTCGGGCCACATGGGGCCTGACATGTTTTGCACAATGGTGAAATTGTAAGTGTTGCATTAAGGAAGTCACTTCAAGTGAATTGATTTGAATAGGGCATCACATAGAGGGTATACTCACCTTCAAGTTTTAAAGTGCGAAGTGAGATCCACTTTTCAAATATGGAGTATGAAGGTCATGCCATCACCAGTCTCAAACAAATGTTGAATGTTTCTTGTGAAAGGTATGTATAGTATCTGATTAAACACAATAAGTGTGATTCATCTCAAATGGTTTAAGTGTTACACAAACTTAGAGTTCATGTTTCTTGCTATTGGTGGTTTCTTTTAAAGACCAATAGACAACTTATATAAAGCAAGTGGACATTTATCAAAGCATGGAAGACAATGGAGTTTTACTTTCTGCCATTTGAACGGGAAATTAAAGGGGCTAGCAGTAATAGAGATATTCACTTTGTTTAAGATGATCGAATGATTGAAACTATGATGATTTTGGGTTTCCATTAGGAGATCTATGCCCAATGTGTGAAACTATTGATGAATTCCAAGAGGGAGCTTCTCATCCATGCAATAATTTGATTGCAAATACAGGGGAGATCTTTTTCACATTGCAGTGGTAGGATTGTGAATGAACATTATTTAAATAGCAAACATATAGTGACCTCAACTCATAACTCACTTGGAATCACTCACTTCTAAGCAAACATGGGATGCCACTTCACAAATTAAAGGGAATAGCAACTTGCTTGATAGAATGTCATGGTTACAATATACACATAATGTGGAATTGTTGATAGTCTTAAGAAAACTTTAAAGAAAATACAATTAGCAGTTTTCTTGCGCATTGAATGAGGAGCTCGCTATTGCTATGGATTTCTATTTGTATCGAATGCCATAAAAACCTCTGCTAAATATTGTCTCATGCAATGTTATGACAACAACATATCAAAATAAGATTGTTGGAAATGCCTTAGTAGCTTTTAAGAAAATGTAGAAAAGAGGAACTGAAAAGCCCAATGGAAAAGGCACATGAATTATTTGACAAAGTGTTATTTCAAGTGTAGTCTCATAGTTGTAGACATCCATCGAGGGCTATGCAAAAATGTGGAGGTATGGATAAAGCTTTAGAAGCTTTCAAGAAAATGCAAAATGAGGTGCACGACTATGCATCTTGGAGGGCGCACAGGTTTATGTATGGAACAACCAGTAGAGGGTGCTATCATTAGGCTGAGGAAGGATCTTCAGATGTAGGAGGCACACGATTGGCCTGCTCAAAATGCTTCATAAAGTTCGAGTAAACACACATGGTGGATATAATGCCATACCCCATGAAATTCACTATTGTCTTTCCTGAGGAGAGATCTCAAGCGCGTGGCCTGCTTGACAGAGTTCCTTTTTAAATGTAGTCTCAGGGGGTCGCCATTGTGTTGTGGTGAAAATGGATCAATTTTTTTTTGAGAAGATTCTTTCTTTTGCGCAGTCCCAATTTTATTTCTCCTGACTTGAACATAGCATTAAATCGAATAGTGGAGCACTGGGTGGCTGCAGGAAACATCTTTGTTTGGTGCCCGATGTGCTAGCGGAGAGCCTTTGAAATATCCATGTTGTAGGGGCGGTATTCACAACGACCAAATGGAATCAGTTCGATGCTACAAGGGAAAGCTTTACCATAGGTTCAAGGCGTTACTGAAGAAAGTGTTATGTTCCTACTACCATGAGGGTTGCAGAAGCTCGAAGGAAAGTTTAGGGAAAATTGTGATCGACGGCCAAGAATGGAGGTGGCCATGTGGGAAAATCTCACTAACCTCGTAGGAGGAAGCGTGACGTTGGCCAAAAGCCCGTGAGGTGAGTGAGGCAAATGAAGGTAGGTCCATGAGTTTTTGCTTTTTTAGAGAAATGGGCATAAAAATTATGTGATTGCCAGACAAATTAAATTCACCGTATTTTAAAATGGGTGTAGGTATGATTTGTATCTACCCTATAAGTAATCTTTCAAAATGTTTTACCATTTTTAAAAAAAGGGTCGGATATTTTTAAAAAGATAATATGAAGAGCAAGGGGAGGGTAATTTTATTTTACCTAGGTGTGTTTGATTTCCCATTTTAAATGAATGGAGAAGAAAGTAAAGGCATAGAGAGATATTTGTTTTTTATCGTTTACAATAAACATTGTTTATTATGTAAAGTGAAATCTAAAGTGCATAGTCAAATATATTAAAACGCAGGTGAAATGCTTTATGTTGGGAAATAAAGTGCACAAGAAATACTATTGTGACGTGAATTAAATGTTCACTATTTGATGAAAAGTGCAAGGGAGTGGATTAAGTGAATTTATTCACTTTATACACAAATATTATGTGTTGAGCACATAAATGAAATAATTCTTTTGTGCACGGGAAAACGCTGAGATAAGAGACATTTTCAAGCAGCTGGGTAAAATGGAATTTCTTCACGGTGGAGTTAATTTTCTATTGAAAACAGGTGAATGAGGCATATTCAAGGGAAAATTTTGTTGGATGAGAGAAGAGAGATGTTTTTCTTATTGTTGTTCAATGGAGGATCAAGCTACTAGTTGTCAACTGTGGATGCATTTTAGGGCTACTTCCATTCCTTCTTATTCTCTTCTTCTCTCATTTTGTAAGGGTTCTGAGATTGGGTTCTGAAACTTTGTATGGGGCTGGGTAGATAGAGAATTGTAAATTTTGAGTTATTTCTTGAGTCTATAAGCTATAATTTTCTGATTTCATGAGCAAATACAACCAGTTTATGCAAATAAAATCATGAAGGTGTTTGCACATTCATGAATATATTCAAATTGTCTCCATATTTGTACAAATTAGTCATATGAATTCAATAATACAAAGTATATTTGAGTTTGTCATCTCAAATTTCATGAGATTGTTTTTTTCTTTTCATTGTTATGTTTCAAAGAAATGGTTAAAATGCTTTGAGCAGATGATTGTGATTACAGGTGTGTAGATGGGATTTGATAAGGAGAATTTGATTGATAATAAGAGAGGGATTTTTGGTGCAAGACACTAATAGTTGATGCAAAGCATTAGCAATTTTAAAGCTACTAGTTGAATTCTGTTTGTTGGTGAATTCATTTTATGTGTTTGAATCCATGGCCTAGAATTACCACTCATCTATTATTCAGTTTTATGCATCTCATAAACAAATTTAAATGCAAAATCGTTTTAAATCCCTATTGCTCGGTTGAGGTTTAATGTTGTGTTATGCCTCTCAATTATTGAGTGAGTATTGATCTATTGAGAGTTTAGCTAGGTTTAAATTTGTCAGTGCTCTCTGTGGTTTAATTGAATTAGGAATTATCTGCTATAAAAAGAAATGTCATTGTATGGTTGAATTATGTTTTAGAAATTGTGTAGGTTGACCCACCTTGGTTTTGTAGAGCTAGAAGTGTAGGAGATTTCAGTCTTTGACTGAATCTTGTCAGTTGGCCACTAACTTTGAGAATTCTTAAACATAGAGGTTGACGACCTCTTAGAGAGTTTCAAAGCTTAGATGGAAAAATAAAACACCAACAGGGCATATGATTAGGGACCAATGGATGTGGGGATCACCTCAACATATGATGCATGGTGGAGACCATTGTCATGATTGATAGACCCAACGGGGTGATACCCCCATGGTAGAGGTAGGGGTCAAGACAAAGGTGGGGGAAGAGGTTAACAACAACCACACCAATAGCTTGATCAATAAAGGGTACAGGTTCTAGATCATGGAGAGTAGGTACAACAAGATGAAGGTCAGGAAGACTAGGAGTATTAGGCTTACTAGCAGCCAAACCAAACATAGCATCCACTAGGGCCAGTTGCAAGGGATGGGAAGATTCTAGCTCTCAATACAAAGAGGGACCAACTGTGACAAAATATACAATCCATGACAAGAGAGAGGGATTAGGAGGTTTAGTTGCAACAACAACTAGACCTACAGCTAGCCCAGGGGACTAGGGGACAACATCAGCTAGAGGTTGTTATAGTTGCGATGTAGGGATAGGTAGTGGTTTCTCTAATATACAGGGATGCAGTTTCAAAAGCTATATATTATAATAATTTATATCATTGGGATGCTCCTTGAGATATTCGACAGTTGGACTACTCATAGAGGAGTGCAACCATATCGAGGGCTTCAGATCCCTGTGTTAGACAACAAGGAGATCTGAGCCATCAATAGGATCAATCCCATCATGGGGATTGAGGTAGTAGAGGATAGCCTCCATATAGACACTTTTTTTACGTATAGCTTGATTTATTATAGGGATACACATTCATTGCATCATTTTTGATAGCCTCCTATATATATACTTTTGATGATAGTTACACTTCGACTATGATATTGTATCATGACATTCATTTTTTTGAGATATATATGAGATGGTTTGACTTGATTTATGATGTGATGCACTTCTTTATTTCATGTGATGATTATGTATGGATGCAATGGATGCAAATGTTTTTTATTAGTGATCAATAGGTTTTGTGGGGACTAGAAACCCCTTACATATTGGTTTTGAGGGGACCAGAAACTCAATCTGAAAAAATCATGCTACTAAAAGATAAAACATAGACCATCAATATCCCAACAATAATAGTAGTAAACATAAGAAAATATCAAAACATAAGCTGCACAAAGGTTTTGAAGGGACCTTGAACCCTTATAGTTGTATTTTGGCTAGGACCATCAACCCAAGAAAAGAGAGGGACTTAAAACCTTATAAGGATATGACCAGTCACCATCCACCTCCTTGCATCTCCAAATCACCTCTAAGCCATTAAAAATTGTGAAACCAAAGTTCCCAAAAAAAGAAGATAACCCATATGAATTCTCAACCTCAATATGAGAAAGACAAGGCTGAGCCGAGGAAGAAAATATCCCCATACAATCAGAAATTTTACATTAACACCCCACCAAACTACTACCAGTAACCTCCCAACAACACCATCCCACCAAGGACACCAACCCAACCTACACCTCAAGAAGAGGGGGCTCACCTCTAAAAGAGAGGATGAAATGAGACCTAAACTGTCCAAAATCACCACTCACCTCCTCACACCAGCCACACCTCAGTAAGAGCTAGCATAAGAGGGAAGAACTACTAAGCAATGCTACAACTAGCAAATCCACCTTAATAGAAGAAGGATACACCTCAAAATGAATAGTCACCCCCTCTATAGGAGACTCCAACCGTAGATCCCAACAAAAAGTGAAATCAGATGGAAGGGAAAACACCACATCCCAAGGTAGCCCAAGCAACAGGTACTTGTAGGAGGAAGCAAAAAAATCTTTAAATATTGCATAAAATTGGGCCCAAATATAACATGATAAACATAACCTAGACAACAACAAAAAACCCACAATATGCACCCCAGAGCACTTTTTAAAAGGCCACAAAAAGAAGAGATCCAAGCCTAAGGAACAACCAAGAGAAACAAACCCAAGGCAAGAACCACCACTAGAACACCTCCAAGGGGACAATAGACATGGGCTAGGGGTTACCCAGAAGAATCCAGTTAGAAAGAAGGCCAACAAAGAAAGCACCCAAGCCATCCCATTACATTGAATAGGACCAAGAATAGGCCAAACCTCCAACCAATCCACCTCAAGGGAAAAATAATCCCCAAAGCCATACATCACAGAGATCCTCCAAGCAAAACTAGGGGGGTAGAACAAAAAAAATCTAGGAATCTTCACAAATAATACCAACCAAAGAACAACCTCCAAAGAGAGACTAGAATGGAGAGGTACCACAAAAAGAAGGAACCACCACACACCCCACCAACAAAGCACTACCGAAAAGAGAAAAACCCATAGAGCAGTAGCAACCGATCAAGACCAGGCGAAGTACAAAAACAAAAGCACCAAAAGAGGCATAACCAGACCCAAAGCCAAGCAAAGGTTAAAACCCACACATTCCAAGCTCAAACAAGGAACAATAACTCCTCCCCCAAATCACACAAAGATCAGCCATAACTGGCTTAGAAAGAAACCAAGTTGAAGGAATAACACACAACAAAGAGGGAGAGTTGAAGACAAAAATCCCAAGATCGTAATCTCCACCAAATCATGGCTAAAGAAAAAGAGGCCACCAAAGTAGCCCGCAACAAGGTAGATCCCAAAAAGAACCAGACCCAGAGAGGAGAGTTGAACCACCACAAGTGCCTCCCAAGCAACACCCACAGAAGCCAAGAGAAAATACGAAAAGGGGGGGGGAAAAAAACCCCACCTCTGATGGAACCTCAAGCAGAGGAATACACCAAATGGGACATAGGGCTGAAGTGACCCAATCATCATTGAAATCATCATCTCCCTAGTCTTCCTCACCATAATTCAAATCAAACCCTTCACTCTTTCTCTTGCCCATCATCGCTGAAGAAAAATGTAATGGATGCAAACATTTATGTTATGGATGTATTTCTTTATTTATGCCATGTGATATAAGATGATCAATGATGTGATTTTTATGATATTCAATGGATGTTTCTCTTTTTTAGTATCTTTCTATGACATGCTATGAGATGAATATACTTTTTATTTTATGTCCCATATGATGATGTCATTCTTTATGATTATGCATTATTTATGTACTCTAATGATTTTTGGATACAGGGAGGATGCATTATGATTTTTGGTTGATTATCATGATGCTAGGTTAGTGTTGAAAGAATATAGAAGAATAAGATGAACAGATTGACCATTGATTTTGAGATTCATTATGAAGTCCAACAAGTCCATTATCTATTGAGACTTTATTAGTTTATGGTAATCACATGGATGTTTTTTGCTCATATCTTGGGATTGGGACTTTATGTCATTCCTTATTTTTGATATAACACATAGAGATGATGCACCATGGTAGTGAAAACTAGGATGATGTTGTATCTAGTGTGATGGTCTATGACTCTACAAACAAATAGGATAGTTCTTGTTCACACCTTGACATATAGAAACCTCGTTGGAATGTATTTTAGAAGTTTAGAATATTCAAATGTTGTGGTTGCATTGCTGATATGTGGTTGTCATTGATGTCAACACTATTATCATTGATGATGCTAAAGGCTATATATGTCGAAGATATTGAGAAAATTATAAAAAAATATATATATTGTAGGCAGTGGAGCTTCAAAGGTCAGAATGTTGGAAAGTTCTCTACATTGAAGATCTGAAGGTGCACAACAAAGGGTTTTTTGTCAAGCCTATCTAGTATGGTGTCTAAAAGCTTCAGAGGTTCGCATCAAGATCTATGGAAGTTATGACGATCTATGTTCCTATAGTTATTTGGTTTATGTAGATGGTTTTATTGGATGTCGAAGATGAAATTCTAGTAATTTCAGTTGTTGCGCATGTACCTGTAACATTCATGGAAGTTTCTAGATTGTGCTCTATCCTTTTTGTATGTCTGGATTCAATAGAGTGTTCGTGATTGAATATTTTTCATTGTATGCTTGAATTTTTCATGTTCTTCGCCAACATGATGGTGGTAGCGTGTTGTGGATCTTTATGGATTTATCTTTTCTTATTTGGGTCCTCACTATGTTGTGACCGACTTGTGTTGGTACACATGATTTCTTCATGTATTGAGGCTGACGGTTGTAATTCATTATTTATTTGTGGCCGACGGATATATAAGAGCAATTGTTTACTCATTTTGAAGTGTACTCAAGGTATGCTCAGTGTGTGCAAGTAATTTACATGTGCAAATAAAGGTCAGATCATTCAAGAGAAAAGCAGAGTGTGAAAGAGATTGAGCAGAGTGTGGAAGAGTGTGCAGAAGTTTTTGTGTGCCTAAATGAAACTGTAATCAGGCTTTTGTAGAAGATATTACTTCAGTTCAAACTCATCAGAGGGACTTAATCTAATTATTGTATGTAAGGTATTGAGCCTTCCTCTGAGCAGTGTGCTCTAGGCAGTGTGCTTGAATGCAAGTGCATTCCCCTTTCAGTCTTCATTATACTTCTAACAGGGTATAATCTTGTGGACTAACATGCACCATGGTTTTTCCCCTAAGAGGGTTTCCATGTATAAAATTTTGGTGTTCATGTGTCTCTGATGTGTTATTGATTTATGCTTGCACTGTTAATTATTAGATCTGAGATTTAAGATTGATTAATGTTGAAAAAGTTTGATTTTGGTAACAACTGATTCACCCCCCCTCTTAGTTTTCTATCCTTGTATTTCCAACAATCGGTATCAGATCTAGTTCCTCTGAAGAATTTTTATAGCTTGAGGTGATCCGAGATGGAATCATACAAGAAGGATAGTCCTAGATTCAATGGTACAAACTACTCTTTATGGAAAGTTAGAATGGAGTGTCATTTGAAGTGCATTAGAGAACCCTTTTGGAAGATCACACATAGTGCATATACTATTCCTTAGAATGGTCCATCCTATGAAGATGAGATCAAGCAAGCAGAAGCTAATACCAAGGCTATTGAAGCATTGTTGAGTGCTTTGACAGATTCAAAGATGACAAATGTGTTAGGATTGAAGAATGCATATGAGATCTAGAAAAAGTTGGAAACATTGTATGAGGGAGATGCACTAGTGAAAAGTGCTAAGCTACAAAGTCTAAAAGGCAAGTGGGAAGACATGAAGATGAGTGAACATAAGAACATCCTCTCTTTCTCTCAAAACATAAATGAACTAGTGATGAGCATTAAATGTGCCAGTGGAACCTTGGATGAAGAAGAAATTGTGGTTAAGATACTTAGATTTGTGCCTCCCTCCTACAAAACAAGAGCTCATGCTATTGATGAACTTAGGACAATGACGAATATAACAAGAGACATGTTGATTGGGAAACTTGTTGCCTTTGAGTTAAGTGAATTTGGTGAATCTTCTCCTAAGACCGAATATGCATTCACAGCTACTATATTTGGTGAATTTTGGAGTTTTTTAGAATATTTCAATGTTTTTGGTGTTTTGAAAATGTTTTCAGGTGGTTTTTGGTCTTTGTTGAAAGTTTATGTGAATGTTTTGGTTTTTTATTATTTGAGGTTTTTTAGGGTTTTCCAATGTTTTTGGGTTTTCTGAGTGTTGACCAAGAACCTAACCTAAAATACTATCCTAGGGGCCTCAAGGGCTCATCAAAGATGAGTCTTTCCTATGTTATACATGCAGAGACCATGTAGTTCGAATGATGTTGACCAACTTATTTGATGAGTTATGAACACTTGATGGATTGTCAACTTATTATGATGGAATCCTAAAGGAATGACCTAGGGTGTGTCAGAGGCACATTAGTGATTGTCTTGCCTATGTTCAACCTCAGAGACAACGTAGTTTGACAAGGTACTATTTATGATTTTGATTTTTTGATCTTTTAACCTGCTTAGGGATTTTGATGTGTTTTGGATGTTTTGGATTTTGACTTTACTATTTTTCAAATGTTTTTGAATTTTAGCTATACAAGATTTTAATGTTTTTAGATTTTCTAATTTTTCAAGTGTTTTTACATTTTTGATAAAGTTTTATGAATGTTTTTGGGATTTTTCATGAGATTTGAATAACCTTAAGATACACAAGAACCTAATCTGATGTATAAAGAATTACCCCCAATGTGATGTGGTAGACTACCTTGATATAGGGAGGACAAACTGACCTTAGGAATGTGTTGAATGTGCCAAGTAGTACTAAAGGGGAATATGATACTTTACAATAGCAAGCTATGATACGGACGTGGATGGGTGATGGAATAAGTAGGATGATGTGATGGATGAATGTGATACGAAGCATGACAAGCTAAAGAGTTTAAGATAGATGGAGTTGCTTATTTACGTAAGGCGCCTGTTTACCAGGTTTTCACCAAGGTACTTGCCCAAAGCTCCACCGAAGTGGTTTTCACTAGAGGATGATTTTTTTTCTTTATTGTTTTCAATCCTTTTTCTTATTTTTTAGGATTTTTAGGATTTTTATCATTTTTTGTATTTTCGAATTTACACCCTGCAAGCCTAGGCATAAATTTTTTTTAGATGAAGACTATTGATTGGATCCTACAAGGGTTCACCTTCAGGCATTGACAATTGATACACTCTTGATCCATAGATCACTATGACAACCAATAGGCCCAACCAATTAGGCTCAAACTTTCCTTTACTATCCTAATCTGGAACATTCTTCTGACTTTGCTTGAGGACAAGATCCCCTACTTGGAAAGACTGACTCTTGATCTTGTTGTTATAGCCCCATTTCAGTCAATTTTTGTTAGGCCTGCAAATGATTTAGGGCATCAAGATGACAATCATCTAGGAATTCCAACTCATTTAACCGACACACCCTATACTCTTCATCAGTGATTAGATTTTTCAATGACATTCGCAGTGAGGGAAGCTTGACCTCAATAGTAGGATGTCTTTTGATCCATAGACCAAGGAGAAAGGGGTTGCACTTGTAGGCATGAAGATACTAGTTCTATAATCCCATAGGGTAGGGTTCAATTGTAGATGCCAATCACGACCAACTTCATTGACTATTTTATTTAGGATTTTTAGAATGGTATTATTTGTAGCCTTAGCTTGACTGATGCCTTAGGAGTAATAGGGGGTAGAGAACTTATGTTGGATGTTAAATCATTAGCCTAGCTCTCCTACATCCTAATTCATGAAGGGTTTCCCAATATCTAAGATAAGGTCTTGCAAAACATCATAGTGACAAATAAGGTAATTCAAAATAAACTTGGAGATTTGCTTCCCCATTATATAAGTCATAGGAATGGCTTCAACCCACTTGGTAAAGTATTCAGTGGTCATGACGATGAATTTATGACCATTAGATGAGGTTGGAGTAATATTTCCTATGAGGTAAAGCCCCCACTATGAGAAAGGAAAATATGTGACCATTGGTTGCAACTCCTAAGCTGGAGCATGGATTAGATCTCCATGTTGTTGACACTGGACACATTTTTGCACATACTAATGAGATTCTCTTTCCATGGTTGGCCAGTAATACTGCATTCACAACATTTTCTTGCATAAGGTTATTCCACTAGTATGGGAACTACAAATGCCTTCATGTACTTTTGTGAAGGTGGTCAAGCCTTCCTCTTGGTTGAGACATCATAGTAATTTCTCCTCGATGCTTGTATGGTATAAGGTATCACCTAAGGTGACGAATCGGGTTGCCTTTTTAATAAATGTCTTCTTAAGGTTGGAGGTGATATCAAATGGGAGGGTTTGTCTACTAAGATAGGTAAATATATTGTGATACCAATGGGAACTGGGACCAATGATTACACACACAAATTCAGATTATGGAATTTTGAAGGTTGGTACAAGAAGTTTCTCTACCAAGAATTCATATTGAAGGACATTGTGTGGCATGTCTAAAAGAGACCCAATTTTTTCCCTAACATATGTTTCTCAATTGTTCATATGAGGTATCTGCTCAAAGATTATATCAATAAATAATTCCTTAAGACTTTCTACCATCTTCTCATATGGAGTGAGTTTATCATCCTTGGTTTGGTAGTCATCGCTAACTTGGTTGATAATCAGTTGTGAGTCCCCATAGACTTTTAACTCTTGTATTTGCCACTGGACTACTATTATTAAACCTATTATTAGAGCCACATACTTTGTAATATTGTTGGTACATGGAAATGATAGCTGGTATGACTTTGGAATATAGTCACCTTGAGGGGTGATAAAGATAATGCTCGCCCCTGATCCATGTTGGGTATATGATCCATAAAAGTACATTTTCCATTGATCCATTGCATTAAGGAGAAAGATTGACTCATCAGGAAACTCATATATCAAAGGATTCTCTGCATAGATAGGTGCTTCTGCTAGTTGGTCTATAATTACTTGTCCTTTGATAGCCTTGTGCTCCACATACTCTATATCAAATTCAGTCAAGATCATTACCCATTTGGCCATTTTCTCAGTGAGAGTAGCTTTAGATAACAAATATTTTAATGGGTCAATATTAGCAATAAGCTTGATTATGTAACTCCTGAGTTTTTGTGAAGCAAAGACCACTACTAGATATGCCTTCTTAATGGATGAGCAATTCATTTCATACCCCACCAAGGTCCTATTGATGTAATAGTTGGCTATTTCCTTTCTTGTTTCATCATGTTGGGATAGAAGAGCACTAAGTGATATTGATGTCGTTGAGATATAAAGGATCAATGGTGTATTTGGTATCGATGACATGAGAATTGGAGATGATAATAAGTGGTCCTTGATCTTCTGGAATGCTTTATTGTACTTCTCATTCCACTTATATGTTATTCATTTATGAAGAAGATGTGAGAAAGGATGAATCTTGTCTAATAGTTGCACTATGAATCTTCTAATGGATTGTAGCCTTCCTTGTAGCCCTCTCATCTATTTCAATGTTTGTGGTGGCTCCATTTCTAATAATTCTTTCACCTTTGTTGGATCAATCTCTATCCCTATGGGTCCTAATACCCCTATGTGCTCCTTTCTTATTTTTTATTTGGCCAAAATATCGTCCAAATAATCTTCAAATATTTTATGGATCATATCATGAAATATTAGGGTAATTACCCTTTGATAGGTTGCTCTAGCATTTTTTAGCCCAAATGGCATCATGTTTCAATAATAGGTTCCCCATGGACAAGTGAATGCAATTTTATCTTGTTCCTCCTTGGAAATCATGATTTGGTTGTATCCTAAACATCCATCCATGAGTGATAGCATTTCATGACCTGCGATTAGATTGACAATGATGTCAATGTTCGAAAGAGGGAAATCATCCTTTGTACATGCTTTGTTAAGTCCCTAAAATCCATACATATTCTGATGCCCCCAGTGGGTTTGGATATTGATACCAGGTTGGAAACCCACTCAGGATAGTTAATTGGTTGGATAAATCTAACATCAAGGATATTTTGTAAGTCTAGTCTGACCAATAATGCAATTTCAGGGTGCATTTTCTAAATTTTTATTTCACTAGTTTGGCTTCAAGATACACTACTAAGTGATGCACAACTACTTCAAGATTGAGCCCCAACATATTTGTGTATGACCACATGAATTTTTCTCTTCTCTCTTTCAAGAACACTACTAAGTTTTTCTATTCTTCATCTAACAATGATTCAACATAAAATGTTATCTTAGGTGCCTCTTCAAGGCCTACATTTTCTACGGTAGCCTTCTCTACTAACACTGCTCATTTTTTTGGATGCATTGCACTAAGGGGGAGATTGAATCCATCATCCTTGGGTGCCTCATGGAGGTTTTCACCTTTAGATGTGTCCTTTCCTTTTACTATTTTATGATCTAAAAGTGCCATGGTGTGGTTTTCACTTAAAGATCTACATGTTATTCTCATGTTGTCAATTTTATGACTGAAGGATTCAATCCTCTCCCCATAGTACACCCGTGTGTCTTGCTCTATATCAAATCCTTCTTTGTGTTACCGAACTAGTAAGTTATTGTGGAGTCCCATGAATTTTGAGATTGCTTCATTATTTTTGAATATGTTTAGAATTGGTGGTCCTCGTTGATCCCAGTTGATGAGTTGGAGGTATATTAGGCTTAATTTAGTGGTTTGGTCATTCGGGGTGAAAGATGTTGTGGATATCATAAAGAGAGATTTATTCTCAAATAGATCAGAAACATCAAGGGGATAGTCATCTAGGGTAGTGTCACATGATGTTGATAGCCAAGAGGAAGCCTAAGCCCATTTATTAGAAGTACCCTTTCCGAGAAGGGTCACCTTACTAGTAGTACATCTTAAGCTAATATTCTTTGGATGTCTCTCATGAACGATGGGTTCTAGAAAACCATTATCATTTTGTCCCAACTTTTCATTCTTTTTGTATCCCCATCCCATCATTAGATTTAATCCTTTAATTATTTTTATATCTTCTTCATTGACATTCTCTTTGTTCAAGTCCCCCCACTTGGTGAAGGTGGTAGATGCAAGCTTCAATATTTCAGTCACTTTGTTGATAGGTGTGGGTTTTCCATGATATTTAGGGGAAAGAGGTAATTCACCCAACACAAAAGTTTCCTCTAGATTATAATCTCCACAACCATTTTCATTGATAACTTCTTTGATATCGGGTATATTATGGGCAATGGGTGTTATGGATTCTGAGGTGAATGCAAGGGAAGATGGGTCAACAAATGAGGATGAATATGTAGGGTCTTCATCATTCTTGGGTACTTGGGGAATCTTGTATAACTTAGCCTTAGGGTTTTTGAAATAGTAGAAAGGCTTAGGATCTCCATGGATAGTAACTTATGTGCCCACAAAAGAAAACTTGACAGATTGGTGGTAGGTGGAAGCTACATCTTTCTTGGCATGACTCCATGGTCAACCAAGTAGGACGTTGTAGGGGAGGTCAAGATTTAGCACTTGGCATGTGGTCTCAAGAATGATGATTCCTACTTGGATAGGTAGTGTGATGATGCCTTGTGACACTCTTTCTTGATCATCATATGTCCTTATGGTTGTACTCTTGTCTTTTCAATAACATCTTCTGAAAAACCCAAGTTCTTGATTAGTTAAATGGTGCAAATGTTTAGACCAATACCTCCATCTAGTAAGACTGTTTTAACCTTTTTCTTATGAACAATGACCTCAAGGTACAAAGCACAATTGTGGGATGGCGACATTGGTAGGTTTTTTTTTTTAAAAGGTGAGAAGATGAGGGGTAGTGATATGCCCTTCTATAGCTTAAAACTACTTTGCATCAATATTCTCAAGGATAGAGGAAGTTGATAAGGCCTTTTCTAATATATCCATATGTGCATGGGATAACTTCAATAGTTCTAGAATAGATATTTGTGTAGGGGTCTTCTTTATCTTGTCAAGGAGGATATAGTTGTTAGGGTTTGATATTGGCAATGTAGGTTACACCCTAGGTTGAGATGAAGCTCCCCTGAGTGTAAGGTAAGGTGACCAACCACACTAAGGCTCTAGGTCATAGAGAGTTGAGAGTGGAGGGCTTCCCTATATTACCTCAAGCTAAGCGGGTGTTTTAGGTCAAGGATAGAGAATTAAGAGCACTCTCAAGTGTTGTTATCACTCTACTGATCTGAATGCTTGAATGGGGATAAATGTGTTGATTTCTAGAATCCGAACCGTACCTCAGATAGTGTGATGCACTAACATCTCTCTAGGGCATGGGCATCCGTATGGAAAAAGTGAAAAGTACAATACCAAATGTCCAAAAACCTACTTATAGTTTAGATAATGAAGTTTAACAAAATGAATAGAATAATGAAGTATGAGAAAATAACTATGAATATGATAAAAGAGATGATAAAAACTAAGGTGAAGAAGAAAAACTCACTGAGAGTCCAATTCTCCAGCAAGATACACACATACATACACCTACACACAACCAAGAGAGGAAAAATGTTGGGGTTGTATAGGGGTTTGGCTCAGACAAAATCTTGCTTTGGTGTTTCCACCTCCATGAATAGCCGGGAAAGCCACAAGATAGAAAATATGATAAAGAGAATAACAATAAAGAGTATCAAACAATCACAAAAAGATTATGCTACATCAATCAAGAAGCAATATCACTTTCTCAATCAAAGTGACCTCAATCATGTAGAAGAGGATGCAAGCTTGGTAAGGTCTACGCTGTCATAAGAACGAAGAAGCAGCCCCTCAAGACACCAAGTTGCAACTCCAATGGTGGCTAAAGATGCAACAAGATGTGGAGAAGGCATGTTGAGTTGCTCAAAGAGTGCTGAAAATCTCAGGTTGGTGTAGAATGGAGTCCAAATTCCAAAAGAGATGAAGTGAATGAGCAATATAGGCATTTAAAGATCACCAAGAATAAGCATTCATTGTCATTTGGATCTTCATATTCTAAATCTTCATTTGAAATACTAGCATTCTCATTCACATTGTAAGCTCTATTAATCGTCTTTCCTCATATCTTTATTTATTCCTTTTAACTCTTTTCAGACACTTTGCAGCATAGTGACCAATTTCTCCACAACTAAAGCACTTAAAGGGAAATTTACCTTCATACTTATCAGAGCCTTTTCTCATTCTCCTTACAAAGTCAGCTTCGATTTCATCAATTTTTTCTTCATCCAGATCTTCAATTTTTTTAGCTTTAAAAGCAGTCTTTGTTTTACCTCCACTTCTTAGATTCGACTTCCTCATTTCATAAGATGTCAAACATCCTAGCAGCAAGTTCTTGGTACAAGTATTTTAATCTATAGTTTCTTAATAGCACTCACCTTTTCTTTGTAAGCATCACAAAGACTTCTGAGAATCTTCTTTACAATTTTGGTTTCATCTATAGTAGTGCTAAGGGATCATATTCTAGCCATAACCTCATCCAATCTTTGTAGATAGGATTTAACATTCTCATCTTTAGACGTGTGTAAAAGATCAAACTATGTTTCTAGATTATGTAATTTTTCCTCTTTTACCCTTTCATCACCATCATGTGCTCTTTCAAAAGTATCCTAGACTTGCTTAGCTATCTTCAAATTATGCACCTTTATCAACTTAGAATGTGCCAAACTATTCTTCAAGATGAAATTTTCCTTATTATTCACTTCTTTTGCTCTGATTTCTTCAGGTGTACTCGAGCCATTAGTAGGAGGAGTGTAGGGATCCTTATAATCTTTCTTTACATCAAATCTGCAATAATCCAAATACTCTTCCATCAATACTTTCCAAATACCATAATTAGTTCCATAAAATCTTGGATAATCATAGATAATTTTTCCAACCATCGTGGACCTTCCTCAAGCAGTTAAGCTCTTCACCAAGGAACCAAGCTCTAATACCAATTTTTGGATAGGACAATTGAGAGGGGGGGTGAATCAGTTGTCATAGGTTTAGACCTTAAGTTCAATTATATAAACTCACATAAAAACTGATTAAGTGATTATCTATCAAATTCCAATGCACAAATACAATAACACTATATTTACGTGGAAATCCCAATGATGAAAAAACCATTGTTAGGATTAAGTCACACTATAGAGAATATCAAAACTGATTACAAAAAGGCTCACTGCTTAGAATAAGACTCACTGTCCAGACTCACTATCCATAGGGCTACAACTTAGATGGCTAACTGCCATAGAGATACAAAGAAGACCTATTACAGAGAGACAACAATCCCAGTGCAATAAAGGATTCCACCACAATCATAGATCCACTTGCATGAATGATAGAGTTTTCCTTATGCTCACTGCATCCAGAAACTCGGCGTTAAGCTTCACACTGATCAACAACACACATAACTCACACACTTTTAGAATACCATCAAAGTTGCATCTTCTCTTTCACTTATCTTCTTTTCTTATGTTTACTTTTTCATTGATAGTGCATTCTATATTCATACCATTCCCCAACTTTGAGAAGATACAAAGTTAGGCATCCAACTTCAAATTCAAATTAGGTCAATGCCAAACATCCTAGGGTGGAATTAGAATGAGGTTCACCCAAACACATGCTTCACTGGGACCCATAATAGATCCAACATGCTTCATAAACTTTGAATGTAGTGCTCGACACACAATCAGCCAAACCAGTGTAAAACACATAGATCAATTAATCTTGATGCTTCCAAATTCTGAAACCATCTTCAATAGGACTAGTGCAACACAACTCTTGAACCATAAAGAGAAATATGAACCAACACCAATTCTTCCAAACCTCATCCAAAACATAGTTCACAAGCACCAGACCAACAATCTCAACACTGACAACCTGTAATCTTATTTTTATACAATTTTCTCAATATCCTCAACATATAGTAAATAACCAGCTAACCAGTTAACATCAATGACAATGGTTTCATTCCTCTTTCTGTTCTTGCAACATGGATTCTAGAAGGAATACATATTCTAGAGCTTTGGTAGTATCTATTCCAAAAATAGGGATTGTCACTATGGTATCCATAGTGATTGAACTTTGTTCTATATTTGTTGTTTTCCTAGGTTTGTATGTTGGTTTCTTAACCGATTTGGTTTCCTTTTTAATATTATTTTGGGATTTATTTTCTCTGCCTTTATCTCTTACAAATTTAATTTTGAAATAGTATTTTCCTAATATCTCACTCCAAGGGGTGTCCTGATCTTTACTCTCTTCTCTTTGATTTGGTAACTCTTGTGCTACAAATATTTTTCTTTTAGACCTTAATGGGGATGAGTCTTGGTCTGGAGGTTGCGACTCTTCATAAATTATTTATTTCCTTTTTCTTAGTAAATTTCATTTGATTAGTTAATGGCCTAGCCTCTTCACCCTTATTTTCTTCCTTTTTTTATTCATCCTTTATTAATTTACTTATGCTTGTGTTAATTACTTTTTATAAATAATCACCATTCATTAATAGGACCTTGTCTGAAGTTTGTAGGAACTCTTTAAAATTTTCATCTGATTTAATTGTAATTTCTTCTAAGTTTGATTTATTCTTAAGGTTTAAGGAAGGTTCCAATAGGGTAGGAGCATCTATGCTACAACTTTCCTCTATTAGAAAGCTTTTGGATTCTTGATTGTGCATTAAATTTTTGAAACTTCTTGAAATCCTTATGGTTCGTTTTAATAAAAAACTCATCTTCTTTGGTAATTTATCCATTTTCTTTCTATTGTCTTTCCCTCTTTTGATAGTAGCACCCTTACCAACATGTTCAATAGCACCCCCAATGGTGCACTCTAACCTCAACTTTGTTGTTAATTTCATCATTCTTCTATGTCTTTCTTCTCTTTTTGAAACTTGTCTATGTCTCTTTGTAAATCAGTTTTCTTCTCAATCTCTCATGAATTTATTTTATCTATTTTTAACCAATTGTGTTTAATATTTGGGATTTCATTACTCTTATAATCTATCCCATGGTAGTTATCTGATAGTTCTTATCAATAGTCACATATTTTCATAGGTCTCTCCAAACCTTTTACCCCTTTTTGTTTCCCATCCCCTTAGTGCCTAAACCCCTCTCATAGGGTAGACATCAAGAAGATGGAATTTTGATTGGTTGTATGTGTTTGATCCTTTGTTGTTTTTGTCTTGGTCCGGTAAAAGGCTTAGAATTTTAAAAAAACCTCAACATAACCTAACTAGGGTCCTGGGAAAAGAACCAATGTTAGAAAGAGATCTGAGGGATACAGATTAGAGTTCTATAACCACGGGATCTTTGCTAGTTGTAGTATTTAACCCTAGAGTTGGTTCTATTGAGGTATTTAATCATAATAAAATAGCATACATGCAAGATAGATCAGAATTTAGATTCATTACATTCCTTGTATCTCCATTATAGTTTATGCTCTATATATTCCTTATTCTATCACTCTATTCTCATATATTTTTGTACACTATTGGTGAATAGATCTTTATATCTAATTATATTTACAATAGGGGATGTGGCCCTTAGATAATATTCCTAGATTACGTTCTATCTTCCTAAGCTCATGTTCCCAGATATTCTTTCTGATTTAGATATTACATATATTTGGATTGGTGTCTTTACACTTTTTGTTGGCTAACATGGATAAATTTATGAAGTTGTATGAATTGGATATGAGAGAACATCATTGAAATTAGTATGGGTTGTAATGGTTGTGGACCTTATGAGGTATGTTTCATTGGAAGGAAGGTATACGTCTATGTAAGGTTACTATTTTTCTTGCTCAATCATTTTAGACACAAAGTGTTAGTCTCTTTTCCCTTCTTTCTTTTGGTTTCTTTGATTTTTTTGATAAATGAAAGTAAGATGGTGAGTATGTGCATTGAAATGAGGGACCAAAAGGGGGTCTTAAGTGGCAACCTTTTTTTTAAATAAGGAAAAATAGACATTGGATAAGAAATTAAAGATATTTATGCTCAAAATTTTAAGATGTAATAAGAACAAGAGTCATAGTGCTCTAAATCTATTAAATTGAAACAATTTTTTAGAAGGTTGGATAATAAGGGGTTCAAATAGGGGGCCACATAATGTGCTCCTATTTTTATCAAAAAACAACATAGTGTCTAGTTTGGCACCCCTAAAATATTTAAAATACTCTACCGCAATAACTCTATCATTACCAAGTCTCATACTCTATCAACTCTCACTTCAATTGCGAAGGACTTCAAGACTTGAAACTTCGGATTTAGGTTCCTCCAACATGCACCAATATTACTTCAGAATCGTATAACTAAATTATTCATAGTGGACCAATGTGGACCACAAAATTGGTTCACTGAGCACTAAAACTGTACACCAATACTTGAGCAATTATTCAACATATTTTTTTTGCTCTAGACCAACACATCTGCAACTGTGCAATAGGATGAAATTACTAAAAATACCATACTAAATCATGCTCATCAATATTCACTACGTGTCAATGTTGACATCAATGAAAACACCAAGGTAACCTCATATGCAATACATCCATCAATCTTCTCAATAACAAAAAAACTTCCAACAATCTCCTCCTTTGTCATTGATGGCAAAACATTCTCAAAATACTCCCCGTTTGACATCAAAAGCAAAGGGCTCTCAATAAAAAAAAAATCAAATTACTCCAACTATTCTCTCTTTTTGCAAATATACATGTATGTACACAAGAACAACTCCCCCTTACTAATTCACTCCTATGCTCAATAATTCTTCAATAAATAAAATTAAGGAAACTCCCCCTAACAATGTTATCCAACAAAATTGACCAAAACTGCACTATAACATTATCCACTACTTCCACATATGTACAATGGAATTAAAAACTAGATAAATAAAATAGAAATATACATAATCAACTAGAGGAGGGTAAAATACCCTTGTAAGACACCTTCAATTTTGCAAGGCGTGTCTCCCAATCCATCCTTCCAAATTCCCAATCCTTCTAGTTGAAGGTAAGCATGCAACAGTGTCTCTGAAATTGCATAAGGAGATCTTCTCCATCATTCGGTGAACTAGGCACTAGGTTATTTTTTTTCATCTTCTCTGCACTTGCTAATACACTAGTCAAGGATGTAAGACTTGCACTTACCAGATCCCTAAGTTGAAAGTACTACATTATTATCTTTTCTTTTTTTTCTTACAACTAGAAAAACTATCCATGTGAATTCTCAATTGTAGTCCTTGTAGCACCATCTAGATCACTGGTTGAATCATAGACATCGAAGGCCTGAGAAACTTGTGACTCTATTGAGTCCATCTAGTCCTTAATGCTCTTTGTTGAGTTAGGTCATTTCAGAAAAAATTGAAACAAGATCCTTGTTTCATCTAGACACTTCTACACATTTCTTAGATTCTCTTGTAGTTTTCCATGTGTAACACTGCACTTGCTGGATATTTCAGTCAAAGTCCTATTGTTGAGCTTCTTTTCCATTTCTTTTTCTAATATCTCTTATATTATAGTAGAATAATCTTTGAAAGAATCCAACAAAAACTTTAATTTCTCCACACCAAACAAAGATTCATCAATGGTTGCTATGGGAATGCCTTTCTACAACACCTTAACTACTTCCTCGATTAATTTTGTACTATTTTGGTGTGTTTGTAATATCTCCTTCCTTGTAGAAGCGTGAAAATCATCACCAAGTTGAATTTTTTGTAGGGGAGAGATCTTGGCCATGTCAACTTATCCTTGTTGCATAGAAAGTTTTAGTAGTTATGTAGATACCACTAGTTCAAATTTCAACTACAGATCCAGTATATTTTTGAATGAATCTCTAGAGGATTTGGAGGATTCACCAACAATATTTTCACTTCCTCCTTCCTTTTTCTCCCTTTTCTCCTCTTCACCATTGTCAGAGGGATCCATAGTCTTCTTCTCTTCTTTAGCATATTTTTCATTATCCAAAGGAGGCAAGTGTTTAGTATTTTATCCCTTCAATTTTTTTGGGACTTCTTCTTTTTGCTCATCATCCTTCTTCATATCCAAAGAGAGCATATTTTTATTCTTCTTGTGATTCATCTTTCTTCGAGATGTCATATTTATTTTTCTCTTATTCCTTTGTAACCATATTCTCCACATACGGGGAATAATTTTTAGTCATCATATCTTCTTGAATATTCTCCTCTATAGGTTCATGCTCTAGTGCATGCTCATGATGTTTAGTATCAATTACATTCACCTCCAGGATAGAAGTGTCATGTTGCATTTGACTTTGACTATCCATAGACACTTTCAATTATTTGGAAAGTTCTTCAACCTTCTACAGTCTCTCATTTCTTAATCTCTCAATATCTTATGTGTCTCTACTCATTAAGGTGTTGAATTCACAAGATAACTGAGAGGAGGGGGTTAATCAATTGTACCTTAAAAATTCAAAACCCCCAAAAACATTTAGATCCACATTAATCAAATTAACCCGTAAGTCGTTATAGTGATTCAGCATGAAATACAAATAACAAAAACTAAAACAAATCAACACAATACACAATAGAACACCAGATTTAAGTGGAAAACCTAAGATGGGAAAAAACACAATGAGGATTATCTCACAATATAAAGTAATATAAACATTGAATATAGTAGGGCTCACTACCCAAGAGAAAGAAAGGCTCACTGCTAAAATAGAAAAGAAGATAGAGAAGAGTGTTACAGTGAGAATTCCATCTCAAAGCAATAAAAAAATCCACCATAGTATCATCAACAACTTCGTAGTATTTTTGAGGAATTGTAGACACCTTTTGCTCACTAGATTCAGTAATCTAACACATGAAATCTTGAACTAAACTTTACAAATTCACACCCTACAACTTTTCAATTTGCATTGCTCACATCATGCTCATCTCTTTTTACATCCCTCAACAACTCAACTCATATTTATACCATTTTCAACCCTGAAAACATTCTCCAAGGTCAACTATGCACCTCAACCATGAAAATTCAAATTAGGGTGGAACCAAAACATTCCCATATTGGAAAGGAATGAAGGAAGACCACAATACACCTTAGCTAGGATGTAAATCCACTCATACCTATCATGCCATGATTCCATAAATTTTGCAAGTAGTGTAAATACCCAAGGTTGATCAAACCTATGTTAACACCATTAAAATTTTAAGTAAATGCTTCCTTTGATCGAACAACAACTCATGGACAATAAATGTCACCTGAACATAATCTGGAATATTCCACACACACCCCAAAATCTAAAAAACTCCTTCACAACAACTTTCACCTGAAGAATGTACACGCCTAGTACACTCAAAGAACTCAACCATACACTGTAGCTTAAGAAATTGACTTCCAAAGCACCAAACCACAAACAACTTCAATTGAAGAAATATACCAACACTATCAACATTCCTTTAGATTTGTAAGTCCTGAAAGAAAACTGTGGAGAAACATGAAGTAAAAACATTTCTCCTAGACACCTATGAAATACATAATTCACACACTAGTGAACACAACTTCCTCTGCACAATGATCCAATACACCAAATTATAAATATAACACCTCTAAACATCATAGATCAACATATTTGAAACACATAAGTAGATCTTCAACCTAGAATAACTATGGAGCAACACCAAAACACTACTCTTTAACCTAGAACACACTAGAACTCATTGTTTCCTCTTTTTATCAAATTTTCTCAAAAGCACTTGGAAACCAAGCACCAAATACATATCCTCATCATATTAATTACTTCTAGAAACAACTTCAACCTAGCAACTCAACCATACATCCATAGAAAAAATCTTATCAAAGCAACACTAAAGGTTGCCACCAGTAGCTTATTAATGACAAGATAATGCAACTAATCAAAGCATCATTAATGTAACAACAAAGACATCAAAAAAAAATACATATACTCTTGCAACAACCTTATTCTCATAAAATTGACACTAATGACAACACCAACCTCTCATACTTGCAACAATCTCCCCCTTTGTCATTGATGGCAACACATGATATGAAAAACCATCAACAACAAACACAACATCTATGCTTCATACCTATTTCCTTTTTTAATTTTCTCTCGCATGACTTACTATTTTTCTCTTACTCACTCTCCCCCTTTCAACTTATCCTTTTTACATGCTTCATTCTCCCCCTTTCTTTATCACATTTTTCTCTCCACCTTTGACATCAATGAAAAAGGATAAAAGATTTGTATTGCTTATGTTTCTCCTTTGACATTAATTAAATTTCTCGCAATTGTTCTCCAATTGACTTTCCTTCACTATCCAGTATACTCCCCTTAAGAGCACACACCATACTGCACTAATCATCAACCACTACATAATGACAAGACTTACTCTTTATAACTATAACCACTAATAATGTTACTACCTACTCCCCATAACAGGTAGCAACGAACATCAGTCCAGACTAAAGAATGAATCTTGAAATCCACTGGACTGATGCATCTCCTTATGCATCTAGTTCAAGGAGGGGCAGTAACCTCTAACTTCTCCTGAAGATACTCAAATGTATCCATAGGAGGATACTTAGTGAATATATCAACAACATGATCCCTTTGTAGGCACATACTCAAGCTTTACTTTACTCTCTATAGCCTTCTCTCTCAAAAAGTGAGACTAGATTGAGATATGCTTTTTCCTTGAATGCATTACCACATTCTTTGAAAGATTGATAGTACTTGTATTATCATAGAAGATAGAGATTATTTCATCATATACCACCTAATATCCTTCAATATTTGCCTCATCCACAAAACTTGTGTGCAGCAAGATGATGTTGCAATGTATTCTACCTCTACAATAGATAAAGATATTAAATCTTATTTCTTGCTTAGCCATTATGCCAATTTACATCCAAGAAAGAATGAACCACCATTTTAATTTTTATTTCATCCACAAAACCAACCCAATGTGCATCTGTGTAAGAAATTGAAGTAAAATTAGTATCCTTTGGATACCATGAGTCATAATCTGGAGTGCCCTTCAAGTATCTAAATATCCTTTTTGTTGGTGTAATTAATTATTTAATTACACTAGCATAAGTTTAACTTAGGATTTTTATTTAATTAATTGTCCTAAGTTACATTATTATGAGAATCATTAATAATGGGGTCATCCCCCTTTCCATGTATTTAGGAGATAAGATTTCTTCTATAATATCATCTAGAACTTATCTCAACCAGTTCATCATTCCCTATATAGCTAGTTAGGGTTTACATGTTGTCTTATGTTGTTAGATCAAGACACATGTCAGCATCATAATGCATCTTGTATCTCAACCTTGCCTATATAAGGAAGGGTCTTGTACATTTGTAATCATATTCTACATCAATTAGATAATCTCAATTTGCATGCCTAAGTTGCAACACTTTGTATGTGGGTGAGTTTCTTCTTGGAAAAGGTCCTCTTGAAGGTTGCAACTTCATAGGGACATTGTGCATCCATTATTTCTACATGGCATTAGAGATTTTCCATTGAAGATTCATCTTAGGATCAAGAAAGTTGGGTTGTGGAGATCATCAACAAGGAAGGATAGGTTTTCATTACAGGCTAGTTATCTACTTCTAGGGAGCAACTAATTTCTAGAGCAGATTGAGTCTAATCTGAGCTCGCCATTGTCTTTAAAGGCCTAAAAACCTAAGGATCAGATGTCAAATTATCAAAATCGAAGACATTCACCCAGAGGCCATCAGAGAAATTTGGAGGAGACTCCATATGATCTGTAAGAACTGCGTAGTACATCTCTTTAGTCATCATCTAAGGAAAAAAAAATTAATCATAGACTCTTTCAAAAATCCAGGGCTTATATTATCGACAAAAAAAAATTCTATAGTTTGTCTATAGTCTTGGGAAAAATCAATTTTGCGCGAAAAAATATTTGGGGGTTTGCAATTAGTTTGAGCGGATATTATATAGGGTTTTTTTTCTTAAATTCTACGAATTAATCTCTTATTGTCGGCATATATTAACCCATTGGCCTTATCAGTGGCCTTTTTTGATTTGATGGATTAGATTTTTCAAATAAAGGTTTTGATTTTTAAATTGCATAAGAAAAATTTAAACATATTAATCCATCATTTTAATCTATCAAAGTTTTTATAGGGCTCCATTAAACAATCTAAAAATCTATATTTGGTCAAATGCATTAAGGTTTTTGTAGGGTGAGCTTGTTTTTCAACTCTAACCACTGGCTTTGATCACATCACTATCTTGTCACATGTCGGGGCTGTCCTTTTCTACCACCATCAAACCAACACTAGCCGCCAATAATTTCTATGTTGATGTTTTACTCCCCGACTCCTATTCGTTGTCAACCCCATTTGAAGGTTTGTGGTCATATCAAAGACCAGGCATTTGTCCCACCTCTCAAACCCTAGGTGGCACCACCCTAGCTGCCACACCTCCGCTAGGCCACCGCTCCACCAAGCAGTGGACCTAGTTTTTTAATTTCTAGATAAGACCGTGGTCGTATCAGCGACCAAGGGCCATTTTTTATTTTCCCTAGGGTGTTTAAATTTTGCACCTGGTTAGTCTGCGGGCCCTAATAGGGAAGAAAAATTTTGAGGGCCATATATTCTCGCCATGACATCAAAAATTGGCAAATGAGATACCATTGGAAAGTTATTTCAGTGTATTTTCTAGTATTTTTTTGCTATAAAAATATATAGTCAACTAAATTCAACCCTCCATTTTGGGCTCAAAATTCAATATCTTCTCATCATATTTTTTGAATTTGATGATTCCAATTGCATCAAGAAGATATTACAGAGATTTTTCATCAGTCCTTTCCTTTTATTCAGATTCATCTCCACATAATTTCCATTGGTGTTTTTTCTTTTTATGCATTTTTATTATTACTTGGATATCTTGAAGATTAGAGAAATTTTTCTTGCATTGAGGGGCATCATTTCAATTGCATGTCATATTTGGAAGTTTCTATTTGGTTTTGAAGGTCAATATCTTTTCTATATTGGAGATTTTTCAAAAAAAATTATGGGGTTTTCAAGTCATTCTTCAATGATAATGATGGGAAAGGAAAACTATAGACAATGGAGAGATTGCATCATAAATCAACTTCAATCACTTCAATTGTTGCCACATTTGTATGGTTTTGTTCCCCCTCTTGATAATTGTATCCAAAAAATTGATTGGAATTGTCGAAGGTATGATGCTTTAAGGGTTATTGCAATGCATGTTGTTGATGATTTCTTGAAATCTATTGATCATTGTAACTATCCTCACATTATTTGGACTAAGATTTGGGAGCTATATGGACATCCTGATACTCCACCATTCCCTGATGATCATAATTCAAAATTCCATGTGCTTCTTCATCCTTCAGATCATGTACCCCATGATGATATTGTTGTGTAGGAGGTTGATTGTTTGCAATCCATTGAATATTTCAAAAAGGTTGACAAGGTTTCTTCAAATGTTCCTTCTTCTCCATTAGAGATCATTGATATACCTTCACCTTCAGTGATTCTTTTTCTAGAGTCATTGATTGAGGCTTCCATAATTTCTATCCATCCGAACACATTCAGTTTTTCAAACTTGGAATCATAGGATGGATTTGTTTCAGGGATTGCAGACTTGGCTACTTCTATAGGTTTGGAGGACATTCTTGAGGGGATATCTCTCCTCTATTCAAAATCTACTTTAGAGATTTTTCTTGAGTCTTCACATTTCATTGTCTCGACCTTGTATGCGAATCAAGAGACTACCTTGGAGGAACTTTTTTTCTCTTTAGAGATTTCATTTATCAGACTTCTTCCCTCCCATTTCATTATGGAATCAGAGTTTCTTCAACATCCACCATTGGATTGGTTTTAGTCTTCTCTCCATGTTTTTTTACGACACTTCATTCAAGGGGGAAATCTAGTCTCCATCTATTCCTTCAATGGAAGGATTATAGTATTGCAATCTTTGGATCTTGTTCAACATCAATTTCCACATAGTTCTAGTTTGTCACCTTCTTCATTGATTGGGTATGTACCTGATTTGATTGTGGCATCTTCATCTTCAATGACAAAGGAAACACATGAGCAGTTTTCAGAGACATCATAATCCAGATTCATTCTTCCTTCCTTCAATTCCTATCAGGAGTGGGAAGCATCCTTATATTTCTACTTGGTTTTGTTTCTTTTGAAAGGGAGACAAGTTTTTTGTCGACATTGGATCATGTTTTGTCTTTAGACACTTACAATTTTTGCAGGTGATCACATGTTCTAGAGGGGCTACCTAGTCTCTCTATTTCCATCCTATGGGGGGCTATTGATTGTATTGTATCCATGTGATGGATGGTGTACCTAGGGGGTATTATGGAGTCCTCCATCCTTCCTCACTTATCTGCATTTCATCTCCTTTTTGGAGAGGGGTTTTATTCCAACTAGGTTTTCCCCTTTTCTCTATTTATGGGAGATTTGTTGCATTTCATTTTCATTTGTAAATGAGTACCTAAAATGGCCATCATGTAGCCGAGACCCATCATCCATCATTACATAATGATTGCATTTTCATTTCCTCCGTAAATTGCACTTATGGGGGGTGTTGGTGTAATTAATTATTTAATTACACTACCATAAGTTTAATTTGGGTTTTTTATTTAATTAATTATGTCCTAGGTTGAATAATTAGGAAAATAATTAATAATGGGGTCATCGCCCTTTCCATATATTTAGGAGATAAGATTCCTTCTAGAATATCATCTATAACTTATCTCAATCAGTTCATCATTCCCTAGGTAGTTATTTAGGGTTTACATGTTGTTACATGTTGTTTGATCAAGACATATGGCAACATTATAATGCATCTTGTATCTCAACCTTTCCTATATAAGGAAGGTTTGTGTACATTTGTAATCATATTCTATATCATTCAGATAATCTCAATTTCCATTCCTAAGTTGCAACACTTTTTGTGTGGGTGAATTTCTTCTTGGCAAAGGTCCTCTTGAAGGCTACAGCTTCATAGGGAATTGTGCATCCATTATTTCTACAACATGTGACTCTCTAGGATCTTCTTGAAATCTGGCTACAAGAAAAACTACATGCATGATATCTGATCTAGTAGTTAGATATAGCAGTCCTCCAATCATTGATCTATACTTGCTCTGACTAGCCTTGGGAGATTTATCATTCTTAATCGGTTTGCAACTAGTAATGATAGGGGTGCATACCGGTTTAGAATCTTCCATTCCAAAATTCTTCAATATTTCCATAACATACTTTGATTATGAAATGAAAACACCTTTATTTGTCTAATTTTTTTGTAGTCCAAGGAATAAATTCATCTCCCCAAACATAGACATGTCAAACTCTTTCTACATTTCCTCTGCAAACTTCTTGCACATAGTTTCATTGCCTCCAAAAATTATGTCATCAATATATACAACCACAATTAGGATTTGATATTTTTCAACTTTAAAGTAAGATTTTTATCTATGGTACCTTTGTTGAATCCTTGTTGTAGCAAGTACCTATCCAACCTTACATACCAAGCTCTAAGAGATTGATTCAATCCAAATACTGCCTTCTTCAATCTGAAAACTATATTTGATTTTTCTAATAATTGAAATCCTTCTAGTTGTGTATACTTATTCTTGCAATTCTTCATTCAAGAAAGAAAATTTCACATCCATTTGATAAATTTTGATATTCTTGTGTGTTTCGAAATCCAAAAACATCCTAATAGCTTCCATTCTTGCCACTAGAGAAAATGTCTCCTCAAAGTCTATTCCTTCAACTTTTGATTAGCCTTTACACACAAGCCTTTCCTTGTTCCTTACCACTTCTCCATTTTCATTTAGTTTGTTTTTGAATACCCACTTAGTTCCAATCACATTTTTGTTTGTTGGTCTTGGGACAAGTTCCCAAATCTGATTCTTCTCAATCTGCAATAGTTCTTCCATAGCCTTCATCCAAAATTCATCTTTGCATCCCTCCATCACTATTTTATGTTCAACTTCAGAAAGTAAACATAGATTTAACTATTCTTTAGCATCTTTCCTTATTTTTAGTATACCTCTACTCTTATCTCCAATGATTTGTTCTTCAAAATTATTCTTTTGCACATACTTAGGAGTTTTAGGAGTCTTTTCCAGAGCTTCTTCCTCTTCAATCTACACTTCTTTTTAATTATTTTTTTCTTCTTATTTGGAGGAATACTCATTTGATTCATATCCATCTATCACCACTAAATTCTTTTGCAGATCTTCATCAACCAAGTGAAACTTGTAATCTCAACAATAGTTCTCAATATCTTGTTGTAGCATCAGTAATCTTTGCTTCTAGTATAATATCAAAGGAAGATACCTTCATCAAGCCTTGCATCAAAATTTTCTTAGTTTTCTTCATCTCCTCTAAAATAACATTTTCTTCCAAACACTCTGAAGTACTTGACAGTAGGGATCCCTTTCATACGATAGCTCATAGGAAGTGTTTGTGTTGTTTTCTTTTGCTTGAACTTTGTTAAGTATACAAACAATAGTATGACTTTCTTCTCTCCAGTAAACTTCTAGTAGATTTTCTTCTTTCATCATTGTTCTTGCAGCTTCTTGAACATTCCTATTCTTTCTTTCAACCTCTTCATTTTGCTGAGGAGTTGTAGGGGCAAAAAAGTACCTATTTATGCCATCATTCTCACAGAAGATGTTAAAATCATTGGAGGTGAACTCTCCACCTCTTTCAAAATTCAAACATTTTATTTTCATATTCATTTCATTCTTAACCATAACTTTTGAAATGAAGGCAAATAGGGTTGGAATAAAAATGAATTGATAACAATGTACCTATCTTCCTAGTTTCATTCAAAATGTGTGCTATAATATGCAAATGAGGAATAGGAATTAAATCTAACGCAACTAACATTAAAAAGGTAGATTTTGAAAGGGCCAAATTCTATGTACCTTTCACCAAAAGTGCTTTTCAAACCTCACTAAGGAATCATTCACCCTATGGTGAATGGGTCCTAGCTAGTGCTCTGGAAAATCAATTTCTAAGTTATTTTCTTCAATGTTTGCACTCATAGATTCTAGTTGATCACTATCGAAAATCCAAAAATAAAACCTATAGCTCAGCTTCTATGATTTAACAAATTTTCTTGCATCTTTGAAAACTTTACAACTTTCTTCAATCTTGCTCTTCAAATGATCTTCCACCAAAAACTTCCAATCAAAAATCAAAGGAGAGAAATGTTGTTTGTTAGGGAATAGGGGTTTTCCTTGGCCAACCCTTATTTTGGTAATTAAACCTTGAAATGAAACAATACATAAAAGAATGATGAATGAACAAAACAATGTCACAACTCACCACACCTTAATTGAAAGCTTGGATAAATTTGCAAACAATCATGAAGTGGCCTCAATGAATATAGATCTTGATCATGAACTTTGATGTGAAACAATGCCTTAAATAATTCTTGAATCGATCTTAAATGCTACATGAACACATTAGCTCAACAACATGCATGATGCAATACATCTTTGGAATGACAATGGAATCTTGATTTTTGCAATAATTTTCTACAAATATTCTCTTGAATTCCTTGAAAATTCTCTTGAATGCTCTTGTAAAAGTACTCTTGATAGCTTATGAATATCTAGCTTGAAAACTCTAGGATGAACTTAGTGAAATAGCCTTGTATTTATACATAAAATTAATTCCCAAAATTCAAATATCACAACACAACATTGAACTGTAGATTTGAAATCATTAAAATACTACCAAAAACATATTTCAAAGATGGTTCCTAGGTCTAAGTGAGGACCCATTCGCCATAGGGCGAATGGGTCCTAGGCCACTCACCTAGGACACACTTTGGGCAATGTGAAATGTCATGTAAAAATAGGGTCCTAGGACCTAGTTGTTAGTGTAGGTTTTTTTAATATTATTTTTCCTACACATTATTAAGCATACCTTAGGTTATAGGAGATGTGGTTCATGTGAGGACACGTGGCATAATCCATCGATTACATGTGTTGCTCCCACTCACACTTGGGTGGTTGAGTTTCACACCCTCTTTTGGCCTTATATGCCACCTCACAAAACCACTCATCTGTCTCTTTTTGAGTAGGTTATGCCACCTATTTGGCATTTTCCAAGTAGGCATAACTCCCACCTAATTTGGTTATTTGGGAGTTATTACCCCTCTTGGAATTATTTGCCCATATTCTACTATATATTCTGCACTCACCTCTCCCTCCTAACTAGTTCAGGTCTAGCTCCTATCTAGTCTAGATGAGTTCATATTAACTCAATCAATTCAAGGGAGAGTTGAGGCATATTGTATCATTTAGTGTGTGATATAACATCATTTTGTTATTGCACTATATTCCTGCATTCTATCTCTTGCTGCTCTCGTGTGGAAGGTTTATCTTGGTTTTGTAGGTGATCCTGGGTGCTCGAGTTCATCAATAACTCTTACACTAGTGAGAACCCATTCACCATGTGGTTAATGGGTCCTAGGTCACCTACCTAGGACACAGACCTTTAAAAATTAAGTGTTGTGTAATGGCATTTATGAATGTCGGGTTTTATCCCTCATATTTGCAATTAATTAAGCTTGGATTTAAATTAAAAGGGCCAATTAAGGAAAATTAATCTCAATTAACTAATAAAGCCCTAGATTAGTATGAAAGTGGAAAAATACACCTTACAACACCCTAAATAAGGCATAATTAATTCCATTTAGTTTAAAAGGACCCTAAAATTAATGTGAATTTGTAAAACACATTACAACACTAAATTAAGGAAACATTAGGCTCATTTTATTATTAGTTATTCCCAAGTTAAGTGAAAAAGGGATAATTTTTCTATTACTACATTTTACCCCCACTTTAGTGAGAGTATGACCCCATGTCAAAACTCACACTAAAGTAGACATTGAAGACACACATGTATGTAGCAATGACAAAGATACACAATCATACTGTGAACCTCTAAACCTGCAAATGCACAAGAACAAAAAACATGGCTAGATTGTTAGATCAAATGCAAGTAAACAAGCATGAGATATTCCCCATGAAATCCATCTATTTAAACTTAAATAAGGAAAATGAAGAACACAATACAAGAGAAGCATATAAATCCTAATTAAGCCAATATATTTAAGATCCCATGGGGGAATTGGTGCCAATGGAATGTTGCAATTGGCCCTTTCCCAATTACTAAGTTGCAATGTTGAGTGGTTGAGAAATGGTGAAATCTCCCAAAGAGATTTGAGCATAACCTTGTTGTAAATCTTGAAGATGATGAATAGTTGAGTGAAATGGGAAAAATTAGCTCTCAATGTGAAGAGAGTAACTTTGCATGCAATTGTGGATGACAAATGAGGAGAGAAGCCTCCAATTTATAACTTTCAATTTGGAAGAGAAAGTAAGATTTTAGCAATGTGGGACTAACTTTTAATCCAATGGTTGAATGGCACATGTCATGATGTGAATTGTTAGTGGTTGTGCACATTTTGGCCAAAGTGCCAATAAATGCATTTATTTTGAATTTGAATTTGTGAAATGACTTGTTGAAGAGGGAAGGGAAATGAAGTTAATGTCACTTGGCTCAAGGCCAAGGACATGTAAGAGGCCTTAAATGCCTTGTTGGAAGGACCAAGTCCACTTGGCCTTTTTGAATTCAAATGAGGGAATATTCCTTTTTGATTCCATGTGAGGGAAAATAGAGAATTAAATAAATCAAAGTAATTGATTTATCGTGCAAGTTGCATTCTCTAGAGGATTTTAGAGAGAGGGATTAACTTAATCAAGGTTCTGATTAATTTAATGAAGAATTAGATGATGTGACAATTTAGACTTAAATAGATGAATTAATTTAAATCAGAATTGAGAGGAAATGATTTGATTTATTTTACTCAAAGAGGAATATGTTAGATTAAATCAAATAAGGTTTAATTTATTTAATTTAATAGGACTTTAGGGATTTTAATCAAATAAAATGATTTATTTAATTAATTTAATCAAATGAATAATGATTCATTAGATTAAGAGACAGGATTATGATGAATTGCTAAGAGTATGATTCTAGAGGAAATGATGTTAGTAATCGGGATCAAGTGTGCCAAAACGACATTTATACATTTTCCATGTCTACACATAGAACATCAAAGACCAAGAAGATCAAGCTCAGATTGTCCAATGCGATGTGGAACTTCAAGTTGTCCACTAGATGATTCTTCCAATAAAGTGTCTTAGTGAGAAATTCATACCTCTATGTTGGCTCTCATTACTAACCATACTAAAGCTATCCCTCTAATAACTTCAATAAGGTGCCACAAAATGAAACGAAACAAAGGTGTGGCAAATGAGAGAATCATATTAGTCTCCCATACCATATCAAATATATAATCCTGAAAAATTCAATAAGGCACCACAATGCAAGGCAAGGCTCCACGGGAAAGCAAGGTGTGTTATGTGAGGTGGCCTTGAATTTATGGTTTCAAGCTTCACAAGGTCAACAAGTTGTATTATGCCAAACACTTATGAACATTATACACAGGTTTTTGTTCAAGGGGATCTTTCTTTGTTTGTGTAAGGTCTTCTTCTTAGGGATCATCATGCCTAATGTCTCCAAGAGAGGAAAATTCAAGAGTAAAAGATTCACAACTTAGGGAATGCAGTGTGTCGCATCACCACTAAGAGGAAAGGAATACGCTAAGAAATATCACACTCTTGGAGGACATCAAACCCTATGAAACCACCAACAAAAGGACACATCACAAGAAAAAATAAAATCACACCATGAAACATGAAAAATGTTGAAATATATCATCGATGTATGCCCCCACTTTAAAGCAGTTGCTAACACCATTGTTGTTAAGCCCTATTCCAAGTCATATATTTATGAAATAAAGCTATGTCATGAAAAAGGAGGGAGGGGTTGCCCCCAAAAATACATAAGGGATCTATGGATTCAGGGTCAATATGTCTTTGCTACAATGTTGTTGTAGAGCTCAGAAATGTCACCATTACCCAACTACTCATAGAACTAGAAGAATGACACAAGAAGAGTGAAAAAAAAAATCCTTTGGTTCAACATGGATGAGACCTAAAATTTTTTATGCCTTGCATCATCCCCAAAAGGAAAACACAAGACAAGACAAAAGATAAAATTTCTACAACATATAGAAGAATGTATATACATATAGAGGAATGTATAAAAAGAGAGAGATACGTTAAACTAAATAGTACGGGGGATCACATTACGCACATGTAATCACATAAAGAAACATGAAAATGAAAACAATTCAAAAGACTAGTAAGGAACATGTGATTCAACCTATAGCAGGTCGTCTACATCCCTATCTCAGTCAATAAATATGGAAGGCAGACAACTAGCCAAAGGGACAACATAAAATTCGAATACTAGGATAGGGCTATCTAACCCCTTGCCCCCACTAAGTGTAGGACAATGATGAGCCAAGATAGGTGATGAGAATGAGCTCATTGCAATAAAGAGAATGATTCGCAATGAATGTATAACATGTAATAGTGAGCATACTAAGATCCTACAACTATTACATGGAAAGGTGCAAAAGGATATGCTTTAAGGGCTTATTTTTATGATATCAAACTTCTTAAATATTACTTTTAAAGAATGACACTCATCGGTACTATGTCCAAGGGTTCTATGATATTGATAGTAAGACATGTTTGCGTTATTAGGAGTTGGATTTGTATTTTCTCTAATGGGTGGTAATGTTATGAGTCTTTGATCTAGAAGTACATGTAAGATTCTCTCATTTTTAGACATAAGACATGGAAATTTGAGTTTATTGAGTTTGTAAGGATTTTGTTTCCTACTTGATTCACTGACTTATTGAGGTAGATGTTAAGGAGGGGGACCTAAGATGATCATATCATCCTTGTGAGGCATTGGTTGTTCCTTAGGAAGGAGGACACTTATGTTGGGAGGAGGATCTTGATATCCTAATCCTTTTATTTGTTCAATATGAGGTTGCTCCAAAATTTTATGAATTTTATGCTCATTAGTTATGTCACATCCTTGTTTTTTTAAAATCTTAAAGCCTTGGCCATAAGTCTCTTCAAGGTTTATAGGTGTGTTGGTCACCTTATTAACATAAGAGTGATAGGTAAGCAATTGATTAGAGGAGCTACGCTCACTTTTTGTTGAAAGTTTAGGCTTATTTTGTGACTCGATTTCAAGATGTAAAAGGCCAAACATTTCAAGTTGTGTTGGTTGTTTAATGGAAGGATAAAAGGATGCATTATTCTCAAGATTGTTAAGGCAATTGTTTATAAACTTATGCATGCTAGCATCATATTCTCCAATGATATCAACTTCACGAGGATGCTCTTTAGGAGTTGGGTGAGAATGAGTAGGTTCAATTTCATTAGGATCATTTCCAAAAAAAAAAATTGAAACATCAACCAAAGAGAATAAGGACTTCCATGCATTGCTAAAATGTTTATCCATTTTTAGGTTTCTAGATTTAAAACAAGGTAATTTTCTGATTACACTATGTAAAAAGCTGAAAATGAAATCTTGTAAATGTAATTTTGATATCACACAATGCTCTGAATGTACCAAATTAAGCTAGATATGATGAAACTAATGAAACAAAAATTCTATAAACCCAAACAAAAATCTAAAAGCAGTAAACAAAAGTGCAGAAATGAAGATTTTAATGCCCAAAAATTCAAATTATGACCTAATCAGGGACTCATTCGCTCTAGGGAAAATGGGTCCTAGATGAGGTTTTTGAAACAAGTTTTTAAAGATTTCTAAGTGTTTTCTAGTGGTTTTCAGATTCAGGTTTTTTACAAGTTTTAGTTTTAGTTTTTTTGTAAACTCAATGTGAAATGCAATTGCAAAATGTAACAAAATGATAATCTAGAAGACCTAGTTTGATATGCAATTTTTATTTGAATTTTCAATTGCAAGTTAATATGATGTAAATGATATGCAAGATGACTGATTTGTTTTGTGTTTTTAAGAATTAAAGAATGCAAAACATGCAATCCTAAAACTTTTAATGAGATGCCAAGTTGAATGCAAATTAGACACCCTAAATGAGACCAAATTCAATGCAAATTAATGCAAAATATAAATATAGGATGAAATAGGATTCCAAAATCAAAAAATACAATGATCAAAGATTGGGTTCACCAAAATGAAATGAAGGAAAATAGGGTTGGAATCAAAATTAATTGATAACAACGTACATATCTTCCTAGTTGAATTCAAAATGTGTGTTTAATATGCAAATGAGGAACAAAAATTAAATTCTAGCCCAGCTAACAGTCAAAAGGAAGATTAGGAAAGGGTCAAATGTTGTGTAACTTTCACCAAAAGTTCTTTTTTAAACCTCACTAAGGACTCATTCGCCCTATGGTGAATGGGTCCTAGCTAGGGCTCTAGAAAATCAATTTTTCGGTTCTATTTTTCAATGTTTGCAGTCCCAGATTCTAGTCGGGCACTATAAAAAAGCTGAAAATAAAACCTATAGCTCAGTTTTTGTTATTTGAAAACTTTTCTTTCATCTTTGATAACTTTGAAACTTTCTTCAATCTTTCTCTTCAAATGATCTTCAACCTAAAACCTGCAATCACACATCAAAGGAGAGAAAATGTTGTTTGTTAGGGAATAGGGGTTTTCCTTGGTCAAACCCCATTTTGGTAATTAAACCTTGAAATAAAACATGAAAAAATACATAAAGTAATGATGAATGAACAAAACAATGTCACAAATCACCACACCTTAATTGAAACCTTGGATAAATCTGCAAACAAGCATGAAGTTGCCTCAATGAATGTAGATCTTGATCATGAACTTTGATGTGAAACAATGCCTTGAATATTCTTGAATTAACCTTGAATGCTACATCAACACATTAGCTCAACAACATACATGATGCAATACATCTTTGGCATGACAATGGAATCTTTATTTTTAAAATAATATTCTACAAATCTTCTCTTGAATGCCTTGAAAATGCTCTTGAATGCTCTTGTAAAAGTACTCTTGTTTTCTTATGAATATCTAGCTTGAAAACTCTAGGATGAACTTATTGAAATAGCCTTGTATTTATACATAACTTAACAATAATTCTCAAAAGTTAAATATCACAAGCCGACATTAAATTATAGATTTGAAATTATTAAAATACTACCAAAAACATATTTCAAAGAGGGGTCCTAGGTCTAAGTGAGGACCCATTCGACATAGGTCGAATGGGTCCTAGGAAACTCACCTAGGACACACTTTGGGCAATGTGAAATGTCATGTTAAAATAGGGTCCTAGGACTTAGTGAGGACCCATTCACCATGTGGTAAATGAGTCCTAGCTCACCTACCTAGGACACACACCATCAAAAATTAAGTGTTGTGTAATGAAATTTATGAATGTCAGGTTTATCCCTCAGAATTTGCAATTAATTAGGCTTAGATTTGAATTAAAGGGTTCAAGTGAGGAAAATTAACCTCAATTTATTAATAAAGCTCTAGATTAGTGTGAAAGTGTTAAAATACACTTTGCAACACCCTAAATAAGGCACAATTAATTCCATTTAGTTTAAAAGGACCCTAAACTTAATGTGAATGTGTAAAACACATTACAACACTAAATTAAGGATACATTAGGCTCATTTTACTATTATTTATTCCCAAATTAAGTGAAAAAGGCATAATTTTTCCATTACTACAACTTTAAATGCTTTAAAATTGTCTAGAGAGCTTCTAATTTTTCTTTGAGAAAAGTAACCCATGTCATTCTAAAATAATCATCAATCAATAGCATGAAATACATGTCACCTTGAAGACTTCTTACTCTTGTAGGACCACAAAGATTTGTATGTACTAATTCCAAGTTTCCAGTAGAAGATTATTCTTTGACTTTCAAGCTTCTTCTTGTTTGTTTTCCAATTTGACACTCCTTATAGACAACATTGATAAGCTTTGTAATATTTGGAAGATCTCTCACACTTGAACTAAATTGATTCTTAATAGGTTATCAAAATGAATGTGGCACATCCTCCTATGACATAACCAACTTTCATTAATGTGAGTCATAAAGTAGTGAGCATAAACACCCTTAAGTTGATAAAAAATTCCATCTGTCTTTCTAGCTGCAATCATAAGAGCCTTTTTTGATCTCACATCCATCATCCTGAAACATAATATTGTATCATTTTCTACACATTTTTCCAACACTCAAGAGGTTATGCCTTAAACCCTTAACATAGTAATCATCATTAGTATTATTCTTGCCATCAAAACCAATAGAACCTTTTCCAGATATCTTAGCAGGTGTATCATCACCAAATCTAACACATCCTCCTTCATATTTTTTAAGTTTAAAAAAAATACTCTTGTCACAAGTCATATTATTAGAGCATCCAGTATCAATGATCTAGTAGTTCTTCTCATGTTTAGCATGAAAATCAGATACCAAAGTACCTTCAGTCTTACCCTTTGTCTCTAGAGGGCTTTCCTTAACACATCTCTCAGAGATAGCAGAAATAGATTCATCTTTTAAAGACATGAAAAAGAATTCGCCATCATCATCATCTCTATAATCAGATTCATCATCAGAAATACTTGTATCTTCTCTAACATAATAACTTCTTTTAATCATCTTACCTTTGTTCTCCTTGTTTTTGTTATTGAAAGCTCTGTTTGGAAATCTTGAAGCATAATGGCCTATTTTCCACAGCTAAAATATTTGAAAGGAAACTTACCATTGTACTTTCCAATATACTTCTTCATTCTCTTTATAAAGTTGGCTTCCACATCATCAATATCCTCCTAATCTGATTCCTTAATCTCCTCTGATTTGCCAACCTTAAAAGTAGTCTCAACTTTTGCACCACTATTTGTACCCAATTCTCTCATCTCAAAAGTAGTTAAAGATCCATACAAATGATCTTTGGTATATTGATTTAGATTTGCAAATTCCTCAATAGCAAAAATTTTATGACTATAAAATTTAGGAAGAGTTTTGAGAATTTTCTTTACCACTTCTAGTTCTTTGAGTTTTCCACCAAGACCTCTGATGGAATTGACAACTTCATCTACCTTTTGCATATAGCTTGTAAAATTTTCATCTTCAAACATCCGCAGGTTCTCAAACATGATCTTTATATTTTGCATATTATCTTCTTTGTCCTTATCATCTCCTTCATAAATGCTTTCTAACTTTACCCAAATTCCAGATTCATAACTTTCACTAATTTAGAATTAGCAAGAGCATTTAATAAAGCATACCTTTCTTTACCATAGCTTTCATAGGCCTTGATCTCAACATCAATACTTGGAGAATTTGCAGGTGTAGTAAATCCATTCTCAACAGACTTCCAAACATCAAATCCAAGATAAACCAGAAAACCTTCCATCCTTTTCTTCCAAAATAAATAATTCATTCCATATAACATAGGAATCTCTTTCTTGTGCACCATCCTAGATCTACCTCAAGAAGTTAATATTTCTTCCAAGGAACCTTTCCTTGATACTAATTATTGAATGCACAAGACAACCGAGAGGGGGTGCATCAGTTGTACCTTAAAACTTCAAAACCCTTACAAACATTCAAATCCACATTAATCCAATTAACCCTTAAGTTGTTATAATGATTTAGCATGAAAGGAATGTTGGATGTTGTGGTTGTGTTGCTGATATGTGGTTGTCATTGATATCAACACTATTAGCATTGATGTCTTGAAGGTTGTATATGTCGAGGATATTGAGAAAATTATATTAAATATGTTGAAGGTTGTCTGTGAAGCTTTGAAGTTCAGTTTGGTGGAAAATTTAGTACATTGGTATTCAAAAGTTATGCTTTAAAGGGTTTGTTTCTGAGCCTATCTAATTTATACTCTGAAAGTTTCAGAGGTACGCATCAAGATTGGAGCAAGTTGTGTGTTTTTGTGTTCTTGCAATTATACTATTATTATAGTTGGTGTTTCTGGAAGAAGAGAATGTAATTCTATTGATTTGAGTTATTGTGTATGCTCCTGTGATGTTCGTTGATGTTCAGTTGGCGCACATTGACATTTGTTCATGAATTGGGCCGACAGTTTGTATTCATTTATTCTTTTATTTTTGGCCGACAAAGTTGTTGTAAAGTGCGAAAATCTTAAATTCCAAACTTCGACAATTACTTAAAATAAATTCCATTATATTCCAAATAAGTCGTCATCACATCCATTCATTCATTCAAAAGAACAAGTCGAAATACATACATCGACATAAAGGTCAAAAAGATAACATCATAATATTCAGTCTAAATCTTACAAGTGTCGAAAAACACATTTCATATAAATATAACAATGAAGGATACATATCCAGTTTACAATTTCGAGACTTAGGCATTCAATCGCCATAAGCTTGTCAATTTATACATCAAGAATAATAAAGCATTTAAATTGAAGAATCAGTCAATCGATCTTCCATCCATAATCAATCTTCAAAAAAAGACAAGAACAAGAATCAAGCGCTTTTTTTGCCCAACCTCGAAGCTTACGCTTCCCCGGAATTTCTTAGTCAATCAAGAAATACCCGACCCTGCACGAATCGCTTAGCAAAAAGCAGTCTACGAGCAAGATGGAATCTGGTGCATGCCTAGTACTACTAGTAATTCACAAGCAGTTTCATTTTTCTAATTCAGTTAAGAAAGAAGCAATTTCGATACTAGGATATGGTAGAGAGCTCAAATAATCCATCTATTTCAATGGTACAAAAATTACTTGGCCAAGTAAAATGTCATGCACGACAAATAAAAGTAGTTTTGGAAAAGCAAAACTACACTCTCTATTAACCCATATTCGACACCCATCCCGGAAGGTAACTTTCCCAAACACATAACATGACATGAGAATTCTTTATCAAGCATGCATGGTTCAAACAATCAAATACAGTCTTTCGCAATCTTTCAAAACATTAACTGGAAACATCGTTTAAAATGAAAATAGTTTAAAAAATACTACTTTTCATTGTTCCATTTCGTAAAAAATTGAAAAATCATTGTTTTAATTGAGTCATTTAAATAATCAATAAAGTTTCAAAAATGAAGGTGTATCTCTAGTATGTTGAATAACACATATAAAAACATAAATTAAAAGAGTACACATTCAGTTATTTCATACTCTTATTTAATTTAAGTTATTTAAATAATCGTTCTGAATGTTTTCAAAAATAGACCAAAACTCAAGTTAAAATATCTTATTTCAAGTTAATCCTATTTTCAACGTTTAAATATCAATTATTTATCAAATTAAATCTAACTATTTTAAAATTCTGAGTTTTAACAGTTTTCATAAAAAGTGAAATATTCAGTTTTCCATAATTCTCATTTCAAGAATAGAGTTAAAATTCCAAGTTAAAATTCTGTTTTTTTGAGTTTTTCTGTCAACAATCTTTGTTTTATGTCAGCATAATTCAACTAATTTGTATCAGCATAATTTCATTTTTCTCAATATTGTAAGTTCATTTCCAAGTTTAATATGGTTTTCTAATCTTCAGTTTATTGTTCTAAGAACGATTTAAATCAGAATTTATCTAATTCTCAACATAAATAAATAAAATTTCTGTTTCTAATCTTTTCTTGAATTCTGGAAATAGAATACAGATGGATTTACTAAAACAAAGATTGTGATCTAATTGATTTATCATTCAATCTGTGTCTCTAAATTTGCTTAAAATTCTGAAATATAATACAGTTCGATTCTATTTTCAGTTTAAACAAATTTGCAAGTATAATTTTAACATTCTAAGTTTTAAATCTTTCTTTTTCCTAATTTGTATCCATCAAGATCTTCTTTAATTTTCTAATACATATTTTTTAGAATTTAAAATAGAACTTCAAAGATCTAATTCAGAATTAGATATACAAATTCCTACCTATTGAAATTTGGTTTTTTTGAATATGGCAGTCTCCTGTGTATCTTGCTATTTCTAGAGTTTTCCTGTCAGTGCCTTATCTTTGGCCACCACTAGCTCCTTCTCTTTTTATGTGATCTTTTTTTAGTGTTGCCTTACTATTGAAGGTTGTGCGTGGGAGAAGGGAGTGAAGTATTTCCAGTGCACTTCCTCCTTTTCTACCTTTCAATGCCCCTCCACCAATCTGATTTCTTTTGGTACCTCTGGTGACTGCTTGGTTCCCTAACAAGCTGCGTGGAATGGGGGCGGGTGAAGACTGGCCGCACCTTATCCCTGCAGTGTATGTGGGGAATGCGAGGGAAGAAGCAGTGTGTTCCTTCCATGGCCGCACCCTCCTCCATCTTCCTTACTGTTGGGTGGGCTGGGTGGATTTCCAACTGGTTGCGTATGGAGGAAGCTTCCCTAGGCCGCGCCTTCTACCTTAGTTCATGGAGTGTGAGTAGAAGCTAAGGCGTGGGGTGAAGGAAGAACAAATCTTCTTTACCCTTCTTTGAATTTTTGGATTCTCTCTTCCTGGCTGCGTGTGGGGCTTTTTAACAGACTTAAACAACAGTATAACATGAAATCAAAGACTCTCTCTGCCTAACTCCCTAGCGCGTATCTGGTCTTTCCACAAAAACTAACCACAGTCTCTAACAAAATTACTCTCTCCTCCTGCAGTGTCTGGTAAAATCTAGAATAATAATAGACAACCATTCTGAGATGAATTTTTCCTCTATTTTCTCTAATTTCAAAATCAATTCCATGTGAAGATTTTTCCCCAAATTTTTCTGTGTCTCCATTTCGGATTTTCTTCTGTATATATTTTTCATGCATTCATGCATAATCCAGATCCACTATTCTCTCAAAATTGATCTTCAGATCAATTTCAAACTCTTAGTTAAAGATATTTTAAGATATTTAAATCAACTGAGTTCAATTTTGATTGTAATTTTCAATTTTGCAGTTTTGAACGGAAATCAGTTTCCATTTCACAATTTAACTAAATTTAAAGATGAATTCTATTTATAAATATAAAATTCATTTATTTTCACTATCTCCAATTTAAATATCATTTAAATTTTAAAATAACTTTATTAAACTAAATTTAATCAAAGTCAAGTTTAAAACAATATTACATTTAATTTTCAAAATTTCAACTTCAAATTCCCAAAATAAAAACAAACAATCTATTTTATTTAAATTATGTTAAATTTCATAATTTAATGAAATCATCATATACGAAAATGCAATTTCCAATTTTTTTTAAGAAATCACACTAAACTAAATTTTTCAATTCGAAAACATAATATACGCACGAGACATTAAAATATCAATCTACGTGAGTGTGTGAGATCCCATCTATTCACATACGTCAATCGGCTAAACAACTCTACCTGATCGTTGTTCTTGCCTTCAACCTCTTTCACCTGTTTTCCTACGTTCACTTGCACTCGATTTATCATCAGTAATGACAAACCCCGAAATAAATATAAATACAATTCAAATCATCATAATTGCATTTTGATTTCAATTTCATTTCGATCTCAATTTCATTTCAATGTAACTATCATTAAATAATCATTAAATAATCCTTCAATTTCTATCTAAATCTCGACATAATAATTAATGTCTGCATTTAAATCAATCAACGAAAATCCATACCTGATAGTTGTTAATGTAATTCCATGAAGCGGATATATAAGAGCGATTATTTTCTTCATTTGAGATGTGTGTGTGAGAAGTGTGTATGCAAAATGTGTGAATAGGGATCAAATCATTCGATTGTAAAGCAAAGTGTGAAGAAGTGTTTTTGTCCCTAATTGGAACTGTCATTGGGATTTTGAAGAAGTTAATTTATCAGCTCAAACTCTTTAGATGGATTTAATCCAAAAAATTTATGTAAGACAATGTGTCTTCTTTGAGAATTGAGCTCTAGGCAGTGTGCTTGAATGCATGTGCGTTCCTTATTCATTTTACTTATACTTTTAACAAGGCATAACTTTTGGATTAACCTTCGTCATGGTTTTTCCCCTAATAGGGTTTCCATGCAAAAATCTTGGTGTTATGTGTATTTCTGATGTATTATTGATTCATGCTTTCACTCTTATTTATCAGATCTGAGATTAAAGGTTAATAAAGTCAAATAATTTTTAAATTCTATGACAATTGATTCACCCCCCCCCCCTCTCAGTTGTCTATTCTTTTTTTTCCAACAATTGGTATCAGAGAAGGTTCTTATGAAGAAGTTTAATAGCTTGAGGTAATCCGAGATGGCATCATACAAGAAGGATAGTCCTAGATTCGATGGAACAAACTACTCTTTGTCAAAAGCAGGAATGGAGTGTCATTTTAAGTGCATTGGTGATCCCTTTTGGAAGATTACAAAGAATAGATATGTTATTCCTCAAAATGGTCCCTCTACTCCTGATGAGATCAAAGAAGCTAAAACAAATATCAGGGCTATAGAAGCATTATTGAGCTCTATGATAGATTCAGAGATGACAAATGTGATGTGTTTGAAAATAGCATATGAGATCTGGAAGAAGCTAGAAAAATTGTATGAAGGAGATGTACAAGTGAAAGTTGCTAAGCTACAAAGTCTGAAAGGTAAGTGGGAAAACTTGAAAATGAGCGAAGATGAAAACATTATTTCTTTCATGCAAAAATTAAATGATCTAGTGATGGGTATAGATGTTCCGATGGAATCTTGGATGAAGAAGAGATTTTAGCTAAAGTAATTAGATCATTGCCTACCTCTTACAAAATGAAAGCTCATGTTATTGAAGAACTCGGGACAGTAAAAAATGTGACAAGAGATATGCTGATTGGTAAGCTTGCTACCTTTGAATTAAGTGAATTTGGTGATTCTACTCCTAAGATAGAATCTGCATTAAAGCTACTGTATCCAAAAGAAACCAACAGAGATATGATATGGGAGAAAGTTCCAGAAAGACATTCAAGTATGAAGATGAAGAAAGAGAGTTAGAAGAGCTGGAAGCATTAATTGTGAAAAAAGAAGCCAGAGGACAAGGTAAGTATAAAGGAAATTTTCCTATTAAATGTTTCTCTTACAATAAGATAGATCATTTTTCATCAAGGTGTCCTGAAAGAGTTCCTAGGTCCAACCCTGACAAGGCTAGAATTCAAAATAAATCTTATTATGTTGAAGAAGGTGTTACTAATGATGAATCTGATAAAGAAAATGGAAATGAAGATGGATGGATATATTTATATCAAGGAAAATGGTTTGGTTTCCACTGAATCTGCTAGTGATAAGAATATTGAGAAAGCTCTTGCAGCCAGAATTGAAGAAAAGGATTAGTGGGTGATTGATAGCAGGTGCTCACATCATATGACTAGTCAAAAAGCAAGTTTATAAGCTTGGAGAAATATGACGGTGGTTTTGTAAGATTTTGAGATAACAATGATGGTGTGATTTGTGGCAGAGGCACTATTTCTCTTGGTGGCAAATATAATATTGATGATGTCCTTTATGTTGATGGATTGAAGCATAATCTTTTGAGTGTTGGACAAATGGTTGACAAGGGATACAATCTTTAGTTCAAAGATGGAAAATGTAGGATACTAGGAAGTTCTAGAAATGTAATTGCTTCAAGTACAAAGACAAGAGGTACCATTTTTCACCTAAGTGTTGCTAGTGAAAGCTGGTTAATTTCTCAAGTTGATGTAAGCTGGTTATGGCATAGGAGGCTGTGTCATGTGAATTTTGATAACATTGTCAAAGTAAGCTCCACTCAAGTAGTTAGAGATATTCCTAAGCTATTGAAGCCTACTAACACCATATGCAAGGAATGTCAGATGGGAATGCAGACTAGAATTTCCTTTCGGGGAAAACAACATCATTCTAATGGAGTACTGGAGTTGGTGCATACTAATCTATGTGGTCCCTCAAGAATTGGAATCCTACAAGGAGAAAGGTACTTTATGTTGATTATTGATGATTACTCTAGGATGATATGGGTTGCTTTCTTGAGAGAAAAACATGAAGCATTAGAAAAGTTCAAAAATTTCAAAGCTATAGCTGAGAATGAGACAGGTTTAAATATTAAATGCTTAAGGTCAGACAGAGGTGGTGAATTCACTTCCTGGGAGTTCAATTCTTTATGTGAAGAGCATGGAATCAAAAGATAGTTATCTGCTCCTCGGAATTCTCAACGGAACGGAGTTGTTGAGAGAAAGAACAGAACAATTATAGATGTTGCTAGAACTATGATGTTGGAAGGTAATGTTCCTCATATCTATTGGAGATAAGTTGTAAGCATTGTTGTATATACTATCAACTCGGTAAATGTCAATAGTAATTCTGGTAAGACTCCTTTTGAGTTGTGATTTGGTTATAAGCCTATTGCTAAATATTTAAAAATCTTTGGAAGTAGATTTTATATCAAGAGAGATGAAGATATGGGCAAGTTTGATGCTAGGAGTGATGAAGGAATCTTTCTAGGTTACTCTACTAAGAGCAAGGGCTATTGGTGCTATAATAGAAGATTGAAGAAAATGGTTGAAAGTGAAAATGTCACAGTTGATGAGGACACTGCTAGATCATCCAAATATTATGGATATGATTTAGATGACCAACATGATAGTACTAATAATGGAAAGAATTATCAAACACAGAATCAAGCTCAAATTGTTCTGGTGAATCAAGAGAGTCTAGAAGGAGAAGCTAGTGGAAGTGCAGAAGAAAGAACAGAAGTACCAGAAGTTTGAGAGAATCCCAAAGTTCTGAGGTAGGTAAAGCTAAATAATTCTGAAAATAAGATTATAGGAGATAAGAACAAAGGTGTACAAACTAGAAGAAGAATTGGAGAAGAGTATTGTCTGATTTCCAAGATTGAGCCCAACAATGTCAATGAAGCATGTAAAGATGAATATTGGATGGAAGCAATGAAGGAAGAACTAATGCAGATAGAGAAAAATGATACATGGATTCTTGTTCCTAGACCATAGGATAAAAATGTGATTGGAACCAAATGGGTCTTTCGAAATAAGCTGAATGAAAAAGGTGAAGTGGTTAGGAATAAAGCAAGAGTGGTATGTAAAGGGTACTCATAGATGGAAGGTATTGATTTTGAAGAAACCTTTTCCCATGTTGCTAGAATTGAAGCTTTAAGATTGTTTCTTTCTTATGCTACTTTTAAGTACTACAAATTTTATCAAATGGATGTAAAGTCAACATTCCTAAATGGTGAGCTAGAAGAAGAAGAATATGTTGAGCATTTAGATGGATTTCAACTGACTAACAAAAGAGATATGGTTTGCCGATTGAAGAAAGCAGTATATGGACTCAAGCAAGCCCCTAGATCCTGATATGCTAGACTAGATAAATACTTGTTGAAGCTTGGATTCAATAAAGGTACTGTTGACAGTAATCTATATTTTAAGATGGATCGGGATAAAGAGTTGATTATTGAAGTCTTTGTTGATGACATCATTTTTGAAGGTAATGATGACTTATGTATGAAGTTTGCTGATGAAATGAAAAGTGAGTTTGAGATGTCAATGATTGGAGAACTGAAATTATTTTTGGGATTGAAAATTACTCAGTCAGATAATGGAATCTTTATATCTCAATCCAAATATGTAAGAGAGTTACTAAAAAAGTTTGGCATGGAAGACTCAAACCCATTTGGTACACCCATGGTAATCGGATGCAAGTTAACACAAAATGATGATTCTCCTAAGGAAAATCAAACAAGATACAGGTCAATGATCAATGGATTACTTTATAATTTGACTTAGACCAAACCTGACATCATGAATGTTGTATGTATGGTTGCTAGATATCAAGCTGATCCAAAGGAATCTCATGTGACTATTGTGAAGAGAATTTTCAGATACTTGAAAGGGACAGTTTACTTTGGTCTTTGGTATCCTAAAGATGATGATCTTACCTTGAGCTCCTTTACTGACGCAAATTGGTAAGGAGATGTGGATGACAGGGAAAAGTACTAGTGGTGGTGCCTTCTTCTTGGGGAAGAAGTTGGTGTCTTGGTTAAGTAAAAAGCATAATTCCATTTCCTTATCTACTACTGAGGCATAATATATTATTGCTACAAACAATTGTACTCAAGTAATATAGATGAAGCAGATGATGAGAGATATCAGAATTGAGTATGATGAGCCTATTGCTATATTTTATGATAATTCAAGTGCCATAAACATTTCTAAGAATCTGGTGCTGCATTCCAAGACAAAACATATATCTATCAAATATCATTTTTTTGGAGACAAAGTGAGTGATAAAGAAGTCAGACTGGAGTATGTGCCTACTAAGGAACAGATTGAAGACATCTTTACTAAGACATTTCCTAAGGATACTTTTGAGTATCTCAAAGAGAAGTTAGGGGTGATTTCCCCTCCTAATCGAAACTAAGATGCAATTCATTGCATCAGTCTATGCATTCATAGTCATATCTTGATTCATATTGATGTTGTGGTGGCTGCTACTCAGGGGGAGTAGTCAGATGATTCAAATATGTGGTTTAGAGCTTGTGTACCTTTTCCATTGATGCCAAAGGGGGAGAAGATTAATGTGAAAAACTTTGTAAGAACTAAGGGGAATAAGATGCAAGAGCTAAAAGTAAGGGGGAGAAGAATAGTATGAATGTGTTAGTTGTGTTGATGGTATTTTGCACATCATGTGTTTCCATCAATTCCAAAGGGGGATATTGTTAGATGTTGTGGTTGTGTTGCTGATATGTGGTTTTCATTGATTTCAACACTATTAGCATTGATGTCTTGAAGGTTGTATATGTCGAGGATATTGAGAAAGTTATACTAAATATGTTGAAGGTTGTTTGTGAAGCTGTGAAGTTCAGTATGGTGGAAAATTCAGTATGTTGGTATTTAGAATTTGTTCTTTAAAGGGTTTGTTTATCAACCTATCTAGTTTATTATCTGGAAGTTTCAGAGGTATGCATCAAGATTGGAGCAAGTTTTTTGTTTTTGTGTTCCTATAGTTATTTTGTTACTATAGTTGGTGTTTCTAGAGGAAGAGAATGTAATTTTAGTAATTTGAGTTGTTGTGTATGCTCATGTGATGTTCGTTGATGTTTCGAGATCATGGTTATCCTTTTTGCACATCTGGATTGATCGTTGTGATCGTGATCCAAGATTTTTCCTTTGTATGTTCGGGTTTTCATGTTCTTGGTCGACATGGTGGTTGTAGCGTGTTGTGAATCAGTGTGGATTAATTTTTGAATATTTGGCATGTTTGAGAATGTTCTTTTAGGTCTTCATTATGTTGTGACCGACTTTGATTGGTGCGCAATGAGATTTATTCATGAATTGGGCCGACAGTTTGTATTCATTTATTCTTCTATTTTCAGTCGACAAAGTTGTTGATGTAATTCTATGAAGCGAATAAATAAGAGTGATTGTTTTCTTCATTTGAGATGTGTGTGAGAGAAGTGTGTATGTGAAATGTGTGAATAGAGATCAGATCATTCGATTTTAGAGTAGAGTGTGAAGAAGTTTGAGCAAAGTGTGAAGAAGTGTTTCTGTGCCTAACCGAAACTGTCATCAGGCTTTTGAAGAAGCTAATTTCTTAGTTCAACCTCTTCAGATGGATTTAATCTAAAAAATTTATGTAAGACAGTGTGTCATTTTTGAGCAATGAGCTCTAGGAAGTGTGCATGAATGCATGTGCATTCCTTATTCATTTTACTTATACTTCTAACAAGATATAACTTGTGGATTAACATCCATCGTTTTTTTTCCCCTAATAGGGTTTCCATGCAAAAATCTTGGTGTTATGTGTGTTTCTGATGTATTGTTGATTCATTCTTTCACTATTATTTATCAGATCTAAGATTAAAGGTTAATAAGGTCAAATAAGTTTTAAATTCTATGACAACTGATTCACCCCCCCTCTCAGTTGTCTATTCTTGTTTTTCCAACAAGGAAAATAACATAAATTAAAATAGATCAACATAAGGCACAGAAAAACATCAAATTTACATGGAAAACCCAAGATGAGAAAAACCACGATGAGGATTAGCTCACAATATAAAGTAATATCAACATTGAATATAATAAGGCTCATTTTAAGAGGGATCGCTACCCAAGATAAAGAAAGGCTCACTACCATAATAGAAAATATGATAGAGAAGAGTGTTACAATGAGATATCCATCTCAAAGAAATAGAAAAATCCACCACAATATCATCAACACCTTCATAGTCTTTTTGAGGAATTGTAGACACCTTCTGCTCACTACATTTAGTAATCTAACACATGAAAACTTGTACTGCACTTTACAAATTCACACCCTACAACTCTACAATTTTCATTACTCGCATCATGTGCATCTCTCTTCACATCCCTCAACAACTCAAATCATGTTTATACTATCTTCAACCTAGAAATCATTCTCCAAGGTCGGCTATGTACTTCAACCGTACAAATTCAAATTAGGTAGGCACCAAAACATTCCTATGATGGAAAGGAATGAAGGTGGACCACAACAAACCTTATCTAGTAACTAAATCCACTCATACATGTCATGCCACACTTCCACAAATTTTGCAAGTAGTGTAAAAACCCAAGGTCAGCTGAACCTATGTTAACACCAGTAAGATTTTAAGTGCATGCTTCATTTGATCCAACAACAACTCGTAAACAACAAATATCACCTAAACACAATCTGGAATATTCCACACACACCCTAAAATACAACAAACTCCTTTGCAACAACTTTCACCTAAAGAATGTACACACCCACTACACTCAAACAACTCAGCCATACATTGTAACATGAAACTAACTTCCAAAGCACCAAACCATGAAAAACTTCAATTGAAGAAATATACAAACATTATCAACACACCTTCTTATCCGCAAGTCCTGAAACCAAACTATGAAGAAATGTAGAGAAAAAACATTTCTCCTAGATACCTCTTTAATACACAGTTCACACACTCGTGAACACAACTTCCTCTACACAGCAATCCAACACACCAAATTCTAAATACAACACCTTAGAAAATCTCTGGTCAACAACTTTGAAATGCATAAGCAGATCTTCAACCTAGAAGAACAACAAAGCAACACCAGAATACTACTTGTATACATCTAAAAATGGTCATAGTTAATCAAACTTATTAAATTAATTAAATATGAATTATTTAATTAATATTCTGAAAAGTCATCTACATATAAATAAATTTAATTATTTATTTATATTGTTCATTTTTCTAAATTCTTCTAGTTTAATTAAATAAATAAGTTTATTTAATTATTGCTATCTTCTTCTTAATTAAGTTAAATAAATATTGTTATTTATTTATATTTATTATCATGATTCTAAATTTGAATTCTCACATAATAGAATATTTTGCTAACTCATCCTTCACTCCGTATTTAAATTGAATATTGTAAATATTTAATTTAATACTTTTTTCCTCACCTTTCACATAGTTAAATATTGTAAATATTTAATTACACATCTTTTTCACCTCTCACATAATTAAATATTAATTATTTAATTATGGAAGCTTCTAAATCCATGTCACACATAATTAAATAAATTTATTTATTTAATTAGGAATTTATCCTCAACTACTAACTAACTCCTCATAAATGAAGTGCACAAATGACAATTTTCCTTTATTTTTGAATGGAGAATGTTGTGTAGGAGGAAACATTTCCCATTTTTCTATCAACCTTCCACCTTTCTCTCAACCTCCAGAATCTCTCACCATTCATCTTGACAGGTTTGAATTTGACCGTTGATCTTTGCCAACTAGATTCTTGCCTCCAAAAATCTATAAATACAACCCTTTAGTGAGTAGATTTCATCCTAGATTTTGTGAATTTAGCATGATTATTATAGTTGCATTCAAATCAGCATTTTAGCATAGCATCTCAAGTTCATAGAATTTTAGTTTTTAACTTCATAGCTCAAATCATTTAGCAATGGACATGCATGTTGCATGATCTCGTTCTCCTAAGTTGTTATTCCAACAAAGTTGCTGCTTACACCAACTGAGAGCCAGTAACTTGCATCGAATCCTTGGAAATAGAGGACAATGGAACGCTTTTGAAGGAGTTGTTGTTATTTAGAGTTTGTTTTATCTTTTTAATTAATTTCCTTGGATTTAATGTTTCATTGGTGTGTTGGTTTATCTTTTTAGTTTTCTCACATATTCTCACACACACTACTCTTCAACCTAAAAAACACTGCAACTCATTGTTTCCTCTTTTTATCAATTTTTCTCAAAACCACTTGGAAACCAAGCACAAGATGGGTATACTCATCATCTTCAATACTTCTAGAACCAACTACAACCTAGCAACTCAACCATACATCCATAGACAAAATATTATCAAAGAAACATTAGAGGTTGACATGAGTAGCTTACTAATGACAAGATAATGCAACTAATCAAAGCATCAATAATTCAACAACATAGACAACACCAATATCTACACATACTCTTGCAACAACCTTCTTCTCATATAGTTGACACCAATGGAAACACAATCTTGTTGACATCAATAACAACACCAACTTCTCATACTTGCAACATAAGGTGGTAAATTTTTAGTTTGTTTTGAACTCTCTACTATATAATTGAACAAAAATTTCTCTATCTTCGTTAGAAAGAGAAGAAGCAATCTTTTCTAAGGCATATGCCCTAATTTTGGAATCTTCTTCAAAAAATTATTACCTTCTAATACTCAATACATTCTTCTTATCATAAGGCAATTGATCTTCAATTTTTCCTAAGCTGGTATAGAATGTTACCATGTACTTCACAATATCTTCTTCTATGGTTTCCTTATATGTATCATCTGATTCCGAATACATTTTAGCAGTTTCTTCTAGCAACCAATTCTCAGTTATACCATTGAATAGTGCATCTAGATTCAGGGGGCTATGATTTCCTTCCGGAGGGGATTTTATTTCTTCTTCTTTTTTGAAGCTTGAAATTTTCTCCCTCACATGAATCTTGAATGCTTTCTTTTACTTTTCAACTTCTTATTCACTATCAGTATCAACAATATCAACTCTATTTTTCTTTGCACTTTTCTCTACTTGAGAGACACTGGATTTCCTTTTCTGGATCAACTAAGGTCCTTATTCTTCTTCCTCTTCATCATCATAGGTAATATATCTTTCTCTTGTAGCTTTCCCTTTCCTTATCATCTATGGAGTATTTTGTTGTGTTGCATGGGTACTAGATGTAGCTTTCTTCTTAACACCAATTGTAGGCTTAGTTTTGGAGGCTCTGGGAACAACTAGAGAGGAAGTAGAGGTCCTTATGGACCTTCTTGTGCTTGGTGTCCCCTGTGGATCCACAAATGGGTCTTTGATCTTCTTTGTAGAACCCTTTGAAGAACCAACAATCTCCTCCAAATTTGCCTTCATCTTCTTCATGTTCTTCTTTATCTCCTTTTCTATGTGCTTTAGGTGCACTTCACTAGACTTGTCCTCAAGTTCCAAACCTATCTATAGATGGATATCTTAGTTTTCCCAACATACATTCTGGAAGACTCATGATTAGATCTTCTACCACTTCCTTACCCATTTCTAGAATCCAAACTATTTTGGGTTCCACTGCTTCCATAATGTGTTCATCTATGATAACCATAAAGGTAATATCATTCTTGTATTTCTCAACAACACTCTTAGGAATCCTCTCTCTTGCATCTGGGATTGAAAGGTTTTAATAAATCCCCACAAATCCTGGTCCCTAGACTCATCATTTTGAAATCTTCTCAAATGATCCCTTATTTATATTGTTACAAGCATATTATATAGCCATACTATATTCTTTGTTCCAAGCAACTCCCTAAGAAAGTAGAAAAATAAACAAATGATTAGAGTTCCATACGAAAAATGATATTTTTATTGTTTTATCTTTTGTAGGTTCTCCATCAATTGTTGTCTTAAGAGCTCGCATAAATCAATGTCCAGACCATCTTTCACCATCTAGTGAGCAGTGTGTATAGTTGTGGCTAACACAAAATTATCTCTATTAGTGTAATATATCTTGTAACTAACCATCATCAAAGCATATTTAATTTTTATATCATCTATGTCCTTTATTGTTAGGAAACACATGTCAAGTTTTGTACTAGTTAGCTTCATTACCATTCCATTTTTCATGACCTTCATTATAGGAATGGGTCCTTCAAAGCTGAAATGAAAGGAAAAGGGGGGAGATCAATTTAACCAATGTGTAATGCAATAGCCTAGGATTCAAACACCCCTATCCCTTAATTTCATTAGAAAGAGAGGAGATCACAAAAGGATAGAATTGAATTTCAACCTTGAGGTGAGTCAACCTTATTTTGGATCTCTAGTTTCTTATGATAGAAATACCAGATTTGCAATATTGGGAGATAATTTAAAGTGCATTAACTAAATGAATTATATGACCTAATACTTGAAATTCAAAATTATATGATAACAAAATGAAAACAATAGTTTGCAAGAAGATCTGGGAAGGTCAGAATGGCATGCAGTTGTGATAAAAAGCATGGTTTAGGGTCTATAGCAGGGTTGATTCAGCCTAAGGTGAATGAGTCCTAGTTTAGGGGTCCAAAAATACTTTTTGTAGTCCTCTGATCCCAGATCTAAGCTTCTGATTTTTCCAAGTTTGACTATTGAAAAGTCAAAAATAAAACTTGTAGATGAGTTTGTATAGCTTGACAACAATGCCGACAACTTTGACAACTTTGCGAAATTGTTCCTTTGATCAACGTTCAATTCTTCATCACCTGTAAATCTTCACATACAAAGAGAGAAGCAAAAACTTTTTTTTTGGGTGAATGGGGATTTTACTTAGCCAAACCCCATGTTGGTAATTAAACCTTGATAATGAAATAATGATAAAGTGAAGGAATTGATGAATGGAAACTTTCTTGTTACAACTCACCAAACCCTTAATGGTGCCCTTAGAGAATTGAAGTCAAACACATCACTCTAAGGTTTGGATCTTGCATGAATTGGCTTGATTGATTAATTGATTTGATTCTTGAATGCTTGAAACCTACATCACAATGTTAGCTCCAAAACATGACATGAAAACACATGAATTTTGACATGATGATATGATCTTGATGTTTTAGATGACTAATAAATGTACTCTTCAATGCTCTTGAGAATAATACTTTCTCTTGTGAAGTATCTAGAAAGTGTGTTAGATTTGAATTGATAAAAAGACTATGAATTTATAGGTGTTTATCTAATTTCCCAAAAATTGGATTGTAAAAGCCAAAGTTTAAAACTTGAATTTGAATCATTAAAATTCCACCAAAAACATATTAAAATTGGGTCCTAGGACTTAAAGGGGACCCATTTTCCACTAGGCGAATGGGTCATATGACCTAATTCTAGGACACTCAATTTCCAAGGTTTTTTAATTAATGTTGTCAATTATTTAATATAGGTTTCCCTTCCAGAAAACTAGAATAATAAGGCTTTGGAATGCATAATTTGGTCAATTAGAGGATTAAAAGTCCAATTAATTAAGGGGATGCAAACAAAGTGTGAAATTGTAAAGGTATACAATTTTCTACGCTACATTTAAACCCCCACTTTAGTGAGAGTATGAGCCCATGCTCAACCTCACACTAAAGTAGACAAATAAGTCAAGAGAACTCTAATTGTAAAAATGTTGGAAAGATAAGATGAAAAGAATCAAGCCTCGACTATTTTTCCAATAGGTATGGATCAAGCTTCATTTGTTTGTCCAAAAAAAATATTCACAAGTGAAAACTTTCTATTCACTATGTGAACAAAATACTCATGAGGGATAGTGAAATTTTGTTGTTCACTAGGTGAGCCCCAAAGGATGAGAAACACACACTATGTTTACAAGGTGTGCACTCATAAAAAATGTGGCACGTGGGTAAATTCATCATAAAAAAATGTGTACCCATAAGTCAGTGACAAAATAATGCCAATGAAATAAAGCCAATGTAATAATGCCAATGTAATAATGCCAATGTAATAATGCCAATGTAATAGTGCCAATGTGCTAATTCCAATGCATACTCCCACTTTAAGGAAATTGCTAAACACGATGTTGTGAGAAATTACTTTAAAGTAGAAAATAATAAATGCCAATTGTTAAAAGGCAAATGAGAGCTTATTTAGAAAGCACTATGCCAATGATATGTTTCCAAATAAAGTTGTTTCATGAAGATGGATTGCCCCCAAATGAAATCCCAAAGATAATATATAAGAGATCTACAGATTTGGGGTCAGAGTATGTCTTTTCTACAATGATATAATAGATCTCAGAGCCATTATCATCCCCAAAATACTTGTAGAACAACAAACACAATGGAATAATGACACATAGAGTGTGAAATAAAAGAAGAGGTTTTGGGTCAACATGGAAGAGACCTAAATGTCTCAATGCTTTGCATCATCCCCAAAATGAAAACACAAGATAAAAGAAAAGATAATGTTTATGACATATAGAAGAATGCAGATACAAATAGAAGAATTACATGGCAGGTTCACTTCCTTTGTATCCTTGCACCAATGGAGTAACAAGGGTCATCTAAAGAAATCACACAAACATACAGATATTCAAAGCAACACGGTATGGGGGATGACATTAGACACATGCAATCACAAAGAACATGGAAAGAAAACAAAGAAAAGACTAGTATGTCACATGTGAGATTAGCTAAAGAAAGTTGTCTGCATCCCAATATTTCTCATTGTATACAGATGGTAGATCACTAGCCAAAGGGGAAACAACAAGTGCCATACTAGGACAATCACCAGGTTCAACATGTGGTGATTCACTCTTGTTAGGAGGATCATCATGGTTATCCTCATCTAAGTTCATGGAAGAGGAAAATATTAAACTTAGCTCATTATGCACTTCCTCATCAATCTTAACAATTTCATCATCATCATCCAAATTAATCACAATAGGAGTTCTAATGACAATTTCCATTGTAGGTTTATGTTTTTTTGTGGCAAAGGTGGAGAATCATCATGCTTTGTGTGAGTTATTTTTCTATCTTGGTTTGTTGGTTTGTTCTTTTCTTTTAACTGGCGAGCAATAGAACGACATCTACACCTGCACTCTTTAGCATTTTGGTTTCTTCTAGCATGGTTTTCAAGTTGTGATGGTGTAGGAGTAGGTTTATCAACAATTGGTTTCTTTCATTCCCGCAAGGGAGGAACGGAAGGAACCATCGAGGGTTGGGAAACTACTTTCTCTTTAGGTTTATAAAATTGTTTGATTTTAGGAGGCACCAAAGGAGTTGTATGGTTATCTCTTGGTCTTTTGTAGGAAATGGGTGGAGGAATTGTGTTGGACTTGTCTTAGTTACTTGGAAGGGCTTTTGGCTCAATCATAGGTTCATCAATGATAGGTTTGGAAGGTGAAACATCCATGGACTCACAAATATTGCTAAGGGATAATTTTGCTATACACTTTTCTTTGAAATTTTGATAAGATTTGAAAAAGAAGTCTTCATGAGGCTTAATAGGTTTTGTAGAGTCTAAACTAGTGTCTTGTAAACTTGGTAGAAACCACACAATTAAGAGGAATGACTAGATGAATAATCCAGTCAACATTGTAAAGACTTAATTAAATTGTCAACCGAGGTTTGTAAACTTGTGATGATGTTGCGCTATTTGTTCCTTCAGAGACTTGAGGTTACCTAACTTATCCTATTAAATATATTCTACTTGCTAGAAAATCACATAAATGCATAATAGTGAAAGCAATAAACTGGTGCTAATGGCTACAGGTGCTTACAGCATAACTTGTAGTTGAACTGTTGCTAACAAAGAATTATTGAAACCAACTCAAAACTACTCAAACTGGTAACTAAACTTATTCAAACCTCTGGAGTACTACAAGTCTATTAAATTCATTCGTGCACATGAATAATTATTATTGAGAATCACAATATGAGAATCTATTCTAACTTAAATGCAATTTATAAAGAAATGATTAACATAAATAACTACTAAATAGAAATAAAATAACTATAATGTAGTGATGAACAGTTACCTCGAGTGGACTGCTCAAGTGGTTGCCTTCACTTAACTAAAACCAAATCTAAATCTCAAATTCTACACATCCATATGAACTCAAACTTCATTCATTATATATTCGAAAATATTACATAAAATCTTGATCAAAGATTGTATTCAAGGAAAATATTTTTGAATAATCAACATGTTTGTAGATGATAACTAAAAATTGAGAAGTAACTAATAACAAAATATTGAATCAACACACTATCTAAAGACTCAACCATCAACTATATACAAGCATGGGGTATTTTATTCTAAACACAAATCCTAATTGAAATCATTAACTAAAACTCCCTAGATATCAGAGTATGCAATTAAGATTGAATTATTCAAACTACAATTGAAAAGAACAAGAGTTCTAATAGAATTAAAACTCTACAAAATAGATCTACATGTGGAACACACAAATAATCATCCAGAATCCTATCAACAAAATAATAATTCTTCTTCAGCACCTTATTAACTATCATAATGATGCACAACTAACTCCATCAGGTGTCTCCACATGGTAGTTATTACACTCATCTTGATCTGGCACTTCCCCTATTTCGTTGTTCAAGTCCACCTTTTGTTGTGAGATACAACTTCCAATTGTTGTGGGTTACAATTTCTTCTTGGGATACAAGAGGTTAATCCACAAAAAATATACACAAAGCTAACTACCATGATTAAACATAGAATTCCAACCACATTTCATATATACTGACATATAAACCATGCAATGCTACTATATCATAACTATATTTCCATTACTATAATTTAGGTCCAAGGTTGTATAATAAGCATAAAAAGGTAGCATATCATAGGAGTATTTCTGAAAGGATTTCTTGATAATGTCTAAAAGCATGTATAAAAGAAACATAAAATAGACTAATAAGTGAACTCATCACTCCCCCCAACCATACTTTTTCTTGTCCTCAAGAAAAACACTAGGGGTACAAATTATAATATAGTGTAATCTCATTGAGGTCCATGAAAACATCAACTCCATTGATCTTATTTAAGTATAAACCTTTGTAAGTTGCAAGTCTTCTCATTCTCTTGATCCCAACTTTCTCACACTCCTCGCCTTTTTCCTCAGTCCAATGTGGAACTGGATAGAGTAGCACAGGTGGGTGAAATGTGAGTGGTATCTAGTGAGGTCTTATGTTACCAAAAAATTTCATATGTATGTGTACCCTCTCAAGCATGGTGATAAAATTGTATATTGAATGAGGTTCCTTTCTTTGCAACTCTAGGGTCAAGTTGTCCCATCTGTTCTACATATAACTGTAACATTGTTGACCCAATCCCACAACTAATGTTTGCATTCTTTTATAATACTTTATTCTTAGGTTAATAATCTTCCTTCCTACACCTTTATGATCCAAGATTATCAACCATTCATCTATAAGTGCATTAGGGTCTTTAGACTCTTTCCTTATTGGGAGAGCAACTGATTTCTCCCTCTCCTCATATTCTTCCATTAATTATCCCCTAAATTTTCCATTCCTATAAAAATATGCTAGTTCCCTCACCTGGAGATCCCCTACAAACATCAAAGGATTCCACTCTTTTTCTTTTGGCACCACATAATTGTGCAAATAGTATTCACAAAGTTGATCCTGCTCTTCTAGTGTAGATCAAAAAAAATATTAAGAAATTCAAATTTCTTGCTCATCCCAACTGATTAGTTATTGATTAACCTACTAAACTCAAAACTCAAAGAAAAATCTTGCAAAAATAGTGCATATGTTCTTACTAGAGTTCTACATCTTATAATTTGGGCAACTTTATCTGCCGCTTCTTCCAATCTGACTACTAATTTCCTTAGCTCAATCTCTTTTCCTTCCAACACTTTGGCATGTTCTACAATCAAAGTTTATCTTTCCCTTTTCCAATTTTATTTTTCCTCTAAAAATTCATCAATAAATTTCCATAGTTGATAACCAAGAGACAAAGTTGTGTGGTTATTGGAGTATTTATGGGACGAGGTTTAGGATTTTCTTCTACAAGTTCTTCATCCCCTGTTTTGGTAATGGTCAATTGTGCCAATAGGTCCATCTTTGCACCATGGCCATATGTCTGCAATTTTTCCTCCAATTGTTGTATTTCTATCTCCCTTTCTATGTATCTCTTTTCATAGCTCTACACTAGCTCTTCCAGATGTTCAATTCTATCTAAATCTTCCTAAAGCTCTTTCCTGACATTTCTATCTTCTATAAACATTTTCTCTATTTCCAAAAACTGTTCATTACCACACCTCTTCCATTTTATAAACATTTCCTCTATTTCATGCATCTTTAGAGTCTAAATCACAAGTGGTGGACACATACCTCTTACCTTTTGTAGGTGCATGCACAATTCCAGGGATATTTCCCTTCCCTTCTATTTTTGTTTCAACCAACATAACATCTTCTTCTTGTTGTTCCTTGCCCTTTGTCTCTTCTTCAAGTTTTTCCACAATCCCCCTCATAACACCTTGCTTTTTCAGGTAGCCTGACCACCTTGGGGTAGGCTTTTTCTTTTGAATATCCTTCTTTTCCTTCTTTGTTTTAGAGGTGTGGAAGTTGTGGATGTACTACCTATTATGTTCTTGGATTAGGCAATTTTGAGGAAGATGGGGTTTCTTCCACTGCTAGTGACCTAGACTCTAGCACATTGTGCTCCTCGGGCTCACCTTGGCTATGGGTAGGTGAAGCCATAGGTGAGATAGGATAACTTCCTTTTGTAGGTTTAGCTTGTGGCTCTAAAGTTTTAGGTACTAAAGGGCCTCAAGTAAACTGTTAATATCTTCACATTTCACAAAATCTTCCCAGGCTACCTATGGGTATTGAATTCTAGAGATCCTTTTTACTAATAGGGAATTCCAATAGTGATGTGATAAATTTTTGTCACTCTATATCCTCTGATACTCAAACATCATCCTTTTTAGAATATTATAGAGAAAATTTGGTACATTTACTAGCCTATTATGGCAAAGATGACTAAGTAATTTGAAATGTACAGTATAGAGAATATTTTGTCGACCATCACAAGTAAGATATCTAATAGAATAAGAAGCACAATCGGTCCAAAACCATGGAAGAGAAAGTATATTTGTATCTTGGGACAACGAATCCAAATTTTCTCCTCACTCACAGAATTTCTCTCTTGCAACCACTTCATCTGCTCGTACTAGAAACTCTACTCTAGTCCTAGGAAAACTATATACTTGTTCTATGGTGACTTTAGATGCATCTACCGATAACCCTTTAACCATTACTTCATTGTGCTCCAATGTGGCTACATATCTCCTCATTATATCATTATCAAATTTTGTAAGCTTTAGAAAATAATCAAGCCAACCAACTCTTGTGAAGATAGGAAATACCATTGCATCTTCTAGTCTCTATTTGTGTGTAGATGACTCTCCTAATAATATCACCTCCCATTATAAATCTCTTTACCTCTAGTCAATGTCTTCACCTTATAAATTCCTTATAAATTCAGCTCAATTTTCACTTCACCACCCTTAAACCCTTCTTTACTCTATTGTTTCCTCATGCACTTTTACTACAATTATACTATAACTGCAACTTTCCTTCTTCTTAATGTCAGCTTAATTGAGCTTAAAAATGGGTTTTGGGTTCGACTTAGCTCAAGATTACAAGATTAGGGAATTGGCAATTGAAACTAAGAAAAAATTAGGTGCAATTTTAGGACAAAAAGGGTTTGCATGTCATATCTGTTATTTACATTTGGTTTTCAGTGGAAAAAATGAAAAAAATGGCTAATATTGTACCCTCCCCCAACATAAGGTTTGAAGTGACCTCACTTCAACTTTCATAGGAGAAGGTATCATTATAGAGTATGGAAATAAATAGAATGAATATATCACATTCTTAATTAAATATGAAAATACATAATGAAAGCATTAAGAAATCCATGACAATTATGGTAATTTACTTCACGTACTTGTCAGAGGTGATTAATTGAACGTCATAATATGATTTGATGTGACAGGAAGTAATTATAGTTGGATGAATGATGATGTGGTGGGTGTAATGCAATGAAATGGAATAAACAAATGATGGTAAGTGATGTGATAGTTCAAATGCTTAAAATTTGAATTGGAAATGTTAATTAAGATAAGCATGATGCAGGTAATTATTATGATTAAACTAGTACTGCATATGTGAGAAAAATGAGGTGAAAAGGTGAGTATTGTTATTAATATGGTTTCAATTTTTGAAATTTCCTGCTAGACGGTGCTATGGGTACCTTCAGCATCAAGTTTTGTCTAAATTATGACAACTTTTATGCTATAGGTCCCTACTGCAATAGGACCCTTACTAAATGTTGACAGTTGTATATATAAGACAGGTCCCTCTAGAAAAAGTATGTACATCCTTTTGGTTGTGTTGTGTGTGCATGTGAGGTGGAATAAGAAATTAAATTTGAGTGATCTTAGGGGTTGAGCTATGTAGCTCAATCATTGAGTCACCTAAAGAACTTGGTATATCTACCGATACTAAGGTATCACTCTGTGTTTATGAACATGTATCTATATCACTAAAAGTACCATATTGTTGAATGAGATAAATAATGAAATCTTCCTTCTATATAGATTTCTTATAAAGTTTTAATTTGTGGTCATTAACTAGGAGTCAGAACCGTACTGCATCTATGGTGTGAAACTTCACCGCTCCATTAGGAAAGACTTTGCCAATCTCATAAGGTCTCAACCACTTGGATTGGAGTTTCCTTTGAAATCCTTGTATCTTGAATCATATAATAAGGCCCAGTCTCCTACATTAAATTCCTTTGTCTTGATATATTGGTCATGCCACTTTTTCATATGCTTTTGTACTATCTCGTTATGATGGATTGTTTCCATCTTGATTTCATCCAACCAATTTAAGTAGTCTAACCTCTCCTTTTGAGGTGCTATGAGATCCATGTCCAACTCTATTATTTTTCTTAATTTCTTATATTCAAACTCAATTGGGAGGACTGATTTTTTTCCATATACTAACTCATAGGGTGTGAAACCAGTTGTTATTTTCCATGTTGTTATGTATGCCCTTACTACTTTTGGTAATCTAGCAACCCAATCTTTTCTGTGTATTTGCACTGCCTTAGTTAGAATACTTTCAATTTCTCTATTAGTAACCTCCACTTGGTCATTGGCCTGAGGGTGATAATTTTTTGACTTTTGTGCCCAATTTGATATTCTTCAACCAATTTGGTGATGAGGTCTCAAGTAAATTGCAAACCCTAATCAGTCACTATTTCCCTAGGTACTCCATACCTAGTAAAAGTTTCCTCATACAAGAATTTAGCCACATTTCCATCTCTAGAAAACTATAATGCCTTCACTTCTACCCACTTAGTTAGATAATTAGTGCAAACTAGAATGTACTCCTTATTGTTAGAAGTAGGTGATATTAGTCCAATAAAGTCTAGACCCCATTTGTCATAGGGAGCTAGTGTTAACTAAGGTTGTAATTGCATTTCATCACCCCTTGTTGGCTTACCCATTCTTTGACACCTATCATAGCTCCATGTACATTAGACACAATCTTATGTAAATTTGGCCAATAGTGACCAGTTGTGAGTATTTTGAATGTTCTTTTTTCTACAAAATGACCCCCACATGGTTCATCATGGAAGGCCTTAATGATATCAAAAATCCCATATTCCCTTATGCACCTTCTCATGATATTGTCAAGGCCAATGTAGAACAGGTAACCATATATCCAAGAGTATGGAAAACACTTATATATCAGTTGTCTCTTTTCTCTTGGAGAAAAGTGTGGTGGAATCTACCCTATCACTAAATAATTTGCAATGTCAACATACCAGGGTACATGTACATTAAGATAAAATGAGTGCTCATCTAGAAATGATTCATCCCCTACCCCTTTTGTTGATTGTGTTGGAAACCTTGATAGAAAATATACTTATAATTCATTATTTCTGGATTTTGATTGTGTAAGAGTTTTTGTTGATTGTGTTGGAAACCTTGATAGAAAATATACTACTACATTAGACTTACTCAGATTGTCCACTATTGTGATAACAAACTCTTGTAGGAGAAGCCATCTTAATATTCTACCCCCTATTACAGGCTTGTTCATTAAATATCTTAAAGTTGTATGGTCTATGTGGACAAAAACAACTTAACTAGTAACGTAATTCCTAAATTTATTGATGGAATACACTACTGCTACCATTTCCTTATCTGTAATAGTATAGTTTAACTCTGCTCCCTATAGATTCTTCCTAATGTAGTAAATAACATATTCTTTGATACCTTCTTTCTGACCCAAGACTGCTCCAATGGAAAAATTTGAAGCATTAGCATGTATATGAAAGGGCAAGGTCCAATTTGGCCCACTTGAAACAGGTGCTTGGGTTAAGGGTTTCTTCAACTCTTCAAAGGAATGTTGGCACTCTAATGTCCAATCAAATTCTATGTATTTAGTCAACAGAACAAACAATGGTGCAACAATCATACTGAAATCTTCAATAAACCTCCTATAATAACCTGCATGACCAAGGAAGCTTCTAACATCTCTTTGCCTCTATGGAACAGGTAATGTAGAAATGATCTCTATCTTCAGTGGATCAACTTGAATCTCTGCATTAGATATGAAATTCCCTAAAACAATTCCCTAAGTCATCATCATAACACACTTTTCATTACTATGGGATAAATTGTGTTTTTTACATCTCTTTAATACCTTTTTCTAGATTGTTAAGGGATTCCTCATAAGTCTCCCCATATGTGGTGAAGTCATCCATATATATCTCCATATAGTCATGAGCAGAATCAAAAAATATGTTGATCACTACCCTCTGGAAAGTAGTCAGAGCATTGCATAAACCAAAGGGTGGAACAAATTAGGCATAAGTACCCCAAGGACAAGTGAATGTTGTTTTTTCCTAGTCCTCTAGAGAAATCTTTATCTAATGGCAACCACTGAAACCATCTAGGAATGAAAATTATTTCTTCCCTACTAAAGAGTTAAGCACTTGATCTATAAAGGGAAATGGAAAGTGGTCCTTCCTAGTGGTTGTGTTCAATTCCCTATAATCTACACTCCATTGTCTACCTTTCTTGGGAATAATGACTAAAGGTGAGATCCATTCACTATCAAGTATAGGATAAATGAATCCTACATCAAGGAGTTTTTGAAGTTCAACTTTGACTATTTCTCTTTGTAGTGTAAGGAAAAGTATCCCTTTTTCACACTTAATTTAGGAAATAATATAATAAAAGGACTAAATTATGCCTTAATTTAGTGTTGTAATATGTATTTTACATATTCACATTAATTTTAGGGTCCTACTAAATCAAATGGACTTAATTGTGCCTTATTTTTAGTTTTGTAAAGTGTATTTATTTGCATTTTCACTCTCATCTAGGGATTTATTAATTAATTGAGGTTAAGTTGCCTTAATTGACCCGTTAATTCAAATCCAAGCTTAATTAATTGCATTTTTTGAAGAGGAAAACCCGACATTCATAAATTCCATAACGTAATGTTTAACGTTGAGCAATGTGTGTCCTAGGTAAGTGACCTAGGACCCATTCACCATAGTGTGAATGGGTCCTCACTTAGGCCTAGGACCTAAATTCAAACTATGTTTTTGATGGTATTTTAACATTTTCAAATCCATAATTCAATGCCGGCTTGTGATATTTGAATTTTGGGATATTAAGGTAACTTACATATAAATATAAGGTTATTTCACTATGTTTCACCTAGATTTTCAAGTATTCAAATCTTATATAAAATTTTCTGAGATCAAGAGAGTTTCAAGGTATTCAAGGGAAGAATTATTGAAGATTATTGCAGCAATCAAGATTCCATTGACATGTCAAATATTTCTTGCATAATTCATGTTGTTTGAGCTAATATGGTGATGTAGTGTTCAAGATCTATTCAAGTATTCAAAGGCATTGTTTCTAATCAAGTTTCATGATCAAGATCCACATCCATTGAGGTCACTTCATGCTAGTTGTAGATCTACAATCCAAGGTTCAAACAAGGGTTTGGTGAGTTTTGAAATTGCTTGTTTATTCATCATTCATTCATGTTATTTTGTTTCATTTCAAGGTTTAATTACCAAAACGAGGTTTGACCAAGGCAAACCCCTATTCACCTAACAAACAACATTATTTTCTCTCTTTGATGTGTGATTTTTGTTTCTAGGTGGAAGATCATTTGAAGAGAGAAATTGAAGAAAGTTTCAAAGTTGTTAGAGTTTCTAGGAAAGTTTTCATTTCACAGAAACTCTTCTACAAGATTTATTTCTAATTGTCTGAAATGAAAATCGAGAATCTGGGAGTGAAGACATAGCATAAGAGAACCCAAAAATAGATTTTCAAGAGCCCTAGCCAGGACCCATTTGCCATAGGGTGAATGAGTACTCAGTGAGCCTTAAAAAATCACTTTTTGAGAGAGGTACACAAGATTTATCCCTTCCATATTCTCCCTAAATTTTGTAGGTTCCATCATTTTTATGTTTAAGCTTTTAAATGCACTTTATAGATCAAAATTTGGAGTTTATTTGATATTTTAAATCTTTCTCCCCAAAGTTCTATTTGACTCATACCCTCATCCTAGCATAAAAGGGAAATTTTCAGATTCACACCTTGATTTGACTCTCCTTGAGGTTGATTGTCATTTCATTATGTGGATCTCATTTCCTAATGAATTTAGGATAGGATCCCTTTGACCCTCTTTGAATTTAATTTTCCATTTTTGGACACCCTTATACTCCTATTTTTCTTTCATTTCACTCTCAAGGTATGGTTCATTCATCTTTGAGGTTGTTTAATAGGCCTATAACCATCATTTATATAGATCATATGCATACATAAGTCAAGATCTACACCCTTCATATCATGGTAGTCTCATGCATACGTTGTTGTGTATGCTTGAAGCACTGTGTGAAGGGAATTATGTTGTTCTTTAGTCAATGCATTGTTTATGTGTAGCATTTTTCCTAGCATGACCTCTAGTTCCTTGGATGATTCTTGCATAGATAAGAGGTCAAGGTTAGGAATGATTGTACACACTATTGTGGTAGTAAGGAATGAAATATTAGAGATATTTCCTCTAAGGAATTGATAGGTATAATGCTTTGCAAGGGTTCTTGTAGGCATGTGAGATAGTCCTGTTGTTGTGGGCTCTTACCGTAATCAATTTTTATTATATAAGAAATCAACTCATCTTCATCTTGATCTTCCAATACAGGGAAGTGTTCTATTGTCATCAAAGTTTGTATGGAATAATTATCTTCCTCATTCAAAGTAGGCCAAATGGTTTGCTCAAGATCAGCATAAGTTTGGGTTGGAGAATGCAAGAACAATTTCTTGGTCAAGGCCCCATTAGATATTATCATATTGCCAAACCCACAACCTATGAATGCATTGGTTATAGATAACCATGGTCTACCTAGGATAAGTGGATATCCTGCAAGGTTAACCTTTGGTTGTAAAACTATAAAATTAGTAGGATATTTCCAAGAATATAATGCAATAACTAAATCTTCAATGATTCCTTCAGGCTTGACTATTGACCTATCAGCTAATTGTAGAGCAGTTTGTGTAGGTCTAAGGTTGGCTAACTAAAGTAATTGCATTGTTTCTTTAGTCAAAACATTGATTGTTGCCCCTAAGTCTATCAAGGTATTCTTGATAAGGGTCCCATTAATCTTAAAATCCACTACTGGACTACCTAGTTTTGTGTATTTAGGAACAATTGTGTTTCCTAACATGATATCAGCAAGGTTTCCTAGGATATGAACTGTCTAAGGGTCCTTCCTTTTTCACCCTGGTTTCTTAAGACATAGGTCCCTGACTACAGGTTGGTATATATTGGAATGTCCTTAATAGATTGGATGAGAGGAATCTCAATATTGGCATCCCTAATTTGACCTAGTAGGTTTGTCTTAGCTTGGGTGTGATTCTTTTGAATGGAAAAGTGTTCAGGGAAAGGAGGCTTTGAACTTGAGGTAGTTTGGTGTACCTAATTTGATTCAGGTTCTAAAGGTGATTTTTTTGAAGCTTCAACTGTAGGTTCCTCATCCTCCATATTAGTGGATTGAGGGGATGAAGGTTTAGCTAGTTGTTTCCTCGACCTAAGGTGGACATCACTCACCTCTACCCCATAGGTGGGATATTGCATAGCCACTTTAGTATAAGCTTGTTGGATAGGCTTGTTATTAGGGTTAGGTCCATGTTGAGCAGGTAATTATGGTGATTTAGGTGGCTGAGATGTAGGATTTGATGGAGGCACATTGGCTTGTTGTTGGGGCTAAGGAGGAAGCATAAGTTGTTGATAATTCATGTTTTTTTGTTGCCACTGGTTTTTCTATGTTGGCCATTGAGGATTGTAATTGGAACCTTGGGAATTTTGTTGTAACCAACAATTTAATTGCTTTTGGTTCTAATTTTGTTGAGGTTATTGCCATTGTTGAGGGTTTGGCCATTGATTTTGGTTAGTTGGCCAAGGTTGAGAGTTCCAAGCAGAAAAATTCTTATTTCCAATTGGAAAAGAGGAATTAAAGTTAAGAGAGTCATGTGGCATACCTTGTCTTTATTTCCATGGCCTTATTTGAGCTATGTAAAATAAATATCCATCCTCTCCTTCAAGTGGTTGGAAATAGGGTTTCTTTGTATTTTATTGTTGAATAGTAGCCACCCTCTTGCATTTACAATTTTATTTTCTTTGTTTGCAGCTGGGGCAATATTCAATGAGCATTTCTTCAACCTCTTCTTGCTTATTATTTATATGGAGAGTGTCCAACGAAGAACTGAGTTGCTAACTGACTGATAATGTCCTCCTTCATGTTAGACAAAAAATTACTTAACTCTATCTTTGAAACTCTAGTGGATGACTTGGCAATGGTGGATGTCCTCTCTCCTCTTGGTCTTTTAGTGAAGGTCTTGGAGTCATTTTTACACACCCTACAAATTTATTCAAATGGTATTTGAGAGATATCCCCTTACCCAATAAGATTGAGGGCATTCACATAGTCCTCATTGACTCCCCTCAAAAATACTAACTAGAGGGATTCTTCAGATAACTTTTTTTGTGGGTTTTTTTTCATTTGAGAAAAATGAATTCTCTGTTAGAAAACCCTAGATCAGACATGCAAACCTAAACACCTTCCACAAAAGAGAAAACATTAAAAAGCAGAGCTTTGCATGCGAATGTGCAAAATGATATTATTCAAGAAATTCAATATTACAATGAGATGATTTGCTTTATAAAAGCAAAGTATGCAACCCTAATGTTGACCTAAAATTAGCTCAACCTAAGTAAAGTTATGCAAGTGTAATTAAATATTAATTACACTAACACCCCCCCATAAGTGCAACTTAGGGAGACTAGATAAGCATGCACCTAAAACTAAGATGAATGAAGAAAGCATGAATGGGTCCCGGCAACAAGGCCTGATTAGGTACCCATGTACAAATGCAATAATGAGGTAGAGAAGGAAAAACCCAGTGGGACAACCCCCCCTACAATGAGATGACTGCTGCAAAGAAGCACTGGAAGAACATTATGGAGTAACACTGGAACCGCAATCTGGAAAGCAAGGAAAGATACTTCTATCTACAAGAAACCATATCAGAATCATCATAATGTGACAGCAGACCTGATGCCACGAAACACTCGAAAACACCAAACTAGAACAACCCTGGAATCCATAGAGCAACAGTAAATGATATGATGATGACAGAATCTAGAAGCCGTGAATCTCGATGCCGATGCCAAAACTAAGACTGAAACTCTTCCATGGGAAAAAGTACCATACAGACTCGGAACAATAACCACAAATTTAGTGGCCCTCAAACGGAGATGGATCCGATGCAGATCACTAACCATAGGCTCTCAATCTAAAGTGTGAACCAAAATGAATCTGGTATGTGTCAAGCTAAGACAAAAATGACCAAAAGAAACTAAGAGACCAGATTACAACCCATGCGAGTTGTCATCAAAACATGATGAAGATTATTATGCAAGAAACCCCCCCGAAGGAACTTTATATCAGTTCATTTATTACAATCCCCGATGACTGCAAAAAGAGAGAATGCCTAAGATGCATAAAAAAAAAAAAAAGAGACCTCAGATCTGTGTAGAGGACTGAACCAGCTTTCCAATGCCGCAAGAATGGTGAAAAAAGGATCACCGAGTCAAAATATATGCCCTCCGAAGTGAAAAACAGAACATCTGAGTTCAAGGACCTGCACAATAAATCTGGAGAAAAATATGGAAAAACTAAAATTTTGAATAGATCGGCGTCGGAATCAGCTTTCCAACGATATCTCGTTTGCAAAAAAAGGACACCGTACGCAAAAGTTATACCCGATTTCATGAAAGTGCTCCAGAAAGGCCAATAAGGCCTGCAGGCAGCCCAGGGGGCTAAAAAAATCTCGGCCCCTGGTCCTGCATGCGACCAGGGGCTGGCGGACAGGGGCCTGGGGCGGAGCCCCTGGTCGCCCATATGATCGGCGGATGAAGCAGAAGGGGCCGGGGGCTGGGCGCATAGCGCCCGGTCGCCCATATGACCGGTGCTGATGCAGTTTGGAGCCCGAGGGGGCTGGTCCGGCCGGCGGAGCTGGGTGGGGGAGCCACCAGCGGCGGTGGCTGCAGGGTGGCCGCCCGGTGGCGCGGCGGCGGCGCCCGACTTCTGAACTGGAGGAGCCGGCGCGTATCCCAAAAATTGCATTTTTTGGATTTTTTTCAAAAACCGCGTCTCGTGAAGCGTGCCAGGGAGGCCGTACGGCTTTCCTGGCAAAAAAAATTTGCCTTCCGGATCAATTTCGTCAAAATCGACGAAACGGAAGGCGATCTTAGGGTTTTTGGCAGCTGCGAACGCAATGGTGACCTCTGTTTCTGCTCAAAATACTTCAAAAAAACGGCTACCTCCAGAGCTTCCAAAAAAATACCAAAACTGAAACCCTCACAGATCTGGCAAATCATGACCAAAATCTGCAAAATGAAAGCTAAACCTGACTTTTTCCAGCGCTCTGAATCCAATGGTGAAGCCCGATCTGATCCAAGATGCTACATAAATGAACTCAAGGTATAAAATCCTTGAGGAACCCCGAACGAAATCTGCAATGGTTTTCTCCAGATTTTGAGAAGAGGCTGCATGTCAAGGCTCTGATACCATGTTAGAATCCAAGATCACCTGCATGCAAATGGATACCTGTCACATGCAAAAGACATGCAAAACCAAGAAGATGTTCTGCAAACCTCAAAGTGTAAAATGCATTATTAGAATCTCGGTTATTACAAAGAGATCAATCCTTATGAAGGAGATCAAGAAACCCTAAAAGGGAAACCCTAAATGAAACCCTAGTGTGCACACTTAATAATTAATCAATTATTAATGTGCCTAAGTTTAGCTTAAGCAACTAGAGGAATAAGTGACTTAATTAATTAACCAGTATGATGTAATTAATTAAGCGTAATAAAATTATTACTCTAACACCCCCCCTTAAGATGAACTTAGGAAGAAGCTAAAACACTAGAATAAGATGCATGCAAGAAAAGATGGGTCCCGGCAACTAGGCCTGATCAGGTACCCATTTACAAATGCAAGAAAGAGGTAGAGGAGGAAAACCCAGTGGGACAAAACCCCCCTACAATGATATGACATGCTGCAAAGAAGCACTGGAAGAACACTGTAGAGTAACACTGGAACCGCAATCTGGCAAGCAAGGAAAGATACTTCTGTCTACAAGAAACCATATCGGAATCATAATCATGCAACAGCAGACCCGATGCCACGGAACACTCGAAAACTCCAAACGGGAACAACTCTGGAATCTATGAAGCAGCAGTCGATTATTAAATGATGTATCACTGAAAATGAAGTGCAAAGATGCAAGAAGCACTCTCCCAACTGTCAAAATATCCAAGTAATCTCCAAAACACCCATCGGGCCAAATCTGGAATAATGAAAAACCTGGGACAGATACAGAAAAAAGTGCATGGACAGCAACATAGAGCTCCTCAATACCATTCCAACGCCGCAAAGATAGCGAAAATCGGAGATCGTGGCAAAAAGTTATGAGCTCGGAAGCATAAAAAGTACATCTGACTTCAACCAGCAATAAATGCAGTAAAACAGGAAAATACTGAAAAATAAACTGCACCAAATGAAAGTGCTCGGAACCAGCTTTCCGGCGATATCTCGTTTGCCCAATTTCGATACCGTATGCCCAAGTTAAGCAAAAAAGAAAAAAACTACTTCTTTAGAGAAAACTAGGGTTAGGAGGGGCAAGGAGAGGCCGTACGGACGCTGACGTCATGCAAACATCAGCGGTTCACGGGCATAAATTTGACGGCCTGCAAGCCGTCACCGCAAAAAATCACTCCCTGCAGAAAAATTTTTAGGCCGTTGGTCACCATATGACCGCGGGCTAAGCAGAGGGGGCTGGAGTGGGCCGGGGGGCCGGGCGCGAGCACCTGGTCATCCATATGACCTCGGCCGAGCAGGGGAGGGCCCGCGGGGGCTGAAGGACCCGGTGGCGGGTGGGCTGAGCGCCGGCAGCGGTGGCGGACGGCGGCGGAGGACCGCGGCCGGTGGCGGAGCCGGTTTGCACACTGAGGCGCCGGCACAAACCCGAGATCGCCTTTTCTTTATTTTTTTTTCGATTTTCGTGCCTCGTGAAGCGTGCTGGGGAGGCCGTACGGCTTCCCTAGCAAAAAAATTTTGCCTCAGAAACCAACTGCTCGAAAATGGACGATTTGACAGGCGTTTCTAGGGTTTTGGGGTGCTGCGAACGCGATGGCGACGTCCGTTTGAGCCCATAGTGTCCCGAAAAATTCGGCTACCCCCAGATCTTGCAAAAAACGATGCCTGTGGAAACCCTTGCACTTGAAACTCACTGAGAAGCCATATCTTCAGATCACGAACAGGCAGCGGCAGGTCTGGAGCTCTGATACCATGTTAGAAAACCCTAGATCAGACATGCAAACCTAAACACCTTCCACAAAAGAGAAAACATTAAAAAGCAGAGCTTTGCATGTCAATGTGCAAAAAGATATATTCAGGAATTCAATATTACAATGAGATGATTTTCCTTATAAAGGCAAAGTATGCAACCCTAATGTTGACCTAAAATTAGCTCAACCTAAGTAAAGTTATGCAAGTGTAATTAAATATTAATTACACTAACATTCTCTCCACATAGTCCTCTAGTGGCTCATCCTCCTTCTGTGAAATTATGAAAATGTCATATATCCTCCTATCAATTCCTTTGCAATAGTCTTGGTACTTTTCCAAGAACATTGTTTTCATGGAATCCCAATTTGTAATAACATCCTTGCCTAATCCCATAAACCATATTAGGGTTGCATCTTTTAGGGTGGAAGGGAAGAGATTGAGACTATGAGCATTAGAGGTATAGTCATAGCTCTTGCATAGGACATCAAATTAAAACATAATTGTGTCTGGGTCTTCAGTCACCAACCCATAAAAGACTAGTAATGTTAAAGGAGGAATATTCTTCAGCATTGTAGCCCTTTCCTAGTGGGTGATTGGAAACTCAAAGGTCACATGTTCTAATTCATCACCTGGTGCATCACCCATGGTTTTGTATGTACCCTCTATAGGTGTAGTAGATGTTGGTGATATGAAAGTTTCCTCTTCAATATTACCCTCACTCTAAGTATTGGAGTCATCAATTTCTACTATGGCTTCTTAGCGTGTAGAGGGGAGGAATTTTCCCAAGGAGTCTCTCTACCTCCACAATGAATATGGCTTTTTATAGTACAGTGGTCCTCCATAGTGTTAGGGTAATTTCCTGGTGTGTTGAAAAATATTAAGTCTAATAGTCCTAATGTTAAAAAAGGTGTAAACTATGAAAGCTTGGAAAAACAAGTCTATGAAGGTAGCACCATTCCCAGAAACGACACCAAAAATCTAGAGTATAAACTAGTGTCTTATAAACTTGGTATAAACCACACAATTCAAAGGAATGACTAGCTGAACAGTCCACTCAACATTATAAAGACTTCATTAAATTGTTAACCAAGATTTGTAAAATTGTGATGGTGTTGCACTATATGTGCCTTCAAAGATTTGAGGTTACTTAAGTTATCCTATTAAAGGTATTCTACTTTCTAGAAAATCACAAAAGTGCATAACAATGAAATCAATAAACTGGTGCTAATGGTTATAGGTGCCTACAAAATAACCTGTAGTTGAACTGTTGATAACAAAGAATTATTGAAACTAACTCAAAACTACTTAAACTGGTAACTAAACTTATTCTAACCTCCAGAGTACTAAAAGTCTATTAAATGAATTTATGAACATGAATAATAATTACTAAGAATCACAATATGATAATCTATTCTAAATTAAATACAATTTATAAAGCAATGATTAACAAAAATAATTGTTAAACATAAATAAAATAACTATAATGTAGTGAAGAACAATTACCTTGAGTGGCATGCTCAAGTGGTTTCCTTCACTTAACTAAAACCAAATCTAAATCTCATATTCTACACATCCATATGAACTTGAACTTCATTCATTAGATATTCCAAAAGATTACATAATATCTTACTCAAAGATTGTATTCAAGGAAAACATTTTTGAATAATTGAAATGTAGATGTAGATGATAACTGAAAATTGAGAAGTAATTGGTAACAAAATATTGAATCAATTCACTATCTAAACACTCAACCACCAGTTATATACAAGCATGGGGGAGTTTATTCTAAACACAACTCCTAACTAAAATCATTAACTACAACTCCCTAGATATCAAAGTATGCAATTAAGATTGAATTTTTCAAATTGCAACTGAAAAGAAACAAGAGTTCTAATAGAATTAAAACTCTACAAAATAGATGTGCATGTGGAAAACAAAAATAGTCATCCAAAATCATATCAACAAAAAAAATTCTTCTTCTTCAACACCTTATTAACTATCATAATGATGCACAACTAACTCCATCAGGTGTCTCCACTGTTGCAAGTATGTATGTGTTTGGTGGTGTTGTCATTAATGTTGTCATTGATGTCAACACGGCTCATAATGATTGCAGGTGGTACATTTATAGTTGAGATACTGTAGAAGTTTTGAGAGTACATGGAGCTATATTTATAATGTTGTGGATGTGTTGTTGCCAAGTGCTTTTGAGAAAATTAAGAAATAATGAAGGCAGTGTTGAGTGTGTGTTTTGAGTATGCTTCGGTAATGTGCTCTGCATTTCTTCTATGTTGATCCTATACATGTGTGGATCTGGGGTAGTGTTCATGAGCTTCAATGGATAATATATCCTGAGTTTTAGCTTTTGGGTCGATGGAGAGTGAAATATGTGTTCATCGGTGTGTGAACCGATTTGGCATAACTATTTGTTTGTGGACTAGTAGAGATGGTTTTTGCTTCACAATCCTCTAATGTTTCATTTCAGATCTTGCGGATCTGGAAGAAGGTTAATCCTAATGTTTCTTGTGTCCTAGAAAACATGCTTGTGGTTTGGTGCTTTGGAAGGCTTGTGGTTTGGTGCTTTGGAAGGCTTGTTCCAGAGCTATTTTGTTTTGTTGCTCGGTCCAGTTGGACTATTGAAGAGTGTTTTGTGCACGAAGATTTTTGCAGTTGTTGCAGATGTATCTGATGATTTCTAAGAAGTGTTCCAATTTCTGGTGAAGCGTGTTGGGTTATCCACATGTGATCATCTTGTTGTAGATGTGTGTACTTCAAATTTTATTGGTGTTTTCATTAGGTTTGGTCAACCTAGTGTTTACACATTACATGGAGATTATGCATCGATTTAGAAAGTGTGTGATTGATCCAAGATGTTTTTTGGGTCCTAGTTAAATATGTAATTGGTCCTCTCTCATTCTTATCCACTACGTTAATTTTGAGTAGCTGACCTAATTTGAATTTATAAAATGAAGGATGTATAGTCGACCTTGGAGAAAGTTTCTAGGGTTGAAGATTGTATAAAGGCAAGTCGAGTTGTTGTGAATTGCAAGGTAAGCAAAGTGAAGTGTGTGAACAAGTGCGAAAAGTAGAGTGTGTAAGAGCGAATTAAGGAATAAATACTTTGATGTGTTAGATTCCTAGAAGCAGTGAGCTAATGGTGTCTACAATCCTTTGATCAATCTATGAATGTGTGGAACCTATTGTGATGTATTTCTAATTTATCCTTTTGTTTGTAGGTAGTGAGCCTTTGTATCTGGACAATGAGTCCTTTCTGGGAAGTGAGCCTTTGTATCTAGTATTGCATTATTACTATATTGTGAGTTAATCCTTGCCATGGTTTTTTCCTCATTGGGTTTTCCACGTAAATCTAGTGTCTCTGGTGTTTGCTTTTTGTTATCTGCATCTCATATTTACACTTAATAACAGATTAAGTTAAAGTGGAATTAATTAAGGTTAGAAGTTAAATTAATTTGGTCAACTGATTCACCCCCCTCTCAGTTGTCTTGTGCATTTCAACATCCACACGGTAGTTATCACACTCAGCTTGATCTGGCACTACCCCTGTTTCACTGTTCAAGTCCTCCTTTTTTTGTAAGCTACAACTTCTAGTTGTTGCATGCTACAGTGTCTTCTTGGGCTGTAATAGGTTGATCCACAAAAATATACACAAAGCTAACTACCATATGATTAAACACAAAATTCCAACCACATTTCATACATACTCACATATAAACCATGCAATGCTACTATATCATAACCATATATTTCCATCACTATAATTTAGGTCCAAGGTTGTATAATAACCATTAAAAGATAGCATATAATTGGAGTGTGTCTGAAAGGATTGTTTAATAATGTCTGAAAGCATTCACAAAAACAACGGAAAATAGACTAATAAGTAGACTCTTTAGGTTCCATAGGTTTAGTCCAAAAGAAATCCAATGTAAATTTCCCACGGGAAGACAAAGGATTAAACCTACTATGATGCACTATAAAAATTTCCTTTCCAAATGGAAATTTCAAGCAGTTATGAATAATTGACAGGATGACATCCATGGAGCATATCCATGGGTATCCAAACTTCACATAGAATTGGTCCAAAATGGGATGATGGAGAATGAGACATATAATTGTTTTCGTCCAACTTTTAATGGGCGAGTGATCGAACCTATCATAGTGTGAGAAAAACAATCATGTGTTTTGATACATGCTTTCAATTTTTCATAAGAATCTTGGTAAAGTTCACACACATATAAGAATTCCTCAGTGATCACATTCTCTATACACACATCTGATCAATTAATATCACATTAGTAAGCTTGTCATTGATTATTTTGGCTATGTAAAGAGGACCATCAGGTGCATGTTTAAGCATGTCATTTTGTGAGAAAGCAATGTCAATAGACAATTTGGTTTGGACCTTATGAGGTTCAATGGAAATGAAGTTGACCATACTCATGTTATTATTAGTCATGTATTTTAGTTTGTTTTTTAATGCAAATTTGACTTTTGAACAATGCACTTGTTTTGATAAATTGACTTAAATGCAAAAAACTACAAAAAATAATAATTTTAGAAATTGAACTAGGATTTGCAACTAGTAGGAAATAAAGAAAATAGAGAAATTTATGCTTAGAAATTTGGAAAATGACCTGTACAAGGAAAGGTTTGCCCAATGGTGAATAGGTTTTTGTATAGGGATTTGAAAAAAAAAAAAAATTGAGTTTCTGAGTTAATGGTTGAGTTATGTGTTTTAGGTTGCAAATAGATTATTTTAGTTAAAATTTTTGAGAATTTGATGATTAAATTGAAATGCAATTTGATGGCAAAAATCAAACAAAATGACAACTTTTGAGATGCAATTTTGACTGAATTTTTTGATGTAAATTACTGAAAGACACTTTTTAATGCAACTAATATGAAAATGCATGCAATATTTTTGAATTTTTATGGTTTTAAATGATGCAATATGTAATTTTGAAACCCTAAATGAGGTGCAAAAAATACCATGCAAGACCTATATCTAGGGTTTTAAGGATCTCCAAATCAGAAAATATGATGTATAATGTGAGGTTCACTAAAATGAAATGAAAGGAAAAGGGGGGAGATCAATTTAACCAATGTGTAATACAATGTCCTAGGATTCTAACAACCCTATCCCTTAATTTCAATAGAAAGAGAGGAGATCACAAAAGGATAGAATTAACTTTCAACCTTGAGGTGAGTCAACCCTATTTTGTATTGGGATTATGGAGCCTTGCAACATGAGCATGAAGTATGGATGGTTTGTGTTGGTTGTTCCTATGTTTTCATTGATGTCAACATGGTGATAACTATATGGGAAGTCTACTTGGTTTATCAGAATTTTTTCTTTTGTGATGGATCAGTGTGTTGGTATTTGAGTATGTAATTCACTACAAGATCTGATATGACTCTAATCTCTTAACCATGTTATCATGACTCACTCAAATAGCTATATCCTAGATCTTGAGACATTTTTGGTTGTGAGTAGAAAGTTATCTCTAATAGAATTCAACTCTGTATTCTACTATTGTTTCTTGCTTGGCATACTATGTGGGAGACTTTACATTTTCTTAAGGTGAACATTCTTATGCTATGGTTTTGTTGATACTATGATGGGAAATTAATGTGTTCTTAGATCTAGAAGGTGTTTGATTTGAGGTTTATTTGATGGTTTGGAGAATTATGTTCTAGTCTTGGCCGACTTAGCATATGCAATAAATTATGGAGACTAGTTATGTTAGCTGACTTGGTATAATGCACTACATGGATAAAATGTTTAAATTATATATGGCGTCGACAAATAAATTTTTGATTTTTTTTTTCATCTAATTAGGCTGACCTAATTGATGAATAAGATATACTTGTATCTATAAGATGTTTTGAAGAGAATAAAGAGTGTGTGTGGAAGAAAGATCTGATCCTAAATGCTTTATTAGTTGTGGATCAGTTGAGAAACTGTTGTGTGAGGTAACACTTCATATATTGAGCTTAATTGCAACTGAACCCTACACATTAAAGGCATATCTTATCAATTCAATATTTTGGCAGTGAGCCACTATCTTTGTATCTTGGCAATTAGCCATCTTTTGTACTCAGGCAAGGAGCCTTATTAAGGATAGTGAGTCTTAGAAGTGAGCCCTATAATATTTTTTATTTGGATATAATATATTGTGAGTTAACCCTCACTGTGGTTTTTCCCTTTTTAGGTTTTCCACCTAAAATTCTTGGTGTTCATGTGTATGGTTGCATAGATTTTTTTTTATGTTCTTTCTTGCTGATTCAATCATAATTGTGATAATGATTATATGGATTTTATTATGGTTTTATGGAATACTGATTCACCCCCGCCCCCTCGCAGTATTCCAGATGTTCAACATTTTGGATCTCTGAGATCTCTACTTTCCTATGACAAAAATGATTGATTTTCAATATTGGGAGATGATTTAAAATGCATTAACTAAATGAATTATATGACCTAATACTTGAAATGCAAAATTCTATGATAACAAAAATTAAAATGACAATTTGTAGGAAGAACTAAGAAGGGAAAATGGTGAACAGTTGTGATAAAAAGTAGGTTTCAAGGTTTGTAGCAGTACTAGTTCACCCTAGGGAAAATGGGTCCTAGTGTAGGGGTCCAAAAATACTTTTTGTAGTCCTCTGATCATGAATCTAATCTTTTGATTTCTCTAGGTTTCACCATCAAAAAGTTAGAAATAAAACTTGTAGGTGAGTTTCCATAGCTTGACAACAATGATGACAGCTTTGAAAACTTTGCAAAATTGTTCCTTTGACCAACTTCAAATCTTTCTTCACCTGTAAATATGCAAATACAAAGAGAGAAGCAAAAATGTTTATTTTTGGGTGAATGGGGGTTTTCCTTGGCTCCAAAACATGACATGAACACGCATGAATTTTGACATGATGATATGATCCTGATTGCTATTGTAGATGACTGATAAATCTACTCTTTAATGCTCTTCAAAATAATATTTTCTCTTGTGAAGTCTTCAAAAAGTGTGTTATATTTGAATTCATAAAAAGAATATGTATTTGGGTAAGTGCACCAATCTGTGACACAATTTAGGTGCCAAATTGAAAAAATGATCAAAAAACCCCGAAATAAGGCCTCTGGTGCACGCCAAATTTCTAGAAATCTTTTTGGCGCATGTCAAATGTCTTTCTAGACATAAAATGCAAAAGTCGGATTTCGAACCCTCATTTTGTCTTCAACCCGTGGTTTGAGAAGGAAGATTTCAGGTCTGCAACTCACGCTCGCCAAATCTCCTCCATTCTTTGCATCCTTAGCTTTCCATTTTCCACGAGAATGCCGCCAACACATTGGAGAGGTCGAAGATTGCAAAGAGGTGTGTATTTTTATTCTATTTATTTCGAATTTTATTTGGAATGCAACTTTAAATATATTTTTATAATAAAAGTTTGTTCTAATTCTCAAGGAATGAATCTCCACCTCAAAACATTGAGAATTCACAATCACCCCCTCATCAAGAGCCTCCTATACAAGAACAACCCGAAACCCCTCCATCAATTCATAGGCATCCTCAAAGAACACAAGAAAATATTCAAAATCAAATTGAAAACAATAAAAGAGACATTCAACAATTAATTGCAAGATTAACTGAGCATGCCGAAACCCACCCTTATAGGAGAGGGATTGTTGAATTATTGAAGTCAATTTTAACTAATGTAGGAGAACTGAGTGAGCAAATGAATTTTTGGTCAACTAAGAGAGATGAGATGAGGCAATTTTATGCTAATGGTTTGTCATATGCAGATGTCAAAAAACTAAAAATTAGCAAAGTCAAGTTGTGTGCCCTATTTAAAGATCCAAAAACCAATGAACCTTTGTCCCATGCATGCAGGAGGTTCCCCATCCATTGGTGCCACCATGATTTAATTAGAAACAAATTTTGGGAGCGGTGGTGGATGGTATTTGACCAACCTCCATGCAATAACCATGAGGTGCCACAATAATTTTTGAGGAAACTCTATTGCGAGTTTGTCCTCAATAAAATGACAAACTATTTTAACATCTTAGACTTTCAGGGTAGAGGTGGGGGCTCCACACACGATAGACCTGCTGCATGACGTAATCCACAATTGGCACCTAGAGCCTTGGGCAGACCCATGGTGGAGCATGTCGTTGTTCCTTCCATTGTTAAGGACAATGTAGAGGTGGACATGATGAAGTCGATTGGCTCACTCACCCAGACCATTTTATAGTGTGTGAGTCCTCTAGTAGAGCCTAGTGTGGAGGAGACATGTAGGCATCGGGCTCCACCCCACCATTGTGGCACTTGTGGTGTTGTTTGCACGTACGATTATTAGGGTGCTCGTGATGCAGCTACATAGCCTATGTCAGTTGTAGAGGCGATGGCTTTCACAGATGATATTCTAAATGATACATTCAACATTGACACTCAGGTAAAATTTAGCAAGTTATTTTAATGTTGTTTATTAAAATATATTTTGAAATTTAAAAATAACTAAATTAGTAGAATTTTGATATATGAAATTCCAGGGTCACACTGTTCATGAGGGATGCTCTATTCCTACAGACCCTTATACATTCTTGACGATGAGTCCACAGGTATGCAACTAGTATTAAAGATATTATTATTGCATTTGAACAGTTGAATGTTATATTTGAATGTTTGTCTCATAACATGCTTTGGATTTCAAATAGTTTCCTGGTGCACCTTCTTCCTCCACACCTCATGATTTATATCCTCAAAAAACATACACTCAGGTAGCCTTTATTCATTAATAGGGTTGTAAATCTATGTTGGCTAGTTTTCATAATTTTGCGTATATACAAATCTAAAAAATTGATGAGAAACACAAACATTGCATTCAAGTATTCCTTGATTGTGTCACATTGTGTTCTCCTATATCAACATGATACCTAAGATATTGTTTCATTTGTAGCTGTTGACAAGAGATAGCCCTAGTGATGTTGGTGGCATGATGGACCATGGAGTTGCTACAGCAATAGCCAGTTCTGATCCATTGAGAGAGGTATGGAATAGAGTAGTTGATTTGACATTATATTTTCTCTTTTATGGTCTATTATAGAAAATTTTCACGATAATTTTATGTAGTTTAATTTCTATCTTCATGGTTGCTATAGGTGGTTGTCACTCCAGATCGTGGACATGGTGATGCTTTAAATGTGCATGATGACTATATGTATGCGATAAGTGATTATATTTTGTTATATGCCATTCCATAATTCAATTTCAAAGTTTTAACATCTTTACTTTTAATTGTATCAGTTGAAGGTCCAAAGTGAAGAGAGGAGGAGTAGCGGGCATGTTCAAAAGACAAGACAAGCAATAGTCACTCCATCCAGCCGAATTTCGAAGGCAACACGGGATCTATTTCCTTCCCCTAGAGGGAAATGACTATGTATTAGTGTTGTTTTTTGTATGCCTATGTGGCATTTTGGAACATATGTTTTATACTACTGATATATATACATGATATTTTATGTCCAAATGGCTCCTTTGTACTAAGCCTATATGGTTTTTTTGGATATATTTATATACTTTTATCAATATATATCATTGTATAGCCTTTCAGATTTTTGATTAAAGAAACTTTTATTTTGCTACTGCCATTCTTGAATGATTTTATCATGTGTATCATGTAAGTTCTATGCTTGAATGTTGTAGGCATGGATTTTGTTTACATATAATGCTTAATTAATTACTGTTGAATTCTCAATAAGACCCATCTAAAGCGTATTGTATCAATAAGCTCCATTCGTGGTGGTTTGTATCCTTTGGAATGCTTCAATTACTTGTGCCTCACAATGTAGAGGCAAGGAGGCTCAAGCCCAATCAGTCTGACAACCTGCCTTCAAGGGGCTCCTAACAAGATTAATACAACCTATTTTGAGCAATCTACCCAGCCTCAAAGCCCCATAAAACCAAACTCTTCATTCAACACCTTACCCAACAATCCACCCTTGTAGCACTCTAATGCAGAGCCAAGATGGAGAAGACTCACAACAATGGAAATGTCAATTCTCAATCATGAACTCTTCTTCATAATGATTCAGCCTAATAGGCATCAACCCACCCTCAAGGGTCTCAACTCCTCAACCTTGCAAATGAGCAACATGACTCCACCAAGGCCCTACAAATACCATCAACATTCATACAATGACAATTGAATCAATTGACAACAATCCCTAAGTCAGATTCATCAAGGTTTCCAAAACTCACATTTGTGACGGGTTATTCTTGTAGTACTCAAAACTCAGTTTTAGCCAAATTTCTCCCAACCTTTCCAAAACACTAGATAATTACAAGATGGATTAAGATGCCCTTTTCAGGCTACACAACCTACCAAAGAATCAGTGGTCTCTCTTTTGGACCAACATAGACTTTCAGCACACCTACTTCAATTTTGGCTTCACAATTAGCCCTTTTTTCCAAAGGGACCACCTTTCCAACTTTAGGTATCTATCTAAACACCTTGGAAAATCTTATTCCATGGTGCCAAACCTCAAATTTTGTCATTATTTTGTGTCTACAAAGCCTCTAACTCACAAAACCCAAGAAACCCTCCTAAACCTTCACAAAATCAAGGGTTTTAAAGAAACATACAACTCTAGATCTCTCTCAACACTTCCAAAGCCCCAAACACCTCAAAATACTTCTGCACAGACTCATCAAACCCTCACATAACCCTTACAGGCATTAATTCTTAAAAACCTCTCTTTGGTTCCTCACTTCCATGTTGGAAAACCCTTGTTCAGTCTTAGAACAATCACAAAAACACCACATAATTATGAATCCTTATTCCAAAATGAGTTGAAACACTTATTATAAAAAATTTTCAATCAATCCACTAAGATACAATAGCAAACAATAGGTGGATTGATTGTTACATCACGAATTTCCCCTCAAACCCTTGATTCAGCAACATTGGGACAGTCATTGTTTGTGTTGGTTCTCTCTACAAACAAAGAGTTAAGACACCAAATAAAAAATAAATAAATTAGAAAACATATAGACACATCCTATAAAATTCTTAGACCATGAAGAACTTGTATGTGCCCGTACAACACTCAAAAAGATCAAGAAAATAGTATTTTTCTAGAAAATTGCTCAAAATTGTGGTGTTTATTGTGTAAAATTGTTACAAAACTTCTTCCACTCTCTCATTCGAGCCTTGGTAAGGCTTTTTAAATAATTTTCCAACAACCATATTCTCCCCAATGCCCATAACCAACCTTGGGATTATTTGGTCCCTTAATTACATTTGTTTGTGTTAAAGTTGCTTTGTCAGCATTTTACAACTTATATGATTTCTAATTGACTTCTAAGACACAAAACACCCTTTATTTGCATTATTCTTGATCTCTCAAAGTTTATTAGACAAAATAAACCTAAATACACTAACATTTCCCTATTGATGTATTCAAATAAAAAAAAATTGATGATGTGGTGTAGGTGCTCCTACACCAAACTCAAAACCCGGTCCAAGCCTAATTTATCCCAACCTTTCCAAAACACCTAACAATTTGAAGGTGGATTAAGATACCCTTTTCAGGGTTTCATAACATATGCCAAAACCAATAGTAACTCTTTTGGACCAACATGAACTTTCAATACACCTCCCTCGCTCTAGGCTTCACAATTAGGCCTAATTTCCAAAGCAACCCCCTCACAAACTCACCTCCAAACCAAGGAAACTTGAAACAGTCTTAGGTATGCTCCCCAAACTCAGGATTCTCCCATTTTAAGAGCCCCAAGAACTTGTTCTATTCCTCTACTCACAAACTATCCTAAACCTTCACAAAAACAAGGGTTTAAAGAAACTCATAACTCCATACCTCCATACCTCCCCCAATCCTTCCAAAGGTCCAAACACCCCACAATACCTCTTCCCTAACTTAAAAGACACTCACAATCCCATCCCTTTCAGTATTTCTCAGATTCAGTACTTGAGTTCCTTACTTTTATGGTGGAAACAGCCCTGAACAGCATTAGAACTTCACACCCCACTGAGTTTATTCATTCTCTCAGCCTCCAAAGTATTCATACACCAAAATAATCATGGTACAGGCTAATCCACTGAGCAACAGGGTCAGAATAGTAGGTGGATTGGCTAATGTGTCATGGTGTTGCCCTCAAAACCCCTAACACAAAAAATAGAGCAGTAACCAAGTTTGTTGATCCCACACACACCAACAATGGATTTAAACCTTTAGAATAGATGCAAAGAGGGTAAACACATATGCAATCAAGTATCCAAAGCCTCAATTCATGATAAACTTGTATGGGCCTATGCAAGGCAAAGAAAATTTAGGAAAACAAGGAAAACCAGTGATCAGCATTTTCAAGTATATTTTCTTATTAGAAACTGAACAAAATCAACCCTCAACTCGGGGTATTACAGAAATATATCTTGATATGACCTTCCAACTACCCCTTGAGTCGATCAACCACCATAACCACCCTTTGTTAGACTTCTAAGATGGAAATTTGCTAATTTTGCTCTTAATTACCATTCATTCACAACTTGATTTTGCAAATACCACCTAACTGACCTATTAAGCCTTTTAAATACAATTGCAAGGTATTTACATAGCATATAGAAATATAGAGAGAAAATACAATAAATATTTTAACTAATGAATTGTAAAAAATGGATTTTTGTAGTTTATATTCATGCCATTGATTACATTGCATTGCACATCTTTCAAAGTCAAAGCATTGCTTCACTTTGCATAACTAATAAGTAGATGCTGATAGATGCTGAAAATTTAATTACAATATAGTTTGAACAAAGTCAACCTAAGCAGTTATGCAATTTCTTCACATTGCATAACTAATAACTAGGAGCATCTGCCAATTGCATTTTCTTATCATGGCATTCTATGATACCAAATTTCTTTGAGATATTTTTTCAAATAGTTCCCCACCTTGTCTATGTTACCACATTTTTCATACATGTCTACCAAAGCATCTTCTCAAACAGTTCACTGCCTTGTTGCTATGGCTAAAATCCTAAAACAAGTGATTTTGAACAAGCTATGGATGCTTCGAAAAATACATCAAAAGCATAATAGTAAGCAATAGAATAGAGAAGGTAGTGAACTATTTGAAAAAATGCATCAAAAAAATTGCTTTGAAATGATAAATTTAGTTGTGCTTTCACTCTTCTTTAACATTGTGTATCTACTCCTTTTTATAACAAGAGATAAAAACTATCTTTTTTGAAATCGAAAGGCATTTCCATAGCATAGAGATATAGAGAGCAAATAAAATAAAGAGTTTAACTAATGAAATGTAGAAAATAGATTTTTGTAGTTTTTATTCATGCATTGCACATCTTTCAAACTCAAAGCATCACTTCACATTGCATAACAAATAACTAGATGCTGATAGATGACAAAATTTCAATTACAATATAGCTTTTTACAAAGTCAATCTAAGCAGTTATGCAATTACTTCACATTGCATAACTAATAACTAGGAGCAACTACCAATTGCTTTAGCTTGTCATGGCATTCCATGAGACCACATTTCTTTGAGGCATTTTTTCAAAATAGTTCATTCCCTTGTCTATGCTATGACATTTTTCATATATGTCTACCAAAGCATTTTATCAAATAGTTCATTGCCTTCTTGCTATGGCTAAAAGCCTAAAACAGATGCTTTCGAACAAGCTATGGATGCTTGGAAAAAATCTATGAAAGCATAATAGTAAGCAATAACATAGACAAGCCATTGAACTTTTTGAAAAAATGCCTCAAAGAAAAGTGGTCTCATGGTGATGGAATGCCATGACAAGCCATAGACAAGGCAGTGAATTGTTTGATAATATGCCTCAAGTACTTGCATTTGACAAATTTTTCCTCGAGTGAAAATTCACCACCATAGGAAAAAGCCTCCAAGATAGCAAAAACCAAGAAAGGTTATTGTAGAGGGGCCCAACGTGATCCCATAGGATCAGACAAGAATTTTCTAAGCATCACGATGTCCAAGTAATAGCATGCTGAAGTTCGCAGCCATTTTGCACTTTGGACCCTTAAGGGATCGATCCGGTTGAACGTAGCTTGGAGCGATTCCGCATGTTTAGGTGTGAAAGAGGACCATGCCTAGCGTAAACATACCTATTCGGATGTGTTGGAACAGTTCATTTGGTCACACGAACTGTAGAACGAAAGTTGCACCACTTTGCAACTTTCAACTACTTGCATTTGATAACTTTTTCCCTGAGTGAAAATTCGCCAGGACAGGAAAATGCCTTCAAAATAGCGAAAACCAAGAGAGGTTATTGTAGATGGGCCCAACATGATCTTGTAGGACCAGACGAGAAGTTTCTAATCATCATGGTGTTCGAGTAATAGCATGCTAAATTTCACAACCATTTTGCACTTTGGACCCTTAAGGGATTGATCCGGTTGAACATAGCTCAGAGCGATTCTGCATGTTTAGGTGTGAAAGAGGACCATGCCTAGCATAAACATACCCCCATGGATGCATTGAAATAGTTTTTTTGGTCACATGAGCTGCAGAATGAAAGTTGCACCACTTTGCAACTTTCAACTACTTACATTTGACAAGTTTTTCCTTGAGTGAAAATTTGCCACCATAGGAAAAATCCTCCGAGATAGAAAAAACTGAGGAAGGTTATTTTAGAGGGACCCAACATGATTCCATAGGATTAGACAAGAATTTTCTAAGCATCACGGTGTCCGATTAATAGCATGTTGAATTTTGCAGCCATTTTGCACTTTGGACCCTTAAGGGATCGATCCAGTTGAACGTAGCTCAGAGCGATTCTGCGTGTTTGGTTGCAAAAGAGGACCATGCCTAGCGTAAAAGTACCCACCTGGATGCGTTGGAATAGTCCATTTAGTCACATCAGCTATAGAAAAAAAGTTGCACCACTTTACAACTTTCAACTACTTGCATTTGACAACATTTTCCCCGAGTGAAAATTCACCAACATAGGAAAATGCCTTCGAGATAGACAAAATTGAGAGAGGTAATTGTAGATGGGCCCACCCTAATCCTCAAGGATCAAATGAGAAGTTTCTAAGCATCCCCATGTCTGAGTAATAGCATGTTGAATTTCACAGCCATTTTGCACTTTGGACCCTTAAAGGATCGATCTGGTTGAACGTAGCTCGGAGCGATTCCACATATTTAGGTGTGAAAGAGGACCATGCCTAGCATAAACATACCCACCGGGATGTGTTGGAATAGTTTTTTTGGTCACATGAGCTGCAGAACGAAAGTTGCACCACTTTGCAACTTTCAACTACTTGCATTTGACAACTTTTTCCTCGAGTGAAAATTTGCCACCATAGGAAAAAGCCTCTGAGATAGCAAAAACTGAGAAAATTTATCGTAGAGGGGCCCAACATGATCTCATAGGATTAGATGAGAAGTTTCTAAGCATCACGGTGTTTGAGTAATAGCATGTTGAAGTTTTCTGCCATTTTGCACTTTGGACCCTTAAGGGATCGATCCAGTTGAACGTAGCTCGGAGCGATTTTGTGTGTTTGGGTGCGAAAGAGGACCGTGCCTAGCATAAACATACCCACCCAGATGTGTTGGAACAGTCCATTTGGTCACACGAGCTGCAGAACAAAAGTTGCACCACTTTGCAACTTTCAACTACTTGCATTTGACAACTTTTTCCCCGAGTGAAAATTCGCCAGCACAGGAAAATGCCTCCGAGATAGCAAAAACCGAGAGAGGTTATTATAGATGGGCCCAACATGATCTTGTAGGATTAGATGAGAGGTTTCCAAGCATCATGGTATCCGAGTAATAGCATGTTGAATTTCGTAGCCATTTTGCACTTTGGACCCTTAAGGGATCGATCTGGTTGAACATAGCTCAGAGTGATTCTGCGTGTATGGGTGTGAAAAAGGACCGTGCCTAGTGTAAACCTATCCACCCAGATGTGTTGGAATAGTTCGTTTGGTCACACAAGCTGCAGAATTAAAGTTGCACCACTTTGCAACTTTCAACTACTTGCATTTGACAACTTTTTCCCCGAGTGAAAATTCACCAGCATAGGAAAATGACTTCGAGATAGCAAAAACCGAGAGGTTATTGTAGATGGGCCCAACATGATCTTGTAGGATCAGACGAGAAGTTTCTAAGCATCACGATGTTTGAGTAATAGAATGTTGAATTTCGCAGCCATTTCGCACTTCGGACCCTTAAGGGATTGATCTGATTGAACGTAGCTCAAAGCGATTTTGCATTTTTAGGTATGAAGACAGTCATCATTTCATCAAAGGACAATAGATTTAAATGAAGGTTATTCATTAAGACAAGCATCATGAATGTATGAACACAAGGGAACTGTGAAGGGTCACTGTACATGGCAATGTGCAAAAGAAAAGGACAGATTAGAAATGAGTAGTGATCAGTTGTTAAGTACAGTGAGTGTGTGATTATAAAGTGCTTGACAATAAAATTCACTCACCACAGTAAATGTCCTATGACTGTCAATTCTATGTCAGTCGGTGTCTCAAGACTCCAAGAGCTATGGTTGTGTACGCAGCAATAGGTCCTTATGAATGTGGAGTCTTCAATTAACTCTTTAAATGTAAACCATGAAGCATTACAACTAATTTTAAATGTAATATACACATTTAATTGAGGCATATATTAAGGAATATACACATTTGCAAGTATTAATTTCTCATGATTTTAATATATCAAAAAATACAGTAAGTCAATGACAAATATTACAATAGTGATGGAAGAACATCCTGAAAATCTTCTCATTTGTCAATACTTGTAGCAATACATGCAGGGAAATAATCCTCCCATTTCCAACACAAATCATGAAATATATTGTACTTGAGAAAAGGACAAAAGGAGTTGCTGCCCAGTTTCTTTTTTCCATTCCACTTCAGCTGGCCCAACTATTTGCATTCCAAAATGTTTCAAAACATGTACATACCCTGCTCCCTACGAAACACATGGGTAGTAGCCTCTCTATGGTTGTGTAGTATCATAGGAATTTGGTCCACAAAAAACCTACAAAAGCCTCTCAATCTTAGACATAGACTCACATAAAAATCATTAAAAAAGCAATAACTAAATAATGCCAGTCATATAGCTGATGATACCTACTATCACCTTCATGCATGCTAGATAAGGAGGTCGATTGAAGTTCCTACAATGGTGATGTGCCCCTTCGCTACTTTATCATCTCTCGATGACCCTATGTATAAATTTCAAATATATCACTGAGAGGCTTTACATAAAACATGTAGCATATAAGAATCTGATAAATCTAGGAGATGGAAAAGAAAGAGAAGATTGACAACTAGAAAATGCACCAGTAACCGATGTTTCTCATGCCACTGAACACTTGCACGAACAACCGATGTTGTTCTTTTCTTATATAATTTGAAAAACTTCAGTATTACCTACAGTCACAATCAGAAAAGGATCAATGATAGTCTAAAATGCATATGACATCAAATAGTAATCGTGAAAAAGCCTTATTGCAAGGTGTTGGTCCAAAAGAGTGATCAATAACATGGCTTTACAAATTCAATGTGCATACTTACAAATCAATCTAGGGAACCATCTGGGTCTGCTCTAGTCTTTACTATGTCGAGTATTACCTTGTGATCAGACTCACGCACTTTCCACAAGTTCTTGTTCATAGGTCTACCCCTATATTTGATCAAATGAACATTGGTGGCGACGACAAGGTTTGAATAGTGAAGAATTTTCCAATACGTGTCGAAGTCCTCAAACAACCAAACTACAACATTCTTAATTGGATACCTTCGAAGCCATGTTTCGGTAACGACCACCGAACCTGTAGGATATTCTATGTTTTCTCCGTCTATAACTGGGGACTCCAATTTCTTTTTGGCCTCGATACAATGGCACAAGTAATAATCTATACCCTCTTCATTGTCTTCATCTATAATCACCGCATAAATGTGCCTTGCATTGATATGTTCTTCTTGTTAGATTTATTTACTAAGAAACATAATAAAACTTGTAATTAGGATATATTACCTGGTTCTAGTAGGTCCAATACATGATCAAAGTCAATGGATGATTGCATCTCCATGATTTGTAGAGGCGTCGGGAGCTGATAAGTGTCAAGTGGGGTTAGACTTCTTACAGACCATTCGTCAACCCACTTTGTTGACTCGCAATCATTCCATGATTGAAGTGTACATGAATAACAAAAGCATGTCATCTTCCTTGTATGGATAGTCCATGTACCTGCATTGGAGCTTCTAAAAGAGTGTAGCTTGCTTGATCCTATTAGTGTACAACAATCCTCATATTTTGCAATGTTAGTATCATCTACTAAATGAAAAAATCTACGAACTAAAGAATTACCTTCACTACCTAGACCCATTGAACCATTGCACCACTGGACAACTGATCTTGCATCTATCAACTTTACACTATTTGTGTACTTTAACTCTTCTTGTGCTAGGGCTCTTTTGATACATGCACCTACTCCATCATGCTCCCCCTTTCCATGCCCGGACTCTGAGAAGTTCCACATATGTTGAACACCACTAATCCTATGCATCTTGCTCAACATTCTGGCATTCTTGAATTGTGATGTACAATTATCTGACCATATGATATGAAGACTAAATGATATGCCCCTACTAGCCAGATCGGCATAGAACATATGAAAGCAACCTTGAACAAACTCTGTAGAATGTGTGCAATCATCACTGATGTAAAAGTGATACTCCCTCAATACTTTCCTATTTTCCTCTGTACTATCATTTGCATGAATGAATGCTATATGTACAAATATAGCAACCTGCACGGAGTTGTAGTACTGTGATTGCACCTCGTTTTGTGGTTGTAGTGTGTAGTTCTCAACAAAGTCGACAACTAAAATGATATGACAAAGTGGAAATGTGTCCTTGCATAACTTGAACTGTGAATTCCAACCATTGTGCTCTGTGTGTATGCGTTGCATAATCATAAACCACCTGATCACAAAAAATACCCATAAACTAATACACTGGAATCTTATCACTGACCAATTCACACTTCTTTGCTTCTTTCCCATCTTTTAGAATGTATGCCACTGTCGTATATTTGCCAAATTCCACAATTTTGTCTCCAATTGTGTGTGTACTAGCCATGTGTTGGAAAATTGGAAAATTTTGCATGCCACCACAATGATCACATGTGCCATCCAAACATGATTTTTTGTAAAAATTTGGCCATCCTCTCTTTCACATAAAATGGAAGACAAAAATTTCCTTGACGATTTAGGTGGAGGCATTATGTTGCATTCCTACAAAACATTGTCAGTATGCATATCTACACATATACGTCGATAAACATCATAATGGATAGAAAACTTAATATGAACCCTACAACAACAAGTAGTGCGTTTGTGATTTATTTTGACATAAAAAGGCTTTAGCATTTCAAAATACCTTTAAAATATTTTAATTTCAGGAAACTTTTCTACAAAATCAGAAAAAAATTGGGTTTGAGTGGTATCCAAATAATGCATTGGATGTGACTCACAGTTTATACTACCAATTCTCCTTCTTACAACATCTCTTTGATTAGGAGAGGTCCTTGTGTTATCCTTCAAATAATTCACAATTAAAGATCTCAAGCCTTGAGCAATTCTTGTGTCTTTCCATGGCACTCTACCCAAAAATGCCCATAACTCATTGCTATTTGGATCCTCCACTCTTTCATGCCTTTCTTTGGCTCTCATTAGAGATTATCTACTTATTTTCAAAGACTTGCTTGCCTTTGTAAGGTTCACCTTGTTCTGTGTTTGACTGCTTAACAGTGTTGTTGTCATCACACGTCATGTGGCACAACTATCCTTCGTGTGTGAGGTGGAACCCACGCTCTCGTATGCACTCATCAAGTTCTTTACAATGGACTTTTCACTTGAGTCATTCAAAAATCTTAGCCCAAGAACCTTCATGGTGGGCCTAAATTTGAGTTTCCTCATCATTTCAACAAAGAGCTGGCATCTTCCACCCTCACTTAGCTTCAAAAAAAACAAACTCCATATCCTTTCTGCATATCTTTGACATGTACGTTTCGGAATCTTATTAGGCATCCATTTCAAAACTTTGGAATCAATATCAATCAAAAATGTAGGTTTTCAAAGCAAAACTCTAGGAGGAGTTCTCAAATGTAAATTTGTGTCAATATTGGGAAGGTCAACAACATCGGGGATAGATCGTGTACCTTCAATTGGAGGTGCAATTGATGACATACCTTGAGATTGACATGTAAATGATGTCGTACCTCCAACTTGAGATGTTGTTTGTGGAGTTCCTTCAAATAGAGATGTGTTTGTTGATGTACTTTCAAAACGCAATATTTTTTATGGTGTGTCTTCAATTGGAGATGTGATTTTTGATGTACCTGGAAAACCACATGTTGTTGTCAATGTGTCTCCAATTGGAGATGTGCCCCCAACTTTTGTATCCATTCCTGTCCTTCCATGAACTTTCCTCATTCGTGCCCTTTGTTTTGCCAATTTCACATCTCTCTTAGATTGCATGGGAATTTGTGGTTGTATGGGCTGCAATTCCTTTGATTCACAAGCTACAATTTTTTATTCTCTTCTCCTTGCATTTTTAACTGCACGTTCTTCTGGTGTTAGAGGCTTTGGTCATTTCTTGGGCATGACCTTGAATGCTACATGTGCACAAACACACATAGAACAAAAGTAAGTAATGCATTTTACAAAAAAAATGATGCAGAGAGGGGTGGAAACCATTCAATACAGCAAATCAATGAGAATCACAAACCTAGGGTATAAATTTCTGCCACCTAAATGAAAACTAGAGACTCTTGTGTTTATTTTTCTCTCAACCAAATTTTTGATTTCCAACAAAGTCATGAAGCATATGGATTCAAATAAGGGTTTTTGATGCTATATCTTATCATTATTCACTATTTCTTTGGCAATAAGGTTTTCCAAATTAGATGAAAATAAAAAATTTCCAAGTTAGTTGAAAAAAGAATGACATATAGTGAATTCCAGTAGCCATGCTGGAAATGAACGACTATAAGCAATGCAAATAGTATTCATAAGTAAATTTATGTTAAGTAAATGATATTTTTTTATTTTTTTTGTTCTTCAAACTCATAAAAATTGAACTTTTTTATGCAAATCCCATCTAATTCAATGTTGAATTCTAAGTCCAATTGTTATGATTAATAAAATCATTAAGGAAATTTAGTTTATATTGTCAAAAACAAACAAATATACTAAATACAAACATTTCAATTTACCAAAATGAATATATTAGCTCAGATAATGTAAAATGATGTAGAAAATTCAAAATATCTTCTTCTATGTTGTCGACCATGCAGATTGGTGGTAAAAAGGTGATGGATCAAGCATAGATTGGTACAATATGAAGTCAACTGAAAATAAAAAGGCATTTCTAACTTGGATAAAGCACTGAACTAGACAAACATAGGAGAATGTGGGCCTGAATCACGGGGTCAACCCTTATTTTTACTATTTCAAGGTAAAACCCATTTGGCGAGCGCCAAATATGTTCCTCTGAAAAGGAGAGACTTCAGAGAGAGGGAGAGAGAGAGAGAGAGGGAGTGGGAGAGAGAGAGGGGGGAGGGAGAGGGGGTGGGAGGGAGAAACTTGAGAGAGAGGCTGGGAGAGAGACACTTGAGAGAAGGAGAGGGAGTCAAAGTGGGAGAGATGGGGTGGGAAGGAGAGACCTAAGAAAGTAGGGTGGGAGGTAAGTGAGGCCTAATAGAGAGGGATTGTGAGATAAGTGGGGCTTAATCCCTCAACCCTCAACCCTTGACCCTTAAACCCTAATCCCTAGAGATAGAGAGAGAGGGAGAGAGAGGGAGGGAGAGGGGGTGGGAGGGAGACACCCGAGAGAGAAGGAGAGGGAGACAAAGTGGGAGAGAGAGGGTGGGAAGGAAATACCTAAGAGAGTAGGAGAGAGAGGGAGTGAGAGATAGAGGGATGGGAGAGATACAAGGAGTGAGAGAGAGAGAGACTTGAGAGATAGAGAGGGAGTGGGAGGGAGAGGGAGTACTCAAGATAGAGGGATTCAAGAGAGATGGAGGGGGTGGGGGGAGATACATGAGATAGAGGGAGAGAGAGAGAGAGTGGGAGGGAGATATATGAGAGAGGGGGAGAGAGAGAGAGGGAGAAAAATAGAGTGGGAGAGAGTGAGAGAGAGGGAGTGGGAGAGAGATAAAGGGAGTGATTGAGTGACATACCTAAGAGAGGGATTAGGGTAGAGAGTTTAATTGGGTTTAAGGGTTTAAGTGTTGAGGGATTAGGGTTGAGGTTATTGGGTTGAGGGTAGAGGGTAGAGGGTTTAAGGGTTTACAATTTAAGGGTTGAGGGTTGAGGGTTTAGGGTATAGGGTTGAGTGTTTAAGGTTATAAGGGTTGAGGGTATAGGGTTGAGGTATTAGGGAAGATAAGGTGGGATGTATGGAGGGAGAGATGGAGGGAGAAGTGAGATAGAGATAAGGAGAGAAGAGGAGGGAGGGACAAATATAGATGAGGATTGAGGATCCAATGTATAGAGTAGATGGTTGAGAATTGAAGGTATAGGGTTGAGGACCTATAGGGTTGATGGTTTAGGGTACTGGTTTGAGGGTATAGGGTTTAAGGGAGATGGGAGAGAGATAGATGGATTGAGTGAGTGAGAGAGAGACCTAAGAGAGGGAGAGGGGGTGGGATGGAGAGACTT